>JAPPVO010000007.1:63321331-63697300 GCA_030407325.1 Camellia japonica
CTCCAAAACGAGTCTGGCCTTTCATTGGTGTCACTTTCACAAAAACGTGATCACCCACTTCATATTCTCGGTCTCGTCTTCTAATATCCGCATAACTCTTCTGTCTACTCTGTGCAGTTTTTTGTCTCTGTTGTATCAGCTTTATCTTCTCAGTCGTTTCATAAACAATTTCGGGCCCAAGCAACGGCCCATCTCCAACTTCTGCCCAGCAAATTGGAGATCTACACTTTCTGCCATACAATGCCTCGAAAGGCGCCATACCAATACTCGAATGGTAGCTGTTGTTGTAGGCGAATTCAGCCAATGGCAAATGACTTTCCCAGTTTCCCTGAAAATCAAGGACGCACATTCTCAATAGATCTTCTAAAGTCTGGACGGTCCTTTCTGACTGTCCATCTGTCTGAGGATGATAGGCACTACTCAGCCTCAATTCAGTTCCCAATGCAGTCTGTAGGCTTTGCCAGAACCTCGATGTAAACTTCGAATCCCTGTCAGAAACAATAGACACAGGCACTCCATGCAGTCTGACAATTTCATCAATATAGATAACAGCCAATTTATCCGCATTATAGATTGTCTTGACAGGTAGGAAGTGTGCAGATTTAGTCAGTCTATCAACAATAACCCAAATTGAATCCATACCTTTTCTGGAGCGAGGTAATCCAACGATAAAATCCATCGTGATATGCTCCCATTTCCACTCTGGTATGGGTAAGGGTTGCAGTAAGCCTGCGGGTCGCTGGTGTTCCGCTTTAACTTGTTGACAATGGAGACACTTGGACACAAATTCAGTGATCTCTTTCTTCATTCCTGGCCACCAGAAATTCTGTTTCAGGTCTTGATATATTTTCGTATTTCCCGGATGAATTGAAAACTTCGAATTGTGGCCTTCTTGTAGAACTCTTCTTTTCAATTCAGAATCATTCGGTACACACAGTCTTTCTTGAAACTTCAGTACATTGTTTTCAAATTTGAACCCCGGTCTCAGTTTAATCTCTCTTTCTTCAATAATCTTCTTCAAGTAATCATCCAGTTGTTGTTTCTCCTTAATTTCTTCAATCAATGCTGGTTGAGCAGAAATAGCAGCTAAGGTTCCACCTTGTTATTTCAAAACAATTTCAATCTCAGACTTTTCAAGGTCACAAAGTAACTCCTTCTGTCCAGTCAGCAAACAGGCTAAGTTCCCAATCGATTTTCGGCTCAAAGCATCGGCAACGGTATTGGCTTTTCCCGGATGGTACAGGATTTGTAGGTCATAATCTTTGATCAGTTCAAGCCATCTCCGCTGTCTCATATTCAGTTCTTTCTGTGTGAAGAAGTATTTCAAACTCTTGTGATCGGTATATACTTCACATGTTGCCCCATACAAATAGTGACGCCAAATTTTCAATGCAAAAACCACTGCAGCAAGTTCTAGATCATGGGTTGGGTAATTCTTTTCATGCGGTCTCAACTGTCGGGAAGCATAAGCAATAACTCTCCCATTCTGCATTAAAACACATCCCAAACCCTTGTGAGAAGCATCACTAAAAACAGTGTAATCATCTGTACCTGAGGGTAGAGTAAGGACCGGTGCAGCCACCAGTCGAGTTTTCAACTCTTGAAATGCTGATTCCCTCTGGTCAGTCCAGTCAAATGACGTCCCCTTCTGAGTTAACTGAGTCAATGGTAGGGCAATTTTGGAGAAGTCTTTGACAAATCTTCTGTAATATCCAGCCAATCCCAAAAAGCTTCGAACTTCAGTCACATTTGTGGGTCTAGGCCAGTTCACTACGGCTTCAATTTTCTGCGGATCAACAGAAATTCCGTCTTTGCTAACAACATGCCCCAAAAACATAACATGATCAAGCCAAAATTCACATTTAGACAGTTTAGCATATAGTTTCTGTTCTCTTAGGGTTTGTAGGGCAAGTCTCAGATGGTGTTCATGTTCTTCTACACTTTTTGAATAAATCAGTATGTCATCAATAAATACCACAACGAAATCATCAAGGTATGGTTTAAAAATTCTGTTCATAAGGTCCATAAAAGCAGCAGGGGCATTCGTGACTCCGAACGGCATAACTAAAAATTCATAATGGCCATACCTCGTTCTAAAAGCAGTTTTATCGATGTCCTCTGGTTTAACTTTCAGTTGATGATACCCCGATCTGAGATCAATCTTGGAAAATACTTGTGCACCCTGTAACTGATCAAACAGGTCATCAATGCGCGGTAAAGGATATTTATTCTTTACAGTTACCTTGTTCAGTTCGCGGTAATCAATGCACAACCTTAGTGAACCATCTTTCTTCTTTACAAACAGAACAGGTGCACCCCACGGTGAAGTACTGGGCCTGATAAACTTCTTGTCCAGCAGTTCTTGCAATTGTACTTTCAATTCTTTCAATTCAGTTGGAGTCATTCTGTAAGGAGCTTTCAATACAGGTTGTGTTCCCGGAATCACATCAACGGTAAATTCAATCTCCCTGTCAATCAAATCCCCCGGCAGATCATCTGGAAATACATCTGGGAATTCTCTGACTATAGGAATACAATTCACATCAGATTTAACACTATCATTAGTGGAGACAGTCAGTACAAAACACAGATATCCTCTACACCCCTTTCTAATCAATTTAACGGCTTTCACCGAAGAGATCAAATACGGAGGAGGTACTACTCTAACCCCATTAAACACAAATTCAGGTAAACCAGGTGGACGGAAAACAACTTGTTTTGTCACACAGTCAATGGTGGCATGATATTTTTGTAACCAATCCATCCCCAATATTACATCAAAGTGGTCAATATTCAATGGCAGTAAATCAATAAACAGATGCATATCCCCAACAATAATCTCACAAGCAGGATACATATAAGCACATGTCATGGATCCTCCTACAGGTGATGATACGGCTAACAGATAGTTCATAGGTTCTAAGGGTCTATTCAATTTCCGTGAAAAAACATGCGACACATAAGAATGTGTAGACCCCGAATCAATAAGTACATATGCATTTTGGGCACAAATAGAGAGGATACCTGACACAACGGTTTCAGTATTTTGCACGTCTCCCGGTACTAGGGCAAACACTCGGCCCTGCCTCATCGGCTCTTTCCCGGTAGCTTTGGGGTTAGGCTTTGGTGCTACAGTTGATGCTGCGGCGCTACCTGCAGCTTTACTATTGCTCGGAGCAGTGGAAGGGCAATCTTTCACCATGTAGCCCACCTTGCCACACCTGTAACATGCACCAGAAAGTTTATAACAAACTCCTTTATGATTCTTACCACATTCGGAGCAGGGCGGTATGGAACCACTCCCTTGGCTGGGGCTATTTGTTGACCCCGTATTCTGTTTCTTGTTCAGTTGATTATGCTTGCCTTTCTTGAATTTGGAACCCTGCCTTTTGCCATGCCATTTAGTTGTTGGTGTTTCAGATTGTTTTACTGCTTTGATGTTCGCCTCGGCCATCAATGCTCGGTCAAGGACACCCACATAGGTCGGTAGTTTTGACACATTTATTCTGTCCTGTATTGCAGCGTTCAGGCCGCCTTCAAACCTTCGGGCCTTCTTGTATTCGGTGTCCACCATATGTGGTGCATATTTGGCAAGCCCCGTGAATTTCGTTTCATATTCGGCAACGGACATGGTGCCCTGTCTCAGTTGCTCAAACTCAGTCACTTTCCTATCCCTGATACACTGGGGAAAATATTTTTCAAAGAAGGCTACTTTAAACTGAGCCCAAGTCATAACAGTATTATCATCACGAGTAAGCATCCACCACCTTCTCGCCTCTTCTTGCAAAGTGAAGGTAGCTAACAATACTTTATTTGCCTCCGAGCACGGAAACACTTCAAATAACTTTTCGGTCTCAAGTACCCAAGCTTCAGCTTTCAATGGTTCCAAGCCTCCCTGAAAGGATGGCGGTTTCAACTTGCTGAACTTCTGGGTAAGAGCAATAATATCCCCATCATTTGCATTCACATTTTGTGCATTCACATTCTGGTCCGGCTGTACCGGAGGAGGAGGTGGGGGCTGTTGGTTCTGTTGTTGGTTGAGTCTGGCAGTTATCAGTTCCATCATTCTTTCCATTCTGGCCATTCTAGCCTCAGTGGAGGAGGATTCAGGTTCATTTGCATTGTCCATTTCACTATAAGCAGTTATAACAGTTGCAGCAATTATAACGTAAACAGTTGCATATTTAGACAGTTATCACATTAACATGTATTCAGTCATAACATAGCCACACACTTTTCAAGTTCATGAAATGCCCTAATCACTTTTCTAGGACACCTATAGCTCATTTGGACACGTGTGTGGGGTATAACTCGTGGTTAAGTATCGCTCTGATACCACTCTGTCACGACCCAAACCCGGCCCTATGGGTTTAGCACCGTAACTGGCCAGTAATCCGAGATTACCGAAGGCCTGCTGAACAGTAAAACGGTTAAACAGAGTACAGGGCCTGGCGGAAGCCAATATAGTAAGTAACTAGTGTCCATTGAGCTGTGAAAATCTGTATGCCAAAAACATTTCTCATGCATTCATACAGTTCAGAACAGTACAGTCTATATACAGTCTATACAATCACATACAAACATTCAGTACGGGGACCTAATCTCTCGATAACAGTACAGTAAATCAGTAGACAGTCCATACAGTAGCACAAAACAGTAAGGAGACCGATGGGGGACACAAAACATCTCAAGCCATAGCATGGCGACTCGGAACCTCGCAGTGAGGCACATAGGCTGGCTTGACAAAACTGGGGACCAACCCACGCTCCTAGCTCCGGTCTGGCTGCTGAGAACCTACATATATATATAAACAGTGAGCTAAAGCCCAGTGAATAACATAAAGCGTAAAGAGGTTATGAATGAATGTCCTTACAATAATGAAAACAGTTCATTAAACAGTATTTCGGTCTTTCAGTATTTCAGTCAATCAGTCATATGTGGTACACCCATTAGCTTATAAACAGTAGGTCCAAAAGGACCGGGTCTTAACAGACCCAACAGTAATGATGGCCATCAATCAGTAAACAGTATGGTTCCACAAGAGAACCGACAGAGCTCTGTAACAGTCACAGTAAACAGTAAGTGCTAAGGATGCCACAATACAGTTCAGAATACGGGACATACATTCATTCAGTAAACAAGATCAGTTCAATAAACAGTTCAGTTCAGTATTCAAAAGATGACCATTTTGAACATATCTTTACACAATCGTTACTCACAGAGATTGGGCTAATAGCAGCTAGAGCGCGTCCCCGAGAGCCAACCCTAAACAGTTAACAAATAGAACACACACTAAGTTTCACAGTCGGGAAGTATGATAATTAAATCCCTAAATTTCCTCGGTGTGGTTCTACGTCTATATCCCCAATAAGATGTCTTAAACTAGGCCTATGAATGCCTAGGATGAGATGAGGATGCAAAAATACAGTTGGAAGGCATTTTTCAAAAGTTGCTGAAAACAGGGGTCTCGCTCGAGCGAGCCTTCCTTCGCTCGAGCGAGGTTGCAAAATCAAAGGCTTCGCTCGAGCGAACAATCCTTCGCTCGAGCGGTCTGATGAAACAGTAAAAGTGCTGGATGCTCGATTTTTACGCGCGATACCACGCTCGATGCTCGCTCGAGCGGAGCCCTGAATAAAGGTGCTCGCTCGAGCGAGGAATCCTTCGCTCGAGCGAAGAAGCCAAATCTGGAATTTCCAGATTTGCCTTCCAAGCTCAAACCAAGCATTCTCAACTCAATTCTCGACCTCTTGGGCCCAAATTCTGGAAAATACATCCCAAAACAATGAATAACAAGTTTCAAAAACCAATTTATGAATTCAAGCCCCAAAGGTGAATCAATTAAAACCATTTTTCAAACCCACTTCAAGAATAAATTTCAAACCATGCAATGCATGAACTTTAAACCAAAATCAAGCTTCAATTCTTGCTCAATTGAGCTCAATAGTTGGAAAACAAAATGAAAACATGGACTTTAACGAAAACATGAGCTTGCATGTACAATCTACCATGAATTCAACTTCAAAATGCCCCAATTCAAGCATGCATGCAACAATGGAGTTCCAATTCAACATATATGAGCAAATTTATGACTTAACTTCTCTATAACCATGATACATGCAAGATGGAACTCAAAGACAACAAGGAGAAGATGGATTCACTTACCTAAATCTCAATTTCTTGTCTAGAAGTTCAATTTAGCAACCTATGTTACAAATCCTTCAATTCCCAAGCAATCCACAAGATGAATTCAATTTCCTCTTAATTCTCTCCCTCTCTCTCACTTTGGTCGTCTAGAGGCAACAAAATGGCTGATCAATTGATATACAAGGCTCTATTATAATAATAAACAAAGGTCCACTATAGGTGGCAATTTGGTAGATAAGCCTAAGTTTGGCAATTAACTCCTTTTAATCCAATTTAATCATTCCTAATCAATTTTCAGATAAATATACCATTAAATCACACATATTCTACTGATCCCAAAACTCTAAACAGTTCCTAATTCGGCCGCCGATAAGGCCTTCAATTAGCAGTTTAAACATATGAATTCAAACAGATAATCAATCAATCAAACAGATGCAATATGCAATTCAATAGATAAACTTATTCAATTTCAGTTTCGATTTCAATCAGTCCATTCAGTACTTCTCTTAATTCAATTATCAGTCATTATCAGTTCAGTTCAGCAGTAACCAGTAGCTAATTCAGTAGTTTATCGGTAATCAATACGAGGGTTGTTACAACTACTCACACGTCTCATTCCGTCTCATTTTGCATGCCGAAAAACTCTAAAATTTTAGAAAATGTGATCTCTAAAATTTGAATAAAAATTAGATTTTTTTCCTACCGTCTTGGACATTTCTTCAAACCATCTTTCGGACTCCATAACTTTCTTAATTCTTAACGGTTTTACTTCATTCTTTCGCCAATCTCTTCAACTTACTTCGTACTTCCTCTTACATGACCTATTTTTCTCACTTCTTTCCAGAATGGATGGTTTTGGCATGCCGAAAGTAAGCCGAAAACCAACTTTTAAAATTCAAAATAAACTTCTCTAATTTTGTTTCTTTCTCCTCTATCTTCTTTCTTCTTCTCTTTCTTCACCTACAACACTTTGTGAATGGTGGTTCTAGATGATAATGGAATTAGGTGATGGCGGTGGTGGCAATCCGACGGTGTGCCGGTGGTGGAGAAGTTCGCGAGTTGGTGATAGTGTGGGTTAGGGCCGTGGCTGTGGGGTTTGGGGGGAGGAGGAAAAACATAGATAAAGAAGGAGAAAGAGAGTTTGGAGAATGAGAGGTGGAGAGAAAGAGAGAGAACCGAGAGAGATAGAGAAAGATGAAACTGGAAGTGAAGCAAAAGATAAAGAAATGTGAGGAAAAGTTAGACTCAATTTATGAGAAAAATGAGAAAGAGTAAAAGTAGATAAAAATGAAGAGAAATTAAAAAGAATGGATAAAAGGAAATGGAACACCTGGTGTATATAGCATCTGCATGTCCACCACATTTTCTTTTAATACAGAAAACGATTGCATGTGGAAGGTGGGAGGTGAGAAAATATGGGGAGCAAACCCATGATTTAAGTACATAAAATATTACGTTCTAGTATAATTTGATTACAAAAAAATATAAAAATATCATACGGTTCAAAAATTAATATTGAGTAATAATATAAAGTCAAAAATATTTTATTTTATTTTATTTTGAATAAATTTTCAGTATAAAAATATACGGACTATTAAATTCAAAATATTGTGAATAATTATTTAAGAAAATTAAAAAAATATATATTATTTTTATTATATAAAAATATGGAGTTTCACAATGGTGTTTAGGTGTGTATGAGAAATTAGGGTTTAACATTTGTCTAAAAAAGTAATTTAATTGAGGGGCACAATTGTAATAAAAAAATTTGAGAAACGGTGGGTAGTGAGTAAGTGAGTGGTGTGTAAATAGAGTTACCCATCCGTTATAATCAATTTACATTAAGTATGTGTACTAAGATAAAAATGTGTGAAAATAAAATTTCTCGAGTCTAGACACTTTTTTATTATGTCCACTTTGGCCTCACGCTTTTATTCCCTCACCGTCATCTCACTCTCACTCTCACTCTCACTCTTTTCCTCTCTCTCGTGAACTCACAACTTCTCTCTCTCTCTCTCTCTGTCTTTGTCTCTCTCTCTCTCTCTTCTCTCGCGAACTCACAACTTCTCTCTCTCTCTCTCTCTCGCAGACACAAATCGATGGCCTCAATCACTTTGCCGCAGCTCCTTGCTTTCGCTGCTGCCGTATGACCACCACCTTTGTTGCCACCGATCCACCGCCGTCCATGTCGATGTCGTCGGTCTCGGAGTTCACATCAACTTCGTCCGATTTGTCAAATCCAAACCCCTCTACGCCGTTGCAAACCCTAGCCTTACTCTCCCACAACCTCTTCGGTTCCGCTGCCATCTCTGTCGTCCACCACTCATTGATTTCAAAATCTCATTTTCAGGTTTCTTCAAAGTGTTAGTTCTAAACTCAACATTATTCTGATTTCGTTTTTTTTTTTTTTCATTTTTTTTTCTTGCTAATTTTTCAATTTTTTGTTACTATGGATTGCAACAGAAAACTCGCATCCAGATATGACTTTTCAAGCAAAGGACTTGAGGATTGAAGGGCGCATTATTGTATGCTTTTTTGTTGAGAAACATATTGCAACAGATAAAAAAAATAAAAAAAATAAAAAAAGAGAAAAGAAAATCATGAATATGCTCTATTTTTTTATTTATTTATTTTTTGTGTATATGCTCTGATTTTTTGTTGTTATTATTGTTGTTAATGATGAAACAGATTATAAAAAAAAAAAAAACACATCTAAACAGATAGAGTTTAAACATATAAACAGATTTGAATTCAAAAGATAAAATTTGATAAAATTGAATAGATAATAAAATTTGGACAGATATTTCAATAGATAAAAGATTAAAATTGAACAAATTATAAAATTTGAATAGATATTTGTACAAATATGGAAAAAAAACATACAAAATTTGTTCTTTTGTTGAGAAGATGATGATGATGATAATGATAAGAGAGAGACAGAGAGAGAGAGAGAGAGACGGTGTGTTGTTGCATTAGATAGGTTCAACAGATTGAAAACAAGTTAGTGAAATTTTAAAAAGACAGATGAAACCTTTGTATTTTTTAAACAAATAGAAAAAGAAACTCACATATTTTAAACAGATAAAGAGTGAAATCCATAGATTTTAAATAGAGAGAGAAACCCACAAATTTTGAACAGATAGGGAAAAATTCAATATATAGATATAAATTTGAACATATTGAAAATAATTTGCACAGATTGAAAATAATTTGAACAGATAGATATAATTTCAACATATGGATAAAAATTTGTACAGATAGTCAATGAAAAGTCAACAAATAAAAAAAATCAACAGATAAATTAAGGGGTAAAATTAAAAATAAAATGTTCTCCAAAACTAATGAAAGAATTTCTCGCCAAACTATTTCACAAAGGATGAACCTCTCACCAAAAAAAAAAAAAAAAAAAAAAAAAATTCATAGGACCTAAAACTCTTTAGATTGGATTTATCACTAATTTTCTCAAAAAAAAAAAAAATATCAAATAATTCGTTTTGTTTTTAAGTGAAAAAAATTAGGGGTGCAACTCGAGACAGATTTGATCGGGTTAGGAGGTTGTCCAAACTTAGTCTAAGTTGTGTTGAGACCTGTCCAAACCCGATTTGTAACTTGAGATTGTCTGCTCAAACTTGACTTGAGGTAAACCCAAACTTTCTGAGTTGCATGAATTGCCCGACTTATATATAAATTTCAAATTTTTTTTGCAGCTAAATTTTTAATTTATTAAAATTAGATTCTATTTATGTTTTTTTTAAAGCAAATTCTTAATAATATCAAAATAAATAATTTATATAACATAAGAGAGATGCGCTATGGGTCTTTATAATTTATGATTGAGAATAAGAAAGATAAAATTTTATATTACTTGTGTATATAATATATATCTAATATGATTTAATAATCTAAATTATTTTAATATCATATAATAGTTAATAATTTATATGTATATTTTAATATTTTTATATATCTATGTATGTGTAATTTGAGTTTCAAGTTATTTGATATATTTGTCTAAATCTGTTCAAATTTAATTCAAATTTTAAAATTTTTACTTAAACTTATACCAAATTTAAAAATATATTATTCAAATCTTAAAAAAATTCGAACTGAAGTTAAATTATTTAAGTTGAATGCGTCCAAGCTACACTCCTAGAAAAGATAAAAGATAGATGTTTAGAGGTTGAACATTTGACAGATTGTGGCTCAAAGAGGACATGAAGAATGGAAGTAGTTGGGGTTCACTTGGGTAGGGGGTGTCGTTGGTCGTGGGTCGCGGTGGTGTCTCTATCACTCCACTCCGCTCCGCTGGGTGACATGAAAATGCCAAAAATGGTAGAAAAATGCCAAAAATGGTGGAAGTAGTAAATTTTTATAGACATATATCAGTGAATGATAAGAGAAAAAAAAATAGTGAATGATAAGAGAAAAAAAAATAATAATAATAATCAATCCCAGTACATTGAGGATGGTGGGGGTCAAAAAAAAAAGTCTCAACCTTTTTCTATAATAAATTGTTTGAGGTTAGTTCTTATATTCTGATTTTAAATAGAATTTCAGTAAACAAGTGGTAGAATTAATCTTTCAAATTGAAAATATATATGTAATTTCAAAAACTTCAAGAAATGTTTATGTGATTATCTATCAAGTATGAGTATGGATACGAGTACTCATATAATATGGGTATGTTAATATGATAAAATCTAAAAAAAAATAGGTACGGATATAACTTAGTGTATTTGTAAAAAAAAATTCATTTTTAATTTAAAATAATGTAAAAATTGATTAAATAATTTAATTTGTTAAGATCCGATTTACAATTAGCATTCAATGTCAAAAGTAAATGTATAAACTAAAATTAAATGTCTTTATATTAAATATATTGCCATAGCTTAATTTTAAAATTATACTTAATTTTAAAATTAAAAATAAAAAAGGAGTCTAGTGAAAGAAATTTTTATCTTTGTAGTAAAAATTTTTTTTATTTCGATTGAGTTACGATACGGTTTAGATATATATTAAGTACGTTTGGATATTCCAAAAATTAAGAAGAAAAAATTTATATACGTATTTTATGTACCTAGTACGTATGTAGAAATATCATACGAAATACTATACATCGATAAATATCCAATATGAGTACAGCATATTTGTCGAAATACCCATACTTTATTGGTGATTATCATAATTTTTCACAAAAGGTTAATGTTATTAACCCTAAAAACAAAACTTATTTCATCATTCACTAGTCTTTCTGTATTTAGGATTATAACTTATAAGGAGAGTAGAGTAAGGCGACGCGTCTTCAAGTTTAATGTAAAAATTAGTTACCATAAGATTCTTAAAATGAGAATTTTTTTTTTTTTTTTTTAAAGTTCTTAATATATATTGGGTTGTTTGGAGTGTCTTAAATAAGTATATTTTTTGACTTTTTGGATTAAAAAGTTGAGGAAAAAAATATGATTGTTTGAGATAACTTTTTGACTTTTTACGAAAAAATATGTATTAAAAAATTGTATAAATTAGTGTATATGGGAAGATTGGAATAAAATAGGTTGTACGGTGGGATGAGGTAAGGGACAGCGTACAGTGTATAGGCTAAGAGATGATTCCCTCTTTTTTCGGGTATTGAATTGACGGTGCTATTCGGCCCGTGGGTGCCCACCAGGGGTCCCGTTTTGCTAATCGGAACAGTGCAATGTGTAGAACTCGTCAAGTACTATATACTTGTAAAAAATCACATTGATCGGATATCGATAGCTATCTGATCGGATTAATTTTTTTTCAACCGTTAACTATAACACCATCCATTTTTTTTATACAAAACTGCTATGATCATCTAGTTAGCGATATCCGATCAACGGGATTTGTTTACAACCATATAGTACTTGACGAGTTGTATATATTCAACGGTTCAGATTATCAAAACGGGACCCGTGATGGGCCCTCACGAGCCGAACAGCACCCTATTGTTTGTGCACCTCGCCTGTGCAATTTTTCCCAAAAAGTCAGCTCGTGCCTATGGGACGTCTGTTCAGTTTGTAATAATTTTGTGTAAAATTAATTTTAAATTTTTTTTTGATGAATAGTGATAACTTTTAACTTTTTTAGTAACTTTTTAGCTTTTTGGATTATTTTAAGGATCCCAAACCAGGCCTAAGATTTATAAGATAAATGATATATAGTAGTTGGCGTCCCTTAACATTTTCATAAAGAAAATTCGACTCAGAGATATTTGTATCCAATTCAGAGAAATTTTAACCCGACTTAGAGAAATTTTAGCCCCAAATAGAAAAATTTCAATTTTTACAAAGAAATTTCATCGAAACACCTTACTTAATAAAAAAAATATCTTCAATCTCTCTTACTACCCAAAGTTAAAAAGAGATATTTCACTAATTTTCCCTTCTTAATACTTACATACTAATATTTTATCTTTATCCTCTCATTTATAAAATAAAAATGTCAAAGAAAGTCTTAAGGCTGTCATTAGTCTTGATATTTGCTTTAAAATTTATAGAAATATGTCAAAAGTGTGTTGAAATTTATAAAAGTTTTAAAGAATATATAAAAGGTACATTAGGATTATAAAATTTAATTTTTATTTACTTCTTATTGATAGTTCTGAAGACTATCATTAATATAACTCTTTATAAAATTATATATTTCTTCCGTCTCAAAATATTACTCCCTTATTTCATTTTTCATTATCCCAAAATATTAGTACCTCTTCAAAAATCAATGACTAAAATAATATGAATTTCTTATTTTGCCCCTTTTATTCATTAACAACACAAAAACTACAATTATGACAATTGATATTTCCTAGAAAATGCACTATCAAAGGGTGATTTTGAAAAATTAATATTTTTAAAGTGCAATAATTGTTCTACTAAAAAAAAATTAAATTCTCCAAAAATAACTATTATTTTGGGACAAAAGAAATATTTTAATTCTCTGAATTACAAAATTGCATCGTTGTCACATCTTCAAAAGGGACATTTGTATGATTTTTATAATAAAAAGAATCCAAATGTAATGATTCATAAGCATGTTCAGTCCCGAGTCTGGGTCCTCTGCCGTTGTTTCCTACGGCTGTTCCTGCGGCGGGTCAAAATGATGTCATTTTGACCTCTTTTTTTTTTTTTCTTTTTTCTTTTGTCTTCTTCTTCTTCTGTTTTCCAGCGTAGGTTGAAGCTCCTTGCTACAAAACTGGAACAAATGCCAAACCTCCTTCATTCATTTCAACCTCTACATAGGAATGCTAACAGTTCTTCAAACTAATATGGGTTGTATGATTGTGTTTATGTCAAAAGAAAATAAAATGAGAAGTAACTGTCACGACCCAAACCCGCCCCTATGGGTTTAGCACCGTAACCGGCCAATAATCCGACATTACCGAAGGCCTGCTTAACAGTAATACAATAAAACAGAGTACAGGGGCATGGCGGAAGCCATTACAGTAATAAAACAATGTCCAATGAGCTGTGACAGTCTGTATGCAAAAAGATTTTTCATACATATATGCAGTCAGTGCTAACAGTATATACAACATTTACAACCGTTCGGAAACAGGGACTTAATCCCTATTATGCAGTACAGTAACAGTCTATACAAATTACAAAACAGTACAGAGACAGACGGGGAAATAAAAACGCCCCTAAGCCATATCTTGGCAGGCTCGGAACCTCGCAGTGAGGCACATTGGTTGACTTGACAAAACTGGAGTTTACCTCGACGCTTCTAGCATTGGTCTGGTGCCTGTACACCTACATATATATATATATATATATATATAAGCAGTGAGCTAAAGCCCAGTGAATAACACAACGCGTAAAGGGGTTAAGAATGAATATCCTTACAGTAATGAAAACAGTTCATTAAACAGTATTTCAGTCTTTCAGTTATTCAGTCATATGTGGTACATCCATTAGCATAACAGTAAACAGTAGGTCTTAAAAGACCGAACAGTAAGTGATGGCCATCAATCAGTAAACAGTAGTGGTTCCAACGAGAGAACCGACAGAGATCTCTGTAACAGTAACAGTAAGCAGTAGGTGCTAAGGATGCCACAGTACAGTTCAGAATATAGGACATACATTCATTCGGTAAACAGTAAACAGTTCAGAAAACAGTACAGTTCAGTATTCAAAAGATAATCATTTTGAACATATCTTTACACAATTGTTACTCACAGAGTTCTGGGCTACAGTAGGCTAGAGCGTCTCCTCGAAATGCCAACCCTAGACAGTACAGAGTGAACACACACTAAGCTACACAGTTGGGAAAGATAATAATTTAATCCCTAATTTGCCTCGGTATGTTCTACATCTATATCCTCATTAAGATGTCTTAACCTAGGCCTAAAGATGCCTAGGATGGGATGAGGATGCAAAGATGCACTTAAAAAACATTTTCAGAATTCTCAGAAAAACAGATCCCCGCTCGAGCGCAGGTTTCCCCCGCTCGAGCGGACATGCAACAAAGGTCCCCGCTCGAGCGTCAACTTCCCCGCTCGAGCGGACCAAAAAGTACTGGATAGGTGAAATTCACGCTCGATGCCCGCTCGAGCGTGTCACTCAGTTCTCCGCTCGAGCGTCCAATCCTCCGCTCGAGCGTACTGATGCACAGTGCAAGATGCTGGGAGCTCGATTTTCCCGCTCGAGCGGCACTTCCCCCGCTCGAGTAGACGACCAAAATCTGGAAATTCCAGACTTGAGTCCCAAACTCAAAATCAAGTTTAAAAGTTAAAATTTCGATCTTCTTGGGCTAATTTTCTGGAAAACATAAGTAAACTCATAGAACAACATGTTATAAAGGTCAATTTGAGAAATCAAGGCCCAAGGGTGTTTCAATTAAACTCATTTTCAAACCCAATGCTCATGATCATACATGAACATGCTACAAAGTGACATGCATGCATTCAAACCAATGGGAACAGCTCAGGATATCTTTTAGCCATGTTATCTTCCTTTTCCCAAGTGGCATATACACCACCATGGTTTTGCCAGTCAACTTTCACTAACGGGATCTCTTTATTCCTCAATTTCTTGATCCGTTTTTCACAATCTGTATAGGCCGTTCCTCGTAAGTGTAGTCATCACTCAACACTACACGAGTAGGCTCAATCACATGGAAAGGATCCCGGAGATAATCTCTCAACATCGAAATGTGGAAGACGTTGTGCATATGCTCTATTTCAGGAGGAAGCGCAACTTGATACGCCACCGGATTGATCTTCTCAATAATCTCATACGGTCCGACGTATCTTGGCGCTAACTTGCCCTTGACTCCGAAACGAGTCTGGCCTTTCATCGGTGTCACTTTCACAAACACGTGATCACCCACTTCATATTCTCTGTCTCGCCTTCTGACATCTACATAACTTTTCTGTCGGCTCTGTGCAGTTTTAGTCTCTGCTGTATCAGTTTCACTTTCTCAGTTGTTTCATAAACAATCTCGGGCCCAAGCAAAGGCCCATCTCCAACTTCTACCCAGCAAATCGGAGATCTATATTTTCTACCATACAATACCTCGAAAGGCGATACACCAATGCTTGAATGATAACTGTTGTTGTAGGCGAATTCAGCCAATGGCAAATGGCTTTCCCAGTTTCCCTGGAAGTCAAGGACACACATTCTCAGCAAATCCTCTAGAGTTTGGATGGTCCTTTCTGACTGACCATCTGTCTGAGGATGATAGGCACTACTCAGTCTCAGTTCAGTACCCAATGCAGTCTGTAGGCTCTGCCAAAATCTCGATGTAAACTTCGAATCCCTGTCAGAAACAATAGACACAGGCACTCCATGCAGTCTAACAATTTCATCAATATAGAGTATAGCCAATTTGTCCGCATTATAAATTGTCTTAACAGGTAAGAAGTGTGCAGATTTAGTCAGTCTATTAACAATAACCCAAATTGAGTCCATACCTTTTCTGGAGCGAGGCAATCCAACGATAAAATCCATAGTAATATGTTCCCATTTCCACTCCGGTATGGGTAAGGGTTGTAGTAAGCCTGCGGGTCGCTGATGTTCCGCTTTGACTTGTTGGCAATGAAGACATTTTGATACAAAATCGGCAATTTCTTTCTTCATTCCTGGCCACCAGAAATTCTGTTTCAGATCTTGGTACATTTTCGTATTCCCTAGATGGATGGAAAATTTTGAATTGTGGCCCTCTTGCAGAACTCTTCTTTTCAATTCAGAATCATTCGGTACACACAGTCTTCCTTGAAATTTCAGTACATTGTTTTCAAATTTGAACCCCGGTCTTGGTTTAGATTCCCTTTCTTCGATGATCTTCCTCAAGAAGTCATCCTGTTGCTGTTTCTCTTTAATTTCTTCAAGCAATGCCGGTTCAGCAGAAATAGCAGCTACTGTTCCACCTTGTTCTCTCAAAACAACTTCAATTTCAGATTTTTCAAGGTCACAAAGCAACTCTTTATGTCCAGTGAGCAAACAAGCTAAATTTGCAAACGACTTCCGGTTCAGTGCATCGGCAACAGTGTTGGCTTTCCCCGGATGGTACAAAATCTGTAGGTCATAATCTTTGATCAATTCTAGCCATCTTCGCTGCCTCATATTCAATTCTTTCTGAGTGAAGAAATACTTCAGACTCTTGTGGTCGGTATATACTTCACATGTCGCCCCATACAGATAGTGACGCCAGATTTTCAGTGCAAATACTACTGCAGCAAGTTCCAGATCATGGGTCGGGTAATTCTTTTCATGTGGTCTCAGTTGTCGGGAAGCATAAGCAATAACTCTCCCATTCTGCATTAAAACACATCCCAAACCCTATGAGAAGCATCACTAAATACAGTATAACCATCCGTACCTGAAGGTAAGGTAAGAACAGGTGCAGTCACTAGTCGAGTTTTCAACTCTTAGAATGCTGATTCCCTTTGGTCAGTCCAGTCAAATGATATCCCCTTCTGAGTCAATTGAGTCAACGGTAAGGCAATTTTGGAGAAATCTTTGACAAATCTTCTGTAATATCCAGCCAAACCCAAAAAGCTTCGGACTTCTGTCACATTTGTTGGTCTAGGCCAGTTTACTACAGCTTCAATTTTCTGTGGATCAACTGAAATCCCATCTTTGCTAATAACATGTCCCAAAAACATAACATGGTCAAGCCAAAATTCACATTTAGATAATTTTGCATAAAGTTTCTGTTCTCTTAAGGTCTGCAGGGCAAGTCTCAGATGATGTTCATGTTCTTCTCTAGTCTTAGAATAAATCAGGATGTCATCAATGAATACAACAATAAAGTCATCAAGGTACGGTTTAAAGATTCTGTTCATGAGGTCCATAAATGCAGCAGGTGCATTGGTAACTCCGAAAGGCATAACTAAAAATTCATAATGTCCATACCTCGTTCGAAAAGCAGTTTTATCAATGTCTTCTGGTTTAACTTTCAACTGATGATATCCGGATCTGAGATCAATCTTAGAAAACACTTGAGCACCTTGTAACTGATCAAATAAGTCATCAATACGCGGTAATGGATATTTATTTTTCACAGTTACCTTGTTCAGTTCACGGTAATCAATGCACAGTCTCAGTGAGCCGTCTTTTTTTTCACAAACAAGACAGGTGCGCCCCACGGTGAAGTACTGGGCCTGATAAACTTCTTGTCTAACAGTTCTTGCAGTTGCACTTTCAATTCTTTCAATTCAGTTGGAGCCATTCGGTAAGGAGCTTTCGATACAAGCTGTGTACCCATAATCACATCAACGGTGAACTCAATCTCCCTGTCAATCAAATCCCCTGGCAGATCATCTGGAAATACATATGGGAATTCTCTGACTATAGGAATACAGTTCACATCAGTTTTAATATTATCACCAGTAGATACAGTCAATACAGAACGCAGATATCCCTTACACCCCTTTCTAATCAATTTAACGGCTTTCACAGAAGAAATCAAATACGGAGGAGGTACTACTCCAACCCCATTAACACACGAATTCGGGTAAACCAGGTGGACGAAAAACAACTTGCTTTGTCACACAGTCAATGGTAGCATGATATTTTTGTAACCAGTCCATCCCCAATATTACATCAAAATGATCAATGTTCAATGGTAGTAAATCAATAAACATATACATATCCCCAACAATGATTTCACATGCAGGGTACATATAAGCACATGTCATGGATCCTCCAACAGGTGATGATACAGCTAACAGATAGTTCATGGGTTCTAAGGGTCTATTCAATTTCCGTGAAAAAGCATGCGATACATATGAGTGTGTAGACCCCGAATCAATCAGTACATATGTATTTTGAGTACAAATAGAGAGGATACCTGACACAACGGTCTCAGTATTTTGCACGTCTCCCGGTACTAGAGCGAACACTCGGCCCTGCCTCATAGGCTCTTTCCCGGTAGTTTTGGGGTTCGGTTTTGGTGCTACAGTTGATGCTGCGGCGCTGCCTGCAGCTTTACTATTGCCCGGAGCAGTGGAAGGGCAATCTTTAACCATGTGGCCCATCTTGCCACACCTGTAACAAGCACCAGAAATCTTATAACAAATTCCTTTATGATTCTTACCGCATTCGGAACAGGGCGGAAAAGGAACGGTTTCCTTGACTAGAAGTAGTCGTTGACCCTGTATTTTGTTTTTTGTTCAGCGGGTTGTTCTTGCCTTTCTTGAACTTAAAACCCTGCCTCTTACCGCGCCATTCAGACGCTGGTGATTCAAATTGTTTCACAGCTTCAATGTTCGCTTCAGCCATCAAGGCTCGGTCCAAAACATTCACATAAGTCGGTAACTTCAGAACACTTATTCTGTCCAGTATTGCAACATTCAGGCCGCCTTCAAACCTTCTGGCCTTCTTGTAATCAGTGTCCACCATATGTGGTGCATATCTAGCAAGCCCGGTGAACTTTGTTTCGTATTCAGCGACGGACATCGTGCCCTGTCTCAGTTGTTCAAATTCAGTCACCTTCCTATCCCTGACACACTGAGGGAAGTACTTTTCAAAGAAGGCTACTTTGAATTGAGCCCAAGTTATAGCAATGTTGTCATCACGGGTAAGCATCCACCACCTTCTAGCCTCTTCTTGCAAAGTGAAGGTGGCCAACAGTACCTTATGTGCCTCCGAGCACGGAAACACTTCAAATAGTTTTTCAGTCTCCAAAACCCATGTTTCAGCTTTCAACGGTTCAAGGCCTCCCTAGAAGGATGGCGGTTTCAGTTTGCTGAACTTCTGGGTAAGAGCAATTATGTCCCCATCATTAACATTAACATTCTGTTCCGGTACAACCGGAGGAGGAAGTGGGGGCTGTTGATTCTGTTGTTGCTCTAATCTTGCAGTTATCAGTTCCATCATTCTCTCCATTCTTGCCATTCTTGCCTCAGTGGATGAGGACTCAGATTCATTTGCATTATCTATTTCACTATAAGCAGTTATAGCAATTATAAACATAAACAGTTGCATTCTTAAACAGTTTAACACATTAACATATATTCAGTCATGTCATAATCACACACTTTCATGTTCATGAAATGCCCTAATCACTTTTCTAGGACATCCTATAGCTCATTTGGACACGTGTGTGCGGTATAACTCGTGGTTAAGTATCGCTCTGATACCACTCTGTCATGACCCAAACCCGCCCCTATGGGTTTAGCACCGTAACCGGCCAGTAATCCGAGATTACCGAAGGCCTGCTTAACAGTAATACAGTAAAACAGAGTACAGGGGCATGGCGGAAGCCATTACAGTAATAAAACAATGTCCAATGAGCTGTGACAGTCTGTATGCAAAAAGATTTTTCATACATATATGCAGTCAGTGCTAACAGTATATACAACATTTACAACCGTTCGGAAACAGGGACTTAATCCCTATTATGCAGTATAGTAACAGTCTACACAAATTACAAAACAGTACAGAGACAGACGGGGAAATAAAAACACCCCTAAGCCATAGCTTGGCAGGCTCGGAACCTCGCAGTGAGGCACATTGGTTGGCTTGACAAAACTAGAGTTTACCCCGACGCTTCTAGCATTGGTCTGGTGCCTGTACACCTACATATATATATAAGCAGTGAGCTAAAGCCCAGTGAATAACACAACGCGTAAAGGGGTTAAGAATGAATGTCCTTATAGTAATGAAAACAGTTCATTAAACAGTATTTCAGTCTTTCAGTCATATGTGGTACATCCATTAGCATAACAGTAAACAGTAGGTCTTAAAAGACCGAACAGTAAGTGATGGCCATCAATCAGTAAACAGTAGTGGTTCCAACGAGGGAACCGACAGAGATCTCTGTAACAGTAACAATAAACAGTAGGTGCTAAGGATGCCACAGTATAGTTCAGAATATAGGACATACATTCATTCGGTAAACAGTAAACAGTTCAGAAAACAGTACAGTTCAGTATTCAAAAGATAATCATTTTGAACATATCTTTACACAATTGTTACTCACAGAGTTCTGGGCTACAGTAGGCTAGAGCGTCTCCTTGAAATGCCAACCCTAGACAGTACAGAGTGAACACACACTAAGCTACACAGTTGGGAAAGATAATAATTTAATCCCTAATTTGCCTCGGTGTGTTCTACATCTATATCCTCATTAAGATGTCTTAACCTAGGCCTAAAGATGCCTAGGATGGGATGAGGATGCAAAGATGCACTTAAAAAATATTTTCAGAATTCTTAGAAAAACAGATCCTCGCTCGAGCGCAGGTTTCCCTCGCTCGAGCGGACATGCAACAAAGGTCCCCGCTCGAGCGTCAACTTCTCCGCTCGAGCAGACCAAAAAGTACTGGATAGGTGAAATTCACACTCGATGCCCGCTCGAGCGTGTCACTCAGTTCTCCGCTCGAGCGTCCAATCCTCCGCTCGAGCATACTAATGCACAGTGCAAGATGCTGGGAGCTCGATTTTCCCGTTTGAGCGGTACTTCCCCCGCTCGAGCGGACGACCAAAATCTGGAAATTCCAGACTTGAGTCCCAAACTCAAAATCAAGTTTAAAAGTTAAAATTTCGATCCTCTTGGGCTAATTTTCTGGAAAACATGAGTAAACTCATAGAACAAGATGTTATAAAGGTCAATTTGAGAAATCAAGGCCCAAGGGTGTTTCAATTAAACTTATTTTCAAACCCAATGCTCATGATCATGCATGAACATGCTACAAAGTGACATGCATGCATTCAAACCAATTTAAAGCTTCAAAGCTTGCTCAATTGAGCTCATTTCTTCAAGAACTTGGTGTAATCATGGATTATGATCAAAAGATAGACATGTATGCAAGGTTTCCATGAAATCAAGCTCAAAACTCTTCAATATACACATGCATGCAACAATTAAGCTTTATATTAACCCTATTGAACCAATTCATGCCTTAACTCTACAATTTGACATGAATCATGCAAGGACAATCTTAAATACAACAATGAGAGGTTCAATTACTTTACCTAGGTCTTGTAATACAAGTGTAGAAGCTTAAATATGAAATCTATACTTCAATTCTCCAAGATACCAAGCAATCCTCAAGAACTCAAGATGAAATCACCCTTCTAGATCTCTCTCTCTCTCTATAATCGGTAATAACAAGGAAAAGAGGCTGAGCAATGTTCTGTCTAAGTGTGTTCAAGTCTCCAAAAAGGTCCATGTAATGGGCCACTAGGTGGCAATATAGTAATTAAGTCTAATTTGGGCATTTTATCAATATTTAATCTAATTTAATCATACTAAATCACATTTCAGATAAATACACCATAAAATCACATTATTTCTACTGATCATGGAACATCAATCAATTTTGGATTCGGCCGCCGATAAGGCCTTCAATTAACAGTTTAAACATAAAAACTGAACAGAAAATTAAACAGTCAAACAGATAAAATGCAATTCAAACAGATACAGGCAATCAATTCAGTTTCAGATTTCAGTCAGTCAGTTCATTAATCCAGTCAGTTCAATTATCAATCATAATCATTCTTAGTTTAGCAGTAATCGGTAATTAATCGATGATCAGTGATGAGGGTTGTTACAGTAACCACGGTGTTGGTTTTGTTTTAGACTAATCACATGAAGTTGAGTTGAGTTGAGTTATGGTTTTGATACCAATGGAATTGGTTTTGTAAAATAAAGAGGATGGGTTTGGTTTTGATTTTGTAAAATGACGAGAATGAATTCTTAGAAAATGGTTGGAGTTGTGTGGATTGGAAAAATAAAAAAAAGTGGTCTTTTTGAAAGAAAATGAAATCATCACCCTTTGTAAACGAATAATGAACTTGAGGTCGGATCTTGGAACCTTCACATAATATCATTGTTATTGGACTAAAAGTCATGCGAGAATTGGATTTTTGTTTTCCTTTCGTATTAGATGCAGAAATGGATAGATATAAATGTAAATGGTGGGATTGGATATTTGAAATCTCTCACCTATGAAAATATTGATAGTTTATCTATTTGGAGATTGTATATATGTTTAGAAATATATGTTTTGAGCTATCGGTGGAGGATAGCTATGACTGTTGTAGAAATTGCATGTGGACTAGGTGAATTGAAATTAATCACTTGTGCTTGTCATTGAATATGACTATAACTATATACATTGGATATGTATGGCTATTTGGGAGTGGAAAGGGGATGTACTCTATATGTGATTATGTGTTCATATACATTGTGTATGTATTACACTTATGTTGTTATGCATTCTAGTATGTTGAAATGGTTGGGAATATGCTTGCGCTTCGAATGAGAGGTACCAGTACCTTTCAGCTAGCGCTTGGAGAACTTGGCAGTGCTTAGAATGAGAGGTACCAGTACTTTCCAGCTAGCGCCTGGAGAACTTGGCAGCGCTTAGAATGAGAGGTACCAGTACCTTCCAGCTAGCGCTTGGAGAACTTGGCAGAGGTGTATCCTTGACTTGGAATTTCGTTATGGAAAGGTGTATCCTTGGCTTGGCATTTTGTTATGGAAAGGTGTATCCTTGACTTGGCATTTCGTTATGGAAAGGTGTATCCTTAGCTTACCTTGCTTAAGGCAGATAGAGCAGAACTTATTTATCATTATTGTCTCAGTGTATCTGTGTATATTATGGGTTATGATGGTTATGGTTTTGGAAGGCCGAGTTGCCTCATTCGTTGAGTAGATAGTTGTTAGTTGCTTGTTGTTTTCCCTTTGTACGAAATGTATATATGTATAGACATAAATTTGTTGGAAACGGACGTAAGTACTGTATTGAGATTGTGAATAATGTGAAGGACATCGAATACACAGGAACATGTTTCAAAAGATAAATCAGGTGTAAGTCTGGAAAGTGAAAGAAAATGTAATAGGCTTGGTGAAATTGTTTTCTTCTGAAATTTGTTATAATCATATGAATTTTTGGAAAATGGTAACAAGATGAAAGAAAAGTGAATTGCTTATGTTATTGAATGAAATGAACGATTTTGAGAAAAGTTCTTATATTCGTATATTTCTGTATAAACCGCGACATTATTTATACAAAATAAGACTAAGCATTCATGATCATAGCTATCTATAAGTTGCTATTGTTTAGGATCATGTTGAGATCCCTACTGGACTTTATGTTCATCCCACATTGCTAATCCTCTTTCAGGTGAACGTCAAGATGTGTTTTAACATCGAGGATCTTCTTTATGTGTTGGCCACGGGGTTTTTTATTTGTGGGCAGAATGCCATTAATGTAAAAAGGGTTAAACCCTTACTTTTACTTTAAAGATGCAAGCCTGCGGGCAATTTATTTAGTTATGTACATGTTGCATTTTCAGATGAGAGAATCTTTATCTATTCTTACAAATGATGTAAAGAGTTTCTGCATGTTATCTCTGAAATTGAATTAAATTAGTGAATTTGGTAATGGTTCCAAGAAATAAAAAAAATGGGGCGTTACAGGATCCGGACTCGTTCAGTCCCAGCCTACTGAACATGTCCAATTCTCCCAAATCGTTATTGCCTAAACAAGGCATCCACTAACTTTAGCCGAGCAAACGCCCCAAAGACATAGCATTTGGGCTCAAGGAAAACAACAAAAAAGAGGCACACGGGGAGCATGAGATCGTGTCGCTTTAGGAGTCACAAATCAAAAAATCAAAGCATGATTTCTTTTGTTGCTAAAACGGCGAAGCTAGTGCAAGTTGCTATAGTTCATAAACAACAAGAATTAATGCCATCACGAAGAGAATAGAGGAAACTGAACGTAATGAATTGCAATGATAAACAAAAAGATATCGTAATGCAAGGAAATAGCGGAAAACTACTTCCAGTCTTAACTAATAGCTACAAGATCATTCGTATCCCAATTCGTTGGGCTATTCATTTGTTGTCTCAAGAACTTGGCTTTGCCAACAATGCTTTGTCCTAGCTTCCTAAGGCATTTGGTAAAAATATCAAAGAAGAAGCACAAGGGCACGGAATAGCAACGTAGTAGGTTCGGCTCTCCATGAAAGGCGATTGGCAGATTATCCACAGGATCATATTAGTCAAAGAATCCCTACAGGGGCGGCCCCATGGAGAAAACAATAGCCAAGAAATAGGATTAGTTTTGCTAATCTCCTACCAGAACTTATAGAGAAAAGCATTTACCAACTACTTAAGCATCAGCTACCCGTTTGGTAGAGATGTAAAAAAGTGATTATAGATTATAGCTTAACAGATTATAGCTTACAACTGTAAACACAAGTTGGTAACCTGTTTGGTGCAATTATGAGATTATGGATTTAAGCAATAAATTAGTGTTTGGTTGAATAGGCTGTAAAGTAACTTTTTACTGTGTAATGTCCTTTTTGCCCTTGTAAGATATAAAATTTGTGATTTTATTTATAACTCATTTTTTTCTTTTTTTTTTCTTTTTCTTCTCTTATTTCTTTCTTAATTTTGTTTAATTTATTAATTCATTAAAATTAATATTCATGTTCTAATTTATATTAATGTTGTGATTTCATTACATATTATTTTTTATATATTCATTTTAATTGTTTATATATGTATTTCTTTTCTTTATTATTATTATTAATTGTGATTTTTGTTCATCAATTAGTATAAAAATTATCAATTTGTTCATCAATTATTAAAATTAGTATCAATTATTAATTATTATTATTATTATTAATTTGTTCATCAATTATTAAAATTAGTATCAATTTGTTCATCAATTATTATTATTATTATTCACATTATTATTCTTCTTTACTATTATTCATTTTAATTATTTTTGTTCATTACATATATTCATTAAAATTATTAGTATCAATTAGTATTAATTATTTTATATATTTTATGATGATTTTGGGTGTAGGCCGGAGATGGAGGGCCGTCGTCGGAGATGGAGCACCGTCGTCGAAGATGACCTAGCCACAGTTGAAATAACGCCGAAGATGCGCGAGCCGAAACCCATCACCGTCAATGACCTAGCCCCCTTCTCCTTCCTCCAAAACCCTAGCCTGATTCTCCGACCAGATCGTAAAGAGAGAGAGAGAGAGAGCTCTGGTTCGTTGATGCGATGGCGGTGGTTCTCCGATTGCGACGTTAGGGTTTCAGACCGCACGAACCAGAGAGAGAGAGAGATCACGAAGAGAGAGAGAGAGAGACAGAAAGAACCAGAAATCCTCTGCCGTCGCTAGAAATCACCTTCATTCGCCGGAAATCGCCTCTCTGGTTTTTGCAAGAGAGAAAAATGAGTGTGTTTTGGTTTATATACATGGCACACTTGTAATAACTTGAAATTATGAGGGGCATTTAACTCATTTTGCTCCTCAAATGACAGTTACCCGCTTAAGCTGTTTCGGAAAGCACCTAGTCCCCCACTCAACCAAAAAGCTTATTTTCCACTTATAAAAAGTTATAATCTACACCCATAAGCTACACCAAATACTCCAAAATCACTTATTTTAAGCAATAAGTGGATTTAAGCTGAAAATAAGTTGTGCCAAACAGGCACATAGACAAGGGAATAAAGTGATTAATAGTGAAAGGGTCTCGATGTAATGAACTTATAAAAAATTTAAGAAATTTAAAAATGTATTTATATCTAAATTTTTTACCCCTAAGATGAGTTTTACTTGAGTTGAGTTTTAACAACTTAATTTTATATATGTATGTATATATATATATATATATATATTTTATGGTGCATATTAATTTATCTAATCAAATATTTAATTATTCTACCTTCATTTGAAATTTTGTAATTTTTAAAATATATTTAAAATTAACATTTTTAATTAATTGGAGCTGGCTTGTGCTGGAATATGAGTAAATATTGAGTTTTTAGAGAATTTTACAAAGGCATTGAGTCTGAATCAATGTTTTAAAATTCAGACCAGATCAGTCAGTTAAAATGTCGATCAGTCCAGATCAACCCTCAAACCCGATCCTCTTCTAGAACCGATTTATTTTTTGAAAGCATCTCTAAACCACGGTTGAACTGCTCAACCTGGTATCAATTCAAGCAAACCGGCCCGGTCCATGCATGGCTTCAAAATGTAAAATGTTACATTAAGACCTCGTTTGGCAAGTAGTGATTTTAGCCAAAAAATCAAAAAGTTACTAAAAAAATCAAAAAGCCAACAACTTATACCAAAAAGTCAAAAATTCTATTTTTTCTCTATTTTTACACATCTTTTCGTAAAAATTAAAAAATCATTTCAAACATACTAATTCTTTTTACATTATATTTTAACCCAAAAATTATTAAAAAAATCTATTTCCAAATGAGAATTCAAATACTTACCAAGCCATTATGGGTATGTACGCACAATACAATCACCAAGCAAGTTTTGTAATTGTGCAATACATATGAGAAGTTAACTTTTACATAGTTTCTAGTTTTATTTTTATTTTTATTTTTACATTTTCAAATGCATAAATATTTAAAATATTAAATTTAAAATAAATTAAATATATAAGTATGAATTTAAAATTTTATATATTTTTATAATTATTTGTGACGTAATTATGACATCATAGTTCGATCTGATTTGACTCGACGGTTGAACTAGTGACCTGCTCATCCGGTCTCTTTTTTGGTTCGCTCATATGAGAACTTTAATATTTATATAGTTTCTTCTCTTTTCTTTTCTTTTTTTTTTTTTTTTTTTACATTTTCAAATGCATAAATATTTAAAATATTAAATTTAAAATAAATTAAATATATAAATGTGAATATAAAATTTTATATATTTTAAAAATTATTTGTGATGTAATTATAACGTCACGGTTTGATCGGTTCGACTTGACAGTTGAACTAGTGATTCATGCATCCTGTCCCTTTTTTGGTTCGCTTACTGGTCTGGGTTTGAAAACATTTTTGAATAACAACAAAAAATTATGTAATTATATGATTTAAAAATTAAAGGGTAAATTATAAATACATCCCTTGAGGTTTACTTAAATTATAAATTTTCTCATGTTATTTTAGAAATTACATTATACCCCATAAGGTTTCTAATTTCATAACAAATAGGTCATTTTATTAATAAATCATCAAGTTAATTAACAGTTGTTAATAATGTTAAAATTTTATTTCAATTAATAATTCAGATAATTTTATTATTGTATAGGTAAATAATTAGAAATTTCACCTTTTCAATTAATTCTGTTAAATAAAAAATTCTGACAGGGAGGTATTTGTAATTTTCCAAACCATAGGGGAAAATTCGTATTTTAAGCAAACCTCATGGGGTGTATTTGTAATTTACTCAAAATTAAAATAGGATAAATTGCAAGGGAAATTTTTTTAAGGTCCATGATATTAAGATTTTATAAGATAAAATATATATAATATTTTTCATAATAGTTAAAGTCCCTTAACAGTTTCAAAGAGAAAATTCGACTCAGAAAAATTTTGCCTGACTTAGAAAAATTTAGCCCCAATTCAAAGAAATTTCAATTTTCACAAAGAAATTTGTCTGAGTCAGAGCTAAAATTTCTTTGAATCAGGCGAAATTTCTCAAAGTTAAGCAAAATTTCTCTAAGTCAAATTTTCTTTGTGAAAATGTTGAGAGACCTTAGCTAATAAAAAATAAAAATAAAAATATCTTGGACCTCTTGTACTACACAAAGTTGGAAAATGATGTTTAACTTATTTTCCCTAAATTACACTGGCATCTTTTGAGATTTGAAGAAAATACATCTAGTTTTATAGTTTTGGTATAATTACACTTATTTCTTTTTTAGCAAGGTTAAATAAAAGAACTAATGTAGACAGTGTAAAGCCACAACGATAAGTATGTCGAAACTATTGTACTCATGGTAATTTCTTCAAATATCAGGAAAGGCGAGTGTAATTTACTAATAAAATAATATATAAATTACAAAACACTATACGTACAAATACTTGCTATTCTGGAAAATTAGATAATTTTTTAGAAAATTATAATTCTGTGTATGTTTTTATTTTTATTTTTATTATTTTTATTATTATTTTAAATTCAAATCAATGCTAAACGCTACAAATATCAATAATTAAAATTTTAAATTTTTGGATAAATTATAAATACACCTCTTAAAATTTGTTTAAAATATAAATTACTCTTTGCGATTTTGAAAATTAAATCCCGCTCCTTCAAGTTTTCAATTGCATAACAAATGCCCATTTTGTTTATAAATCATCAAGTAAATTAATTTGTTTTAGTGATGTCCGAAATATATTTCAATTAACAATTCATGTAATTTTATTGCCGTATAGAAGAAAAATTAAAAATTTTATTTTTTCTGTTAATTCTGTTAAATAAAAAATTATAACAATAAGGTATGTATAAATTTTTAGACTACATGAGAAACTTTGTATTTTAAGTAAATCTTAAAAAATATATTTATAATTTACCTTAAATTATTTATGAATATGTAAATATTTTGTGAAGGTACTATTGCACTGCGATGTAATTTTCTCATAATTTTTTGTTGGAACAGGTGAATAAACAAAAACGCTAGATGCGTTAAATATTTTATTAAAAATTTAACCAAATAATTACGTGAGCATGGAAAACATATACAGTGGTGTTTTGAGAAGTTGGTAAAAAATTAATTTTTTAATTTTTTTAGTCTATTTTGTCTTTTTGTGAGTAAAAAATATGAAAGATGATGTGATCTAAAATGAGTAAAAAGTTAAAAATTAACTTTTTTTTTAACTTCCCAAAGACCCCACAATAATAATTAGAAGCTCTAATAATGTAGAGAGTATCCATATGATATGAGGGCTCACACTCCTCTTTCTATCTCTTTCTATTCTCTCTTTCACCTCATCAAAACTGTCATTAGAATTACTATTTTAAAGTTACCTGTCACTACTAAAAACATATAAATATGGGACTCATGTCAAGTGGGTGTTTGATAATTTTTTAAGGACCAGTAGCATGCTTATGGAATAAATACCTTTACTGAAACAAGGAATAAAGAGTAATACTATAGAGTCACACTTAAGAGACTTAAATACAATATCAATGATGTGACAAGAAAGTAGAATTTTACATAATTAAATATATGATAAATCAAAAATTAACATCTATCATTTCATATTATTATGAGGTAAATCATAAAAAATTTATTAGGGTCTTAAACATTTTCTTCCAGAATACAATGAGCAAAAAGTCTAGAAGCACAAATGACCAAACACAGATTCGAATATAGAAACTGTGAATTCGGTCGTTCGACCAGATGACCGCCCGAACGACCTGCCAGAGCTTGTTGACCGCGATTGCCATGGTGTCGGCCGTGGTTGTCATGGTGGCCAAAGCTTGTCAACTGCAGTTGTCATGATGTGGACTGCGGCTGTCATGGTATCTTCCAGTCATTCGGATGGTCGTCCGATGGAACAATTTATGTGTTTGATTGTATGTGTTGGAACAATCTTCTATGTAAAAAAATAAAAACTGAAACAAAGCAAATAAATTATTTACAGGAAGTGCTTGTACCGGAAAGTTAGAATAACAAAATCACTAGAAAGTTAAAACAGTAAAATCGCAATCAAGTCGAGTGTGTGACACTCTGTCCTTAAGACAGGATTTGTCGCCACACAGGTGCACACGAATTATCGGTGTCTATTTCTTAGGATACAATGATCATTCTCATACTACAAACAATCTGTTTTGACGAACCAGAACCTGAGTTCTGAAACTCTCTTAAAATTCTAAGAACTAATATGAAGAATATATGGAGCACAAAAGAAAAACGGAAAAGGAAAAATGGAATGAATTGAATTTGCAGGATGATCCTGTATTATAGACATTGTGATACCTATTTGGAAAGGGAAGAAAACCTTCTGAACATATGTGAATTTGAACCGTTGAACAAGATGAAAAAAAGTAATCAGAGGGGCACTGATTCGGGCAAAAAATTTGAATTTCTAATTTTTGTGCAAAAATTTGAATCAATTTGTTTGGAAATTTAAATTTTCCTGCAAGAATTTAAAAACATTCAAACGAATTTTGTCCAAAAAATTAATGGTAGGACCCGACCCACACAACATACCCTCGGCTGGCTGCCAGTGGCGGCGACGGCATGCGTGTGTGGTATATTTGGATCAAACACACTTTATCCATAACTCCCCTTCTTACAAAAATTTGTGATGCCAAATATATCAACCTAAGACTTATATATTCATATAAGTTCTCTTATAGTTTGACTCTTCAACTTTTCATTTTACAAAATCGAAAAACGACGTCAATTTTTCACTCATTTATAAATGATTTTAGCGAACCGTTTTAATCGTGTAACTTGCCATACAGCATAGACTATGTCATCACTTATACTCACTTCAAAAGACGTATGATCCCCACTTAAATTTGGGATCCAAATTAAACAAAAATAAATCTATGGAACCAAAATTTTCAACGGTATGTTAGGTTATCTATGTGCTGGTGTAAAATGAGAGGAATGGTTTTTAGAACCGACTTAAGTGGATCCCACCATCGTCTCAAAGAGACTTCATTCAATCCACACCGTGCATTGTCCGCCACGTTGCGTTTGTCCATCACTATCAAAGTGTGGGGTTTGCGTTGGTTGGGTTGCGTGGGCAGGTTCGACGAGACCGCTTTGGCGGACACGTTATTTGTTGATCCCCATCTCCAAACTCATCTCCACCGCACACTTGGCCATCACCCATCGTCCCCAACCCAAAATATCTTAATTCATTATCAAAATGATACACTCCTGTGAGTTAAAAAAGTTGGCCAAGTGTCCCCGTCGTATGTAAGGGCAAGTTTGTCAAGTTAAAAAAAAAAGTTAAAAAGTTAAAAAATTATTTAAAAAATTAAAAAATTATCACTATTTATCAAAAGTCAAAAAATTAATTCAAATATTCATATTTTTTTCTTTAATTTTTTAATCTAAAAAGACAAAAAGTACACTTATTTAAAGACATCTCAAACAACCCCTAAATGGAGTTAATTGGTGCAATTTATTGAATTATTTATATTTATATATATTTTTTTACTTAAAAGAGAAATTTATTAAAAAAATACTCTTTCAACTACTTATATTTTAATTAATTCAAAAGATATTTTTTATATTTTAATAAATTCTATTATTTCAGACATTTAATTCACTAAATTTTAATTATCATATTTAAGATATTTTATAAACAATTTTATTATTATAAATATTTTTTAACCGCTTAGCAACTTGGTGTGTACTATTTTGGACTATTTTGAATTATACATAATGTGAATATTCACATTAAATAAATTTGCCAATTTGAATATATATATTATGGAACTTATTAGAATATAAAAAAAAATAATAATTTGAACTAAGTGAAACATAAGTAGGTGAAGAGAGATTTATAAATAAATGCATTTAACAAATTTATGTTAAAATATTTTGTGTAATTTTGATTTATATTTTATTTAATGTGATGGAATGAAATAAAATAATTATTCTTTAGACTATCTTATATCAAGGTCATTCATTTATAAGGATAAATGACCATAATATTTGTAATGTATTTATTATTAAACATGAGAATGAACAATTTAATAGAATGATCGTTTTATTCTACCTTAGTCTAATGAACCAAACACTATAAAATAGAAAATAATTTAAATAAGTTAACGAAAATTGATTATTGGAACCAAGAAAATATGATATTGATTTCTACCTTTTATTATCAATTTTTACTTATAAAATAATCATTCATTCATAACGATAAATGACCATAATATTTGTAATGTATTTATTATTATTTTCTTAGTTAAATAAACATGAGAATAAATAATTTGATGGAATTATCGTTCTATTCTGCCTTATTCCAATGAACCAAACATTATAAAATAAAAAATAATTTATATAAATTAACGAAAACTAATTATTGAAACCAAGAAAAGATGATATTGATTTTTACTTTTTGATTAATAATTTTTCACTTATTAAGAAAATACATTGAATATATTATGCTTTAAAAAAATTTGTATTGATTGTCTACCCATCAAATTGTAAATCATTCTATTTCAACTGTTTTGTTGTTTCACATAACTTGAATGAGTTGATTGTAGTTTAATTCAATTTGGGAGTCTGTGTGTTTGAATTGTACAATTTTTACTTACAACTTAAATAAGTTAAAAAAATTGATTATCTAAAAGCGGAGAGAGAGAGAGAAATTCTTTAAATTTTTACCTTTTAATTATGAATTTTTGGTTTATAATAAGTTAAATTGCACCAAACAGGATTCAAATACTTACATGATCTCGAAGATTTAAAATTTTAGGGACAATTACAAAAAAAAAAAATCCTTCCTAAGTTTGAGACTTGTAACAAAATAAACACTAAGTTTTCAATTTTGTGAATTTAAATTCTAATATTTTGATTTATTTTTAATTCAAACCATTCGCTTACTTTCGTTAAGTAAAATAGATAGAAAAAGAGTGTTTTAGTTATTATACTCAATGTAAGGCCCCGTTTGGGAACATGCTAATTTAATAATTTTTTGGCTATTTGGCTAAAATATGAGCTAAAAAAAACTAATATGTTTGGGATGATTTTTTAGCTTTTTACGAAAAGATGTGCAAAAAGTAGAGAGAAAAGAGAATCTTTGACTTTTTGGTATGAGTTGTTGGCTTTTTAGCTAATTTAGTAACTTTTTGACTTTTTGAGTAAAAAGGAGGGTTCCCAAACGAGGCCTAAGTATACATAAATTTCTAAAATATGAATTTTTTTATTGAGTTTAATGACCAAAATATTATTTTTTTTTGTTGATTTTATTTAACGAAAATAGACAAATAGTTTAAATTGAAAACAAATAAAAAGTTTAAGGTTTAAATTGATAAAATTAAAAAAAATTAAGATTTAATTTATTAAAATGGTCAAACTTTAGGATTTATTTATTTATTTTTAATTTCACCAAAATTTTACATTGTGCGTCAACGTGCGAAATAATAAGGCATATACACCTTGATATTGATCTGAAAGACAAAATATAATAATATATCAATTAGAAAATATTATTAAATAATCCCAACACACAATAACCGTGTAGTAGTGTTGAACAGAATTGAATAATTTTTGGAGAAATTATAAACAGGTGGTTTTTTGACAAAATATTTACAGATTAATAAAAAAAATTTATACATTTAATTAGTAATATTTATAAATTTTACCATGACATGAAATTTTTTCTAAAAAATACGCTGACTTGTAAATCTCCCATAATTTTTCCCATCAGACAACCTTTCGCATAGGATGCCTTTCTAGTCTAATTGTCGTCAAATCTTTCAAATGAAGTCTTTGTTTGGCAACATGTTATTTTACCACTTTTTTAGTTTTTTGGCTAATTTGAAGTAAAAAAAAATTAGTATATTTGGAATAACTTTTTAATTTTTTATGAAAAGATATGCAAAAAATAGAGAGAAAAAAATAATATTTGAATTTTTTGTATAAGTTATAGACTTTTAAATTTTTTTAATAACCTTTTGACTTTTTAGCTAAAACTATAACATGCCAAATGAGGCCTAAGTGCTTGGGAAATTAACATGTAGTTTGAGGTGTTTGGATGCTCTAAAGTGATTTTTTTGTACCTGATTTAGAATAATTTTTTGTATGATTAAAATTTAACTTTATAAAATTTAAAAGTATAATAGTATTAATCGTTATTTTTAAAAAAATTTAAAATTATATAAAAAATAATTTAAAATCACTTTAAAAGAAGGTTGTGTCACATTTTAACACTTTGCAAGTTTTTTATTGACAAAAATGTTAGAAATATAATTTTTAAACTTCCTAGAAAGTTACATACACTCAAAATCCCAGTATGTGTAAGAAGTTATTGTCACTTTAGAATAATCATGCTTTTTCTGCAACCACTTCACAATTTCTAAAAAACTCACAAGATCTAGAAATTTTGCAGCTTGAAATGACCGTTACTAAGAAAGTTAAGAGTAACGTTATCGACCTGGCGATAGGGGTTGCCGAAATGACCGTTACTGAGACACTGAGAGGTGGAGAACGGAAAACCGACCATGGGTGCTCGACGGAAGAGAAGGATCACCTGATTCAAAGTACTAAGAAAGTTAAGAGTAACGTTGACCCTGAAGATGAAGCCATGGTTGAAAGTGCAACAATCGATACGGAATCAGGGGAGTAATTACTCAACCCTAATCCGCTGGTTGTCATTACGAATCAGGAGAAATCTTCTCATTCTGAAGGGAAATCCGATGATGCAACGGTGACAAATACTAGGGCTATTAAAGATTCCACATCCTTCAAGCAAGCATTAATGCGATCGCGCTTCAATGAGACTGGTAATGAAAAGAATTTCGATCCTGATGTGGAGGTGCTATCCTCTGATGATGAAGAAACAGATACGATAAAATCATCTGAGGTAGAAGATGAGGAAATGGAGGAGGAAAAAGATGGGATCCCCAAGGTTAAACTACCAGCAAATCTTTTGAAGAAGATTAGAGAGCCATGGAAGATATGTTTGATTGTGAGGCTATTGGGGAAAAACATCGGCTACAAATTATTTATGATAAAAATGACTAAGGTTTGGGGTCTCCAAGCTGATTTCGAAGCTTTGGATATAGGGAATGGTTTCTTTATAGTCAAATTTGATTTGATGGAAGATTATACCAAAGTTTTTACTGGAGGTCCATAGATAGTGATGGATCACTATGTAACAGCGAGAAAATGGCAACCTGATTTCAAGTCCAATGAAGCTGAAGAAGATACCACAGCGATATGGGTAAGGTTTCCTACCTTACCCATCGAGTACTTTAATGAAAAAGCCCTCTTCCATATAGCAAAAGTGCTAGGAGTCCCACTGAAGATAGATATCAATACTGCAATGGCTGCTCGAGGGAAATATGCTCGTGTCTGTGTAGAAATGGACCTCCAAAAGCCATTGGTCTCCCAAATATCTATAGGTAAACATGTTTACGGTGTTGAATATGAATACCTGCACTCATTTTGTTTTTATTGTGACAGGGTCGCGCACTGGAAGGAGAGTTGCAGTGACAGACCAATGCTGGAGGCTACAAAATCAGTTCAAGGGAAGATTGGAGAAAACAATCAAGGTCAACAAGACTAACACAGAGATGAACCTAAACTCTCTTCAGAAGTTCATGTTGGTGAGTCTACTCATGAAAAGTATGGGCCATGGATGACTGTTTCCAAACATAGAAGGCCAACTAGAGGCCCAATCATATACAAAGGGACTATGCAACAGAACAACAGATTTGATGCTCTTAATGAAGAAAGTGAGCCAGTTACAAGAAACAAAGCCCATATAGGCCGAGGAAGAGAGATTAATGGGAAGGCCCACTTGGAGGCAGGATCCACCCACCACCCTAAGGTACATGAGAGAAAAACTGCCAATGACACTGCAGTAGATAAGGACAAGCAAAAAGAGGAAATTAGACTGGGAAGAAAATTGCCACTGACATGGAGATTCAGTATCAAGGGATAGAGATTGGGACAGATGAGCAACCTGCTACTAGCCATCTACTCATTCAGGCAGCTCCAAATCCAGTAACCCAGAAATCTGAAATCATCAACCTAACCACACCTAGCCAACCCAAAAGCTTTCTCACAAAATCTCAGGTTCCCAAACATAGAGCTGGTTTCAACAAACCCAAATTTAGAGACCCACCAGACAAATATGGAAGAGGAAGGGGAGAACTATCCTATGGAGAAACACAACATGACCCAGAACAGAGTGATGGTGTGCCTCACACCAGGGAAAGAAGCATATCACCTCGTTACCTTAGAGTGGTGGAACAAAGAAACAAAGCTGAGAATCCAGGCTTGGCGACCAGTGGATGCACACCAGGAGCTGCGTTACATCTCAATGAGTCCGATGAAGTCAATGGTAAAGAATCACCAAGCAATAAGAAGGTATCTGGAACTTGATATCGAGAACCCTCTACCTATTCATGATATACCCTCCATGGATTTAATGATCTGGAATTGTCGAGGAGCAGGCAACAAGAAATTCAAAAGAACTTTGAGAGAGCTAGTCCACATACATAAACCAGCTCTGGTAGTGCTTATGGAGCCTAAAGTGGAATTTAAAGCCATGGGAATGTACTTCAATTGCATGGGATTCACAGCTTCAACTCAGGTAGATCCTATTGGGCGCAGTGGAGGTATTTGGATGATTTGAAATCCTAATGTGGTGAATGTCAGAGTTGTGGAGGCATGTACCCAACAGATCACAGTGATAATCTCTTGACAAGACTTCCAAGATTGGGTACTATCAGCAGTTTATGCTAGTCCTAATCCTAACAAGAGAGATGAATTATGGGAACAACTTACAACTATTGCTCAGTCCATGGATAAACCATGGTTAGTTGCTGGTGATTTTAACAATTTCTCATCCCCAAATAAGAAACGGAGTCTTCAAGGGAGCAACACTTAGAGTATTAATCATGACCTTAGAAGAAGTAGTAAGTTCAATGATAGACTTAATACATGTAAGCTAATGGATTTAGGTTGTGCAGGTCCACGACTGACATGGTCTAACAATCGGAAAGGTTGGGCTAATACTATGGTTCGACTGGATAGAGCCTTGTGCAATACTGAATGGCGAATTACGTTCCCAGATGGTGCTGTTAGGAATCTTCCCCGTACCTATTCCGACCATTCTTCAATGATGGTGCTCACCTAAGGTATATCTCCCTTTAACCCTGTTTGTAGACCTTTTAAGTTTATGGCTGCCTGGGTAACCCATGAAAACTTCAAATCTGTTGTTGAAAATAGTTGGACTAATCCTATTTCTTCTCTGAGTGAGAAACTAGATAATCTTGCTCAAGTTGCTAGTACTTGGAACAAAGAGATTTTTGGTAATATTTTTAGAAGGAAGAGATGGTTACTTGGGAGGATCGAAGGGATCCAAAATCCCAAGCTACCAACTATTCCCATAATCTTCACCGCTTGGAATTTGAGCTTATTGAGCAATATAACCATGTGTTGTATCAAGAAGAACTCTTGTAGTTCCAAAAGTCTAGAGCCAAGTGGATAACTTAAGGTGAAAGAAATACCAAATTCTTTCACCTTACTACCTTGGCTAAAAGAAGAAAGAAAAAGATTGAGATGCTTAAAAATGAGAATGGGTTGTGGGTGGACCAACCCGAACAATTGAAAGGCTTGATCACTAATTACTTTATGAATCTTTTTGGGTATACCCCTTCTATTTTTCCACCTAATTGGAGCAACCTGGTGAGCTGCAAGCTAGACCAGGCTGATAATGCTGCTCTTACTTATGCTATTACTAATGATGAAGTGTGGAATGTTGTTAAGAATATCAATGCCTTTAAAGCTCCTGTTAGGGATGGGTTTTAGGCTGTATTTTACCATACTTATTGGTCCATTGTTGGTGCGTCTGTGTGTGATTTTGTTAAAAATTGCTTTCTTAAAAATCATATTCCCAGAGATGTGAATAGAACTCTGATTGCTTTGATCCAAAAATTGATAACCCTGAGAATGTGAAACAATTTAGGCCTATTAGTCTTTGCAATGTTTCTTATAAAATTATTTCAAAAATTATTGTCAATACATTGAGGCCCCTCTTAAGCAAGATTGTTAGACCTAACCAAAGCAGCTTCATTCCTGGAAGGAATACTAGTGACAATATAATCATTACTCAAGAAATTATTCATTCTCTCAACAAAAAGAAGGGTAAGAAGGGTGGTTTGGTTTTTAAAATTGATTTGGAAAAAGCTTATGATAATCTCACTTGGGATTTTTTAAAACAAACTTTGGAGGAGTTTAATTTTGATCAGAATTTTATTGAGCTTATTATGTGTTGTGTGACCACTGTTAGTACTGCTGTTATCTGGGATGGTGTCCCATTTTAGGAATTCATTCCAGCCAGAGGGTTGCGACAAGGGGACCCCTTGTCTCCTTACCTGTTTGTGCTTTGTCTTGAGAGGTTATCGAATATGATTAGTTTTCAAGCTGATCATAAAGCTTGGAAAGGAGAGGAGACGTCACACCCCAAACTCGCCCCTAAAAGTTTGGGCGTGACCTATTCAGAAATGGATACTTAACCTGTTATACATAACATATGGGGCCTGAACGGAAGCATTAAATATTATAAAATAACATGAAATAAAAAGAAGCTACATCCATTGAGCGACCACTATCATGCCAGGATCACAAACAGTACATCAGATAGCAAATATTTACATACACATATACAGCCCCCGCCCTTTAATTGGGCGTATAACAAAAACATTAGAACTTCAACATATTAGACAATCAGAGTACAAGCCAAAAACTTAGCAAAACTCCACAAAAAAATGGGCAGGCTTCATCCAAATGCCTGGACACACAGAGGTTAACAAAAGTGAGACGAGCATCGGGGTTAAGGCTGACCTCCAGATTTATTACCTACAGAATCAGACAAAATACAGAGTGAGACAATCTCAGTGAATAATAGTACTTTAATAAGTCAATGATCAACTTGAATTATAATGCACATCAATGCGTATATAAATGCAAAAGACATGTAATTAATATGATGCTGTAATTATTTCCAGAACGGCCTTGGGCCCAGTCTTTAAACAGAGTGGCTTCAAGCCCAGATTAAACAGAGAGGCGTTAAGCCCAGATTGAACAGAGAGGCATTAAGCCTAGAGATATACAGAACGGCCTTAGGCTGGACAAATTTCATAGATTGGCCAAAGGCCTAACAGAGTCCACAGATTGGCCAAAGGCCCAGATATTATTGGAGCATATTCATTTCAGTGCCATACAGAGTTCCAGAGTTATATGGAAGTTCACACATCCTTTCAGTCGTTCACAAGTTAACATAATTAGTATGTAATTAACAGAATGCCAATAGTAATTGTTAGCGATAAGCAATGCGTACTACTGCAGTACTACTACTCACAGTGTCGTGGTGGAGTGCTAGTTCCTCCCGGAGCGTGTCCTACACACATACAAAGTCACAAATTAATCCAATTCTTTCTTAAACTCACATTTGATTCGACAACTTTCAGTAAATTAAAAAGCATTCTAAAGATTTCCAATATTAATTTTAACCATCCCAAAGGGTCAAACACGTAAAACGGAGCGGCCGAAGTTTTTCAGCATGGGCCGCACGTGCGGCTGTGAGCCCCGCACGTGCGGCAAGGGTTCCCACACGTGCGGTAGTGATGCCCCGCATGTGCTTTTTAAGCAATAGCCACAGCTCAAAGTTTCACCATTTCCCGTACGTGCGGCCATGACTCTCCGCACGTGCGGCAGTGCTTCCGCGCGTGCGGCCATGACCTTCGCACGTGCAGCGATTTTCCCTGTTGCCCAGTCCGAAATTCAACTAAAGAACCCCACTTGGTGAATGTTTACAAGGCACAAAAGAAGTCCATTATTTGCTAGAATATGGGCCAAACATTATATAAATAGGGATTACAACCATGTATCAACCTAGTATGAATTAGATCCTTAGTTTTAAACCTACATCATACACAATTCTATAACAGTTCCATCTCCCACACACACACACACACACACACACACAAACACACTCACATATGTACCCATTTATTCATATGGATGGGTTCAAGCTTGGTAATTGAAGAAATAAAATGCAACTTCCTTTAGACAATTCCAATTGAGGCAAAACAATCAAGGGTAAAGTTATTTTGCCAAATAATTACTTGCATACACACAAGACCTCAATTATAAACCTTAAGGTACATGATTATGAGGAAATCTCACTCAATTTCCAAAGAAGAGTTGTAGGAGATGAAGAAGTTTACCTTAAGCTTAGGCCTCACAAATTCACTTCAAGTTTTCCAACCTTCTTCCTTGGTAAACACCTCCTTCTCCTCTCTAACTCTCTTCTCCTCTAACCCTCTCTCTCAGGATATTTTTGTATAGAGCTCTAAGTCAAACATTAAGAGAATATAGATATATACAAGGTGAATAAGACAAAAATCAATCAATTTAATCATTCCGAATCAAATTTCTACAAAAATGCTTATTATTACCTAAAAATTATGCTGATTTCAATTATAAAATCAATTTCGGATTATCAAGCCTCTAAGGCTCTCAATTTCTGATCCAAACATTTTAATTGTAACAGATGCTTTCCTTACCAAACAGATATAGGTTTCAAATCATAAGATCCATGGGCTAAACTTAATTTCTCATGCCATGTTATAGTAAGCATTTGAAAGCACAGAATAAGGAACTAATAATATACCAGAAACATATGCGAGGGTCGGGTTATTACAGGAGACTTCCAGACAGGGGCCCAAACTCACCCACCTTTTCTTTGCTGATGATTTAATGCTTTTTGGGCAGGCTACTACCTCCAATTGTAGCACTATCATGAAGGTTACGGATGAGTTTTGCGATATATCTGGTTTGAAAATTAACCATCATAAGTCCAAACTGTTTGTCTCTCCTAACATTGATAGGAGGAGTGCTAATGAAATGAGTACCAAGTCTGGTATCTCTCTTACTTCTGATTTAGGGAGATACTTGGGTGTCCCTATCATCCATAGTAGAGTTAACAGGGGCATTTTCACCCACATTTTAGATAAGATGCAAAGGAGGTTGACAGGGTGGAAAGCCATACTCTATCTATGGCTGGTAGAGCCACTCTAATTCAATTGTGGCTTCTGCCATACCTGCCTATGCTATGCAGACTATGCTCTTACCTTCTAAGGTTTGCAATGAAATTGACAGGATGAATAGAAACTTTCTCTGGGGGGAAAACTCTGGAAAAGAAGAAAATTCATCTTGTCAATTGGAATGTTGTGTGTAAACTGAAAAAAGCTGGTGGTCTGGGGATCAAAAAAGCTAGGGATCAGAACCTGGCTTTGATCTCTAAGTTGGGCTGGAATTTGATTAGTAACAGTAACAGTCTGTGGTGTGAAGTTTTGAGACATAAATACTTAAATAATACTTCCTTCTTTGCCCAGCATAAAGGTAGGGTTGCTTCACATATTTGGAGAGGCATCATGAGCACCAGACCTTTCTTAAGGAAAGGTGTTAAATGGAATATTAGTGATGGCAGGTCTGTGCATGTTTGGAAGGATTAGTGGTGTGGAAACAGTTCTTTTGAGGACACTATTTCTGGCACTATGCAATCTAATGTTACTGATGCTATTCTCATAACTAATTTGAGAGAGTTGTTGGGGGCAGATGGCAATTGGGATGCTATTCTTATTAATGTTAAATTCCCTCAGCCATTGGCTAATACTATTCTGGGAACTCCTCTCCCTAGAAACAGTGGGATGGACACCTCAATCTGGAAGGAGATCTCCTGGTGGGGAATTTACTGTTTCCTCTGTGTATAAAATGCTTCATGACAGTGAGGATAGGGCAGATGACTGGTCTTGGGTGTGGAAATGAGACTACCACAGAAACTAAAAGGTTTCTTGTGGACTATTCTCCATGGAAAACTGCTCACCAATCAAATGAGATTGAAGAGAGGACTGACTGATATTCCTTACTGTCCTCGATGCAATGGGGTTGAGGATATGAATCATTTATTTAGAGATTCTTATATAGCAAAGGAAGTGTGGCTCACTGTCTTTGATAAACAATGGTACATAGACATGATGAAGAGACCTTGGATGGATTGGCTCATGAGGAATGCAAAAAATAAAAATCATTTTAATGCACAGCTCTTTTGGTTTCTTGTTTTTGTGGTGGCTCTATGGAAACTTTGGAAAAACAGAAATGGATTTGTATTCAAAGGAAAATCTGTTAGTAACCAAGAGAGTGCAAAATTTATTTTCGACTACTCTCGAGAAATCCATCAAGCTTTCCTCCAATCTGTACCACAACCCAGACCCTCATTTAGACTAATCAAATGGTGCTTTCCTTCTGCAGGTAGATTGAAACTAAACACTGATGGAAGTAGGAAAATTGGAGGAGATGGAGGCTTTGGTGGGCTGATCCGGGATGAACATGGAGCTTGGATGTGTGGTTATTATCACGTTTGCAACCTGGAACTAGTCTTGAAGCTGAATTATGGGCTCTATACAAGGGACTCATCGTGATCCTACAAAAAGGCATGAACAATGTGATCATTGAATCAGATGTAATGCAGGTGGTACAACTGATGAACGAAGAAACAAGGGACAATTGCCCTTTCAAGAATCTGGTGGAGGACTCCAAGATCTTGCTCCGAGGTTGTCAATGCACTGTCCAGCACGTTTGGAAGGAAGACAATCTTTGTGCTGATGCCCTGGCAAAGTTTGGAGCGCAACAACCCGAAGATATGTTGGTGGTCAATGAGCCACCAGTGAAAATTAGAAGTCTTCTTATTTCTGATATGATAGGCTTGTCTAAGGAACGGGTTTAGCCCTTGTTTTTCCTTTCCATTTCTGTTGTAACCAAAAAAATAAATAAATAACTAAGAAATTTCATAGTTAATAGAAAAACGAAACATTTCTCAATTTTCATAAAATTTTAACTTATAGTTAAAATTGTGAAATTTCATAATTTCTGCACAGTTACTGCAAAATTTCTTAGTTACTAAAATACAAAAACGACGAAATTTCTCTCTCTCTCTCTCTCTCTCTCTTCTTTTTTTTTTTGTACATTATTTTATATCCAATATTAATTTTATTTTAGAGAAAATTATTGAAAAGTCCACCCAAGAAGGGTATAGCTATTAGGCCTAGTGGTTATTTTTTGTTGGTGAAAGGTCCATCTTTTATGAAATAATTTGATGAGAAATCTTTTTGTTTATTTTGAAGTACATTTTGTTTTTAATTTTGCCCCTTAATTTATCTGTTGACTTTTTATTTATTTATTTAATTTTTTTAACTATGTGTTCAATTTTTCCTCTTATTTGTTCAAATATCTGTCCAAATTTTATTATTTGTTCAATTTTTATTTTTATTTTTTTTTATCTGTTGAAATACCAAGCCAAACCAAATTTTATTTGTTGAAATATAGAGCCAAACCAATATCTATCTGTTGCAATACCAAGCTTTTATCTGTTCAAATTTTGAACAAATCTATCATATTATCTGCTCAAAACATATCTATTTTATCTGTCAATTTTTAAAAATTTGTTATAATTTGTTTCTTTATCATCATCATCATCATCATCATCAACAACAACAACAACAAAGAAAGAAAAAATAAATAATATCACCAACAACAACAAGAAGCCAAATCCTCTGCCCAAAAAAAATAAATAAATAAAATCCTACTGATTTGTTCAAATCTAACAAAATTTCTATTATTTGTTAAAAATCCAATAGATCTGTGTTCAAATCCAACAAATCTGTGTTGAATCTACTACTATTCCTCTTTCAAATTACTTCATTTGATATCTTTAATATGCGCATGCGCACACACACACACACACACACACACACACACACACACACACAGATGGAGGAAGGCTAAGATCTATGTGTTGGATCTACTACGAATGCCGCATGTGGTGCTAGTTGGGTTCACACAATGATCCTTATTCATCTCCACTCTGAACAGCCTCCCATCAATACCCTACCTAACTTTTCTAAGATCTCTCTAATTGCCAAGACTCCCAAAGAAGCTTTCGATTCAGCTCAATCCATCAATAAACATGGATTTACACCGATTTTGTATCCGATAAAGTAGATGTTGTCTTCGTTGTGATTTGTGCTTAGATCCTAATGAATCTGACAACTCTGATGTCTAATCATGGATGCGAAGCGTTTGCCGGAGCTTTAGGTGGCTTCGATGCTGAAAGGTGTTTGAAGACAATGTCGATGGCGGCGACAAACTTAGATCGAAGCTCAAATCAACACTAAACTCACCATCGACTTTGGAACTGGTGGCAATGCAGTCCCAATGTACTCATCAGACCCTTATAGCGACTTATGGTGATCGATAGAAGAGATGGTGGAGACGCGCTAGAATAGTCTAAGGTTTGAAAAGTGTGGGGACATATTTTTTGGGTTGTCCACGTAGCCAAGGTTATTAACCTAGGTGCTACCTGGATGGACCAAGTCACGCGAGATATGGTGTGATCATATCTGAATCCTAGATATTCGGATAAGGACAACAGTCTTAGATGACATCAAGCTACCTATTTGGATAGAGATAAGACTCATAAGGAAGTTAATCTTAATCTGAATAGTGCGAGTTGTGATAGATGTTATCCTTGTAAATGATAGAGTTCCATTAAATAAGACTTCTAAGAAAGTTGGACATTGATCATTATAAGAGTAAGGCACCCCGTGGGTTTGAGGTATGTTTTTAATTGAGATGCTTTGGCTTGTGCATTGCATATTTTTTTGATAGCTTTGGGAGATAAGTTGATTGACTTGATCGTTGGAGTACCCCTAAGTGGATGAGCCATCGCGATATTCTCATCTTTTTGTTGGCAAGTGGTTGGCTTAATCTATTCTGCTGCATGCTCTCCAGCTAAGTTCCCTGTTTGGTTGTGTGGTCAAAAATTGTCACGACCCAAACTCGCCCCTATAGGTTTAGCATCGTAACTGGCCGATAATCCTAAGATTATTGAAGATCTTGAAACTGATTAACAAATTAAAGGGCTAGCGAAAGCAAATATCAAAACTATAATAGTGCATAGAGTTGTGCAGACTTATATGAGATAGAAAAATTTTGAACTTATATTTACATATATTATGACGCCATACTTGCTTCATCACCAGTACAGATAAACAAAAGGAACTTGGCACTGCTACATCATACAAAAAGTTGACCAAACCAAAACAAAAGAAAACAAAAGCTTAAGACCGGTTCACAAACTTAATCACATTCATTTATTGGAAACCACCTCGTGAGGCATAGTGGTTGGTTGACAGAACAGATCCAGACAGGAAGTCTCGCGCTTGGTCATGCCCTTGGTCACCTACATATATAATATAAATAATGAGCTGGAGTCCAGTGAATAACAATAGAGTAAAGGTTTTATGAATGATGTCCATAACAGATTTAGAAATAAAAATTCAGATCAGAAATAGATTCGTGTCCTTATTCAGACTTGTATTTGTAAACAATCATACGTGGTACATCCAGTAGCGCTAACAGATCAGACTGGTCATAAAAACCCATATACAAAGTAGATGGTCATTAAGACCCTTATTCACATGAGATGGTCATAAAGACCCACTTGCAGATCATATAATTGATTATGCATAATCAGTTCCAAGAATGGAACCCACTTGAAACCCACGTACCAGGTTATATATAACATATCACATGATGCTAAGAATTCCATGATACATTTCGGAAATAGGACAATCATTTATCTATACAGGAAATATCATTTCAGAAAACAGAGCTTATCATATCATTTCCTTCAAAAAATAGTTATAGTCAAACATAACTTTACAAAGTTGTTACTCACAATAGCTCCAGAAGCTGAATAGATAACTTAGACAGATCTGTCGGGTAATGGCAGGTGACCTACATACAAACACGTGACAAATACATATTGAAACACACACTCCGAAAACACTTAACTTATTATATTTCTTTCTATATGTGTTTCTAATTCATATCCTCAATAATATGGCCTAAACCATGGCTTAAGAATGCCTAAGATGGAATATGGATGCAATAATGCACTTTGAAACACTTTGCAAAATTTTTGAAAACAAGGCAATTCGCTCGAGCTCAACTTTGTTCGCTCGAGCAGTCTGCAAAGTCTGCAAAAGTACTATGAGCTTTTATTTCATGCTCGAGCCAACTTTTGATCGCTTGAGCCAAGACTGAAAATAAAGGTTGGTCGCTTGAGCGGTCTTTCGGTCGCTCAAGCCAACCATGAAACTCTGCGAAACTTTTGAGAGGTCAAAATGTACGCTTGAACGACGGTTTGGTTGCTCGAGCGATGCGACCAAATTCTAGAATTTCCAGATTGCATTCAAGGTTCAAAATCCAATTCCAAAGCTTCAATCTTGTTCATTTGGGCCAAAACCTCTAGAAAACACTGAAAACTTGTATAACATCATGAATTGAAAATCATGTCACAAAACCAAGGCCCAAAAGCATGTCAATTAACCAAAACCAAACTTGAAACTTATATGTATATAACATGCATGCATTGAGTTGATGATCTTTGGTTTCAAAACATCTTCAAATGAACTAAGCAGAGAAGAATCATGTTGAATTCTCATAATTATGCAAATGTACGCCCATACATGTGAGCATTTGTTGAGATTTAAACTTAAAATCTATGAATTATGCATGCATGCATGGAATGATCATTCATTCTACTTCCTAAGCTCAATTCTCATGCTTAATCACCTACTTCACTTGATTTCATGCACTAAACAATTCAATTAGATGATCAAAGGATTGAATCTCTACTTCACGCTTGAATTCACAAGTTGAGTGGCTTAATTCTTCCAAGGTTGAGAAAAAATCTTGACTTCCTCCCTCAATTCCTTCAATCTTTCTCTAAAGTGTTGAACTCTCTCTCAAGCTTTCACTCACTCACTCACTCACTCACTCTCTCTCTCTCTCTCTCTCTTCAAATTGATGAGAATGAGAAGTCTTCATATTAACCTTATATAGGCTCAATTAGCTTAAGCTAATTAATTATGATTAGAACTAAATAAATTCAACTTAATAATTAATTTATTTTAATTATTTGGTTCCGAATTGAATTTTAATTAATCTTATCATAAAATTCTAAAAATTCAAATTAACACATTGACGTAGTCAATTTCATATTTGAATGCAGATAAGGCCTTTAATTAATAGAACAAAGTAGAATTCTGAAAATGCAAAGCACATACAAAATGTACAATTATCACATAATCTCATTCTTAAACCTTAATTAGCATTCTTAGTCATGGATTATGAGCTAATTATGGATCGGGGTTGTTACAGAAATCAACACCTATAATTTGGCGCCGTCTGTGGGAACTTAGTATAGAATAGATGGCCAACAGTGGACAGGAATTAAGGATCGAGGATGACATTTACAATGAGGAGGAGGAACACATGGATCCTAATACTAGAGGAAGGAACAATAACGAAGAAGTACAGGAGGTCGACCTCGAGGCAAATAATATCGCCAAGAGCCAAAACAGTAACAAGAAAGGTAACTGAGATGAGTACTGCCACGAAGGCGATCTCCAGGTATGAAAGGATATGTGCTTGAGAAGAGATAAAGAACTGAAGGACATGGTGAACAAGTTGACAAACTTGCAGACAGTGGTCAACTTCACGATGCAGAACAATGTGATATAACCAGCATTTTCCTTGCAAGATACTTCAGCTCCAGTAGCAAAAGCCGGTGTCCAAAAGAGAGGGCAAAAGGTAGTACCAACTGTCTCACAGTATGTTAAGAGACAGAGAAATTCACATCGGCAATCATGAGATGCCAAGCGGACAGAGTCAATACTAGGGGAGTCCCAAAGGACACCACGAACCAAGGGCACCTACGTCAGGGGATCTTGGTAGATCCAAGGGAGGGGCCTCTGTTTTGATGCAATGGATGTGGAGAAGTTTAAGAGAACGCACCCTAACACATGAAGCAGCGCACCGAAAAGGCTGAAGTCAAAGGACAACCGAGCTCCTGGAGGAACGAAGGAGGACGTAAGAAACTACCTCCAAAAGAAGAGACACGTTGCCGAGAACACATCCAACGCGTAGCCGAAGACGCCATTCTCGGTGGAGTTGGATGCATTCGAAGCACCGAAAAGGTTTAGCATGCCAAGATTTCAGATCTATGATGGTAAGTCTGACCTAGACTTTCATGTCGGATTATACTTAAATTCAATATCTTTATGGAGTGGGAATGAACAACTATTGTGCAAGGTGTTCCCATAGTTATTTGGGAAAATAGTATCAGATTGGTTCCATAAACTGCCAAAAGAATGTGCGAAGAGTTAGAAAGGCCTGGCTAAGATATTTATGGCTAGGATTGTTATAAACAAATTGTAGCCATTGAGGATAGACTCCCTACTAGCGTTAAAGATCAGCGATGGCGAAGGTCTTAAGGCCTACGCCAAGAGGTACTGTGAAGTTTACAACCGAATTCGGCTTGTAACCAGGAACTTGCAGTCGTATCTTTTAAGAACAACTTGGATGATGATTGCCCACTATGGCAATCACTTGCAAAGACTCTCTCAAAGAATATGGAAGAACTAATGGCGTAGATTGAAAAATACGCCAGGACTGAGAAAGTCTAAAGGTGATGTTCCCGTGGTGAACAAGGCGATTAACTCAGACTTCTGGTGATGGTAGAGTTGAACTGAGTACAAGGCGATGTTTCAATGTGAAACAAGGTAATTAACTTAGACTTGTCATGATGGTAGAGTTGAACTAAGTACAAGGCGATGTTTCAATGTGAAACAAGGTAATTAACTTAGACTTGCCGTGATGGTAGAGTTGAACTAAGTACAAGATGATGTTTCAATGTGAAACAAGGCGATTAACTTAGACTTGCCATGATGGTAGAGTTGAACTTAGTACAAGGTGATGTTTCAATGTGAAAAAGGCAAAACTAGCCATGTTTTGGTCAATTTGTGTGAAAAGCCGAGGTAGAAATTACTTTTGGTACATTGAGGTCAAGCCTCAAGTGTTTAATTTGGGTGAGCCAAACGTGATGACCTCAGTCATGGACATCTAGGTTAGACTTAGACAATAACCAGACCATGCATTCTTAATGTGAACATAAGTGATATTTAGGTTCGCATTAGGAGGCAGGAAGCATGAATAAATATAACGCTTGTAAAAAAAAAATAGTAAAAGTTTACAAGTTGAAGTTATCTAAGATGATTGATAGAGATACTATCCGAGATATGTTACCCTAGATGGTTGATCACTAAGCTAAATTTGAGATGATTAGTCCGATATAATTGACCAGTGCTATACCCGAGGTATTTTGATCCGAGGTAAGCAACCAGGATGTCAGACATCGAAGGATAAGAAAAAGTCTTAAGTATGGAAACATACAAGACAGAGAAGATAGCAAAGCATATACAAAGCAGTTATGAAAGGAAAACATCCAACACTTATAAGAAAAATAAGAAAGACATGTATTGAAGAAAGAGCCTAGATAGAGTAGATCCCAACAAGACAGATCTAGATGAGTAGGCACAGAAGACAAGAGCTCAACCTATGTGAGCAAATCCTAGATCCAAGAAGACAAGATCTCGGCCTAGATGAATAGGTTCGAGAATACAAGAGCTCAGCCTAAGTAAGCAGATCCCAGAAGACAAGATCTCAGCCTAGATGACTGGGTTCAAGAAGACAAAAGCTCAGCCTAAGTGAGTAGAATCCAGGTCCCAGAAGACAAGATCTAGACCTAGATGAGTAGGTTCGAGAAAACAAGGGCTCAATCTAAGTGAGCAGATTCTAGAAGACAAGATCTCGACCTAGATGAGTAGGTCCGAAAAGACAAAAGCTTAGCTTAAGTGAGCAGATTCCAGATCCCAAAAGACAAGATCTCGACCTAGATGAGTAGGTCTGAGAAGACAATAGCTCAGCCTAAGTGAGCAAATCCCAGAAGACAAGATCTCGGCCTAGATAAGTATGTCCGAGAAGACAAGAACTCAACTTAAGTGTACAGATTCAAGAGGAGAAGGCCTTAGCCTAGGTTGGTAGATCCAATATGAAAGGAGTTCGACCTAGGTGAACAATTTTGAAAAGATTAGAACTTATTGGAGTTGAACAGAGTTGATTAGAAGATCATGATGGTGAGGGATTGTCGAGGCCTTGAAATGTGGCTTGACAAAATTTGGAGCTTGGCTCTAATGATGTCAATAACCTCAGCCGAAGTTAAGAATAAATAGAAACGAATGACCATTGAAATGAAATCGAAGAAATGACCTTTGAGTAGGGAACGACCCCTGAGTGAGTTAACTTAGGCTTGCCAAGAAGGTAGAGCTGAAACTAAGTGATGTTCTAACGAGGAACTGTGCATTTAACTTAGGCTTGTCGGGAAGACAAAGATGAACCAAGTTAAAGAGATGTTTCAAAAAGAAACAAGGTGAAACCAGCCATGATCTGGCTAGTTTGTACAAAAAGTCGAGGTAGGTAGTACCCTCAGTGCACTAAGGTTAAGCCTTGAGAGTTCTGTTTAAACGAGCTAAACATGATGACTCTGGTCATAGATGTCTAAATCAGACTTAGATAGGATTCAGATGATGTATTCCTAATGTGAACCTAAGTTGTATTTACATTCACATTAGGGGGCAGAGAGTAGAGATGAGTTAATGAAGACTGAGTCAGTGATTTGAAAGTGATACTTGGTGAAATTTTCAAAAAAAATTTGGTGAGGTGGAGGTATCCGAGATAACACTTATATCCGAGATGATAGTTTTATCCGAGATGTTGACCTGCTCCTTATATTGATCTTGGACAGAGTCTTGGCCTTTTTGATAGGCCTTGGCGTATGCTCCTTGCTAGTTAGTACCTCTGCTAGTTTCTTTTCAACTTTCACAGCTTTCTTTTTAGTGGCCTTAGCAATGGCCTCGGCTTTGGTAATAGTAATTTGCTCCTTTTGCTTCATGTGCTTCTTTTCCAAGATGTTAAGTTGCTAGAGGTATGAGCATGCTGGATTGACTAGAAGGAGATGGAGTAGATTGCACAGTTATAACATCAGGGATGTCATCAAGAAGGTCTTCTACGACAAGAGTTCAGTGAGACATGTCGTCATTGGTTACGATGATGATTACTCACAGATAGGGTGATTGGAGGATGATCAAGGTCTAAGGCTGGGAGCTTAGGACCTCGGTGTTTCCTATTCCTAGTTCTAGCTTCAAGATTATCGCTATGTTGGCGTTTACACTACCATTAAGATGATGGGTTAATGCGTGGAGCAGTTGATGAAGTCCTTGGCTGCTAGCCTGGTATAGCGGGTAGAGTTTGAACCATGGGCATGAATGGAGTATTCATAGTAATGAATGCTTCAAGAACAACGATGATGGTTTGTAGAGGCCAAGAGAGAGAGAGAGAGAGAGAGAGAGAGAGAGAGAGAGAGAGTCTGAGGACATAGTGAAAGACGAAATGGGAAAGTGAAGAGGTTTTGTTAGAATAGAAAGAGGTGACAGATTGTGATAATTCAAGTTTCTTAGGAGACATGTGATGGCTGATGTTAGGCGACATCTAATGGGGCTGTGTGTGTCAATTATGGGACGTATTGGGAACCAATGAAGAGGTGACACGTCATGATGTTGGTATGACGGTTGAGACAACAGATTTCAAATCTTGATGTTCTTGAACTAGCGAGTTGCGATCTCAACTAGTAGTGTGATCTCGATTGAGATGTTGATTTTGGATGAAAGAACATGTTGGTTCTTGATTCTTGATGAGTGGACACTTGAGTCCTTGTTTCTTGACGCCGATGAGTCATGATCTCGGTCGGAGGAGTATCTCTAGCATGTTGTTTAGCTGACATGTTGGAAGATCAAATGATATTGGTTCTATCACCTCAAGTTACTGAGGCAATAGAACTTAGGGGGCAGTTGTGGGGACATATTTTTTGGGTTATCCACGTGGCCAAAGTTGTTAGCCTAGGTGCCACATGGATGGACCAAGTTGCCGAGATATGATGTGATCATATATGAATTCGAGATATTCGGATAGAGGAAAAGAGTCCTAGATGACATCAAGCTACCTATTTGGATAGAGATGGGACTCTTGAGGAAGTTCATCTTAATCTGAATAGTGTGAGTTGTGAAAAATGTTATCCTTGTAAAGGATAAAGTCCCATGAAGTAAGACTTCTAGGGGAAGTTGGACACTAATCATTATAAGAGTAAGACACTCCGTGGGTCTAAGGTATGCTTTTATTTAAGATGCTTTGACTTGTGCATTGAGTACTTATTTGATATCTTTGAGAGATAAGTTAACTATCTTGATCGTCGGAGTGCCCCAGGTGGACGAGCCATCGCGATATCTCATCTTCATGTTGGCAGGTGGTTAGTTTAATCTATTCTGCCGCTGCTTTCTAGCTAAGTTCCTTGTTTGGTTGTGTGGTCCAAAATCAACACCCATAGAGAGAGAGAGAGAGAGAGAGAGAGAGAGAGAGAGAGGGGTTGCATCAATTTTCAATAGATCCTTGTTTTGTATGCATATGATAGGAATGAGTATTTTAGTCATTTTGAAGAAGCTTGTCCATATGGACATAATATTTTAAAGCTTGGACCTTTGGACAAAGAAAGTTTGAAATTGAATTTGTCTCCTGAGTACCTTTTGTTTTATAGGTCTCGATTATTAGATTACAAAAATATATATTTTTTCAATATTAAAAATGAATATGTATAACTAAAATTATAACATTTTAAAGTTTAAAACAAAAATAATAACGAATTTGAAAGCTCAATGCACACAATCAAAGTGAATGGTGGCTAACGGCGGTAGGTGGTGGCCGATAGCGACGGCAGTGGTGGTGGTAGTGGTGGTGGTATGGACATATGGGTAAATTAGGTAGACAAATAGGTATATATAGACAAGTAGTAGGATGGCACAAGGATAGATAGATGATATGTAGACAAATAGTTAGACAAGTAGTGGACAAATAAATGGACAGTGGATAAATAAATACAAAAACAATGAAATTTCTCTCTCTCTCTCTCTCTCTCTCTCTCTCTCTCCTTTTCTTTTGTACATTATTTTATATCCAATATTAATTTTGTTTTATAGGTCTCGATTATTAGATTATAAATAAATATATATATATATATTTCAATATTAAAAATGAATGTGTATAACTAAAATTATAATATTTTAAAGTTTAAAACAAAAATAATAACGAATTTGACAACTCAATGCACATAATCAAATAGTGGTGGAAGGCAACAGTCGGTGGTAGCCTGTCACGACCCAAATCTGCCCCTATAGGTTTAGCGTCGTAACTGGCCAGTAATCCTTGGATCACCAAAGGCATCTTAACAGAATGACATATAATTAGGGGCTGCGGAAGCAAATGTACAAAATAACATAGTCCATAAAGCTGTGCAGACATATATGGGACAAAAATTTGAAACCTTATAGTATATACATAAGATGTCATGTCCACATACGTCTTACAACACCGTGCAAACATCGTCAAAAGGGGTTTAGTCCCAGAATACAGATAAACAAACAAGACAAAACATAAATGTTCTTAAAATGATACACAAAATAACTCTTGATATGGTGCACAAAACTTGACTTCTATATATGGGAAACCTTCCCGGGAGACACGGTGGATGGTTTGACAAAACAGAACTTAGGCCTTCAATTCTGGGCTTGATCACGCGCCTAGTCACCTACATACATAAATAATTACAGTGAATAATAACAGAGTAAAGGGTTTAAATGAATGATGTCCATCACAAAGTCACAAATCAGAATTTATATTAGGAACAGATTCTTATGCATATTCAGATTTCAGATCAAAAACAGATTCATATACATGTTCATGTTCATATTCATATTCGTATCTTACATAAGGTCATACGTGGTACACCCATTAGCGTTAACAGATCATATACAGAGCATTAAAGGTCATACTTGTCAGTTCCATTAAGGAACCTCTGGTACCGGGAACTTGTGACATGCTTGAACCGCGGTATTATTACCCCCGACCAAGGGCCTTGAAACCACGGTATTATTACCCCTGGGTAATGGCCTTGTGCTCATAAACCACGGTATTGTTACCCCCTAAGCAAGGGCTTTGTGCTAAGAATGTCACGAATACATTTCAGAAACTTGGACAATCATTCATTGTACAGAATATAACATTGCATAAAACAGATCTTAATTCATATCATTTAGAAAATAATTAAAGTTAAACATAGCTTTACTAAATTATTACTCAGAGATGGCTCCACTTGCAGAACAAATTAAGCAGATAAACCAGACCGTCTATGGTGCGTGACCTACACAAACATAGAACGGATACGTATTCAATTACATACCCGGAATCATTAACTTAGTTCTTTCTTATCTTGGTGTGTTTCTAACTTTTGTCCTCATTATTTTTTCTTAATCTAGGTCTAGGAATGCCTAGGATGCAATGAGGATGCTAAAATACACTTGAACACATTTAACAAAACTTGTTGAAAACAGAGGTCCCGCTCGAGTGCAACTTCTTTTGCTCAAGCGGACATGCAAAATGTGAGTGGTCACTCGAGCGCACCGTTTTTCGCTCGAGCGGTCTATAAAAGTACTGGTTATGTGAATTTTATGCTCGACGGACGCTCGATGGTCGCTCGAGCGTGAGACTCAGGTCATCGCTCGAGCGCAACTCTTGTCGTTCGAGCGGTTTGTAAAACATGTGAACTTTTGGGAGCATGTATTTTACGCTCGAGCCAACTTTTGGTCACTCGAACGGAAGTGCAAAAATAAAGGTGGTCGCTCGAGCGAAGATGTCGAATTCTGGAATTTCCAGATTGCACTCTCAAGTCCAAAACTCAACTTGAAGGCTACAATTTACATCTTTTTGGCCCCAAAACTTGAGGGAACATATGTACACTTGGAAAACATCATGAATTCAAAACCATTTCGCAAAAATCAAGGCCCAAAGGAATGTCAATTGTATGAAATCAAACTCAGAATGTTAAAACATCACATAAACTTAACATGCAAGTAATTCTTGACTTCAAGGCCTTCAAAACAAGATCAAATAAGATGTTCAACTCAAGGACATGAGGAATTCGTAAAAGAAGATCAAAATAAGGACATGTAAGAGGGAAATTCTTTGAAAACAACCTCAAATTGTGATGGAATGAGCATGCATGCATGATATGGTTCAATTCTCTTCATTTCTAAATCAATTCTTGTATCATCCAACCCAATTCTCTAGAGTTCATGTCCTACACATCATAATTGTACAATCTAAAGGTTGAATTCTTACCTAGGCTTATCAATGATGCTATAGATAATCAACTGTTGAAAGTTCCAAGCCAAAATCTCTAAGTTCTTTAGTAATCCTCTTAATTTGAGCTCAAACTCCTCTTCTCTCTCTCTATCTCTCCCACGTTTGGTGAGTACAAAGATGATTAAAAAAATGACTTCTAGAGGCTATTTTGGCCTTATATAGGCATGGGTTAAGGAATTCATTAATTACGCTTAATTGAGCATTAATTATTCTAATTATTTTGTTTCAAATCGAATTTCAATTGAACCTACCACAATGTTCTAGAAATTCCAACTAACACATATACCAAGTCGATTTCGTGATCGGATGCCGATAATGCCTTCAATTCGCAGAACAAATCAGAAACAGAAACAGATATTCCTACCGCAGACAGATATAAACACAAATAATGCAATGCACATGTAATTAACTCAGGATTTCATCTTAATTACTTATTAGGCATAATTAATCATGGTTAATCAGCTAATCACAAGTCAGGGTTGTTACATAGCCGGTAGTGATAGTGGTGGTGGTGGTGGTGGTGGTGATGGTGATGATATAGATATATAAGTAAATTAGGTAGATAGATAGGTACATATGGACAAATAGTAGTGTAACACCCCAAAAAGTACACAATAAATATAACCCAAAAACATATTAATGATAGCATAAATCAAAGTATAATGTTCTTTCATTTTACAACATAAATAGTACAAAAGGTTTAACATAAATAAATGTCCTATAGGCTTACATCTTTCCAAGTCTTGGCTTGGTTACAACAAAAGAGAGACTAACTCATACAATTAAAGCCCTAGGCTATACAAAAATAAAACAAAACAAAGAAGCTCTTGCTTCCCAAAAGTGCCTCCAATGCTATTGCCTTGGTGGAGGCATGTCATTAATACCTGAAAATATTTTTCCCAAAGAGGGTGGGCTACAACCCAGTAGCAATAATCTAACACAATATATGTGATTTAACAAAGATATAAGTGCATGTGCATAAACAATGCTCGGGATAAAACATTCATACATTTATATTGCTGTAGAATACCAATTCCTTATTCTATTTCATTTTCCTCCAATTCATTTCAATATATGAGCCAATTTCATTATTTCTTTGATAACCCAAATGAGACTACAACTCAATGGTTCCACAATCACATCATCAACATACAAATACTTCAAACTGCCATTTTACGGATATTTTGTCCGCGAGATCAGCACACATGTATAATTTCAACTTGCCATTTTACAGATATTTCATCCGCGAGATCAGCACCCATGCATAAATTTCGGGACTTTCACCCAGGACACTCTGGCCAACTTAATTATAATGGAGTCCATCCCCTTTCTCCTCCCAAACAATGGAGTCCATTCCATTTCTCCTCCCAAACAATTAATCATACATATGCAATGTATTTAAACACATAATCACACATGGAGTACACCCCCTTTCTCCTCCCAAATAATCATACATATACAATGTATCTAAACATAGTCATATTCAATGACAACCAACAAAAGATTAGTTTTAATTCAATTACTTCACATGCAATTTCTACAACAATCATAGCTATCCTCTACCGATAGCTCAAGACAGTTATTCCTAAACAGATATTCAATCTCATGACAGATAGTTTATTCAAAACTTCCAAAGGTATGAGATAATACATATCCAATCCCACCATTTATACCAATAATTATCCAATTTCACATTTTCAATGCCAATTCCAACTATTTATACAAAATAACAATTATATCAAATTAGGGCAAAATCCCCCTTTTTCCAACTCTCAATCCAAGTACCAAAATCAACCATTTTGACACAACATGATCTCACTTTTTTAAATCTCATACTCATTTATTTTATATTCACCAAAAACCCTCTTTCCATTTTATGCCCAAACCCTAGGTTTGTTCACATTACCCTCAAATCCCACTATTGTTACACAATCGACAAATAACTAAGTTCAAAATCATAACAAAGTGTAGAAAATCCCTACCTGAAGCTAGAAAACCAAGCAAGACAAAGGTGAAACTCCAACAACATCGAAACCAACTTCCAATTGGATGAAAATGAAGATCTTGAGATACTCTAACTTTTTTACAAAGGCACTAGGGTAGGGAACCTACTAGATCAAGGTCAAAATGTAGAGAGAGAGAGAGAGAGAGAGAGAGAGAGAGAGAGAGAGAGAGAGAGAGAGAGAGATTTTAGAGTGAGAGTCAAAATCAAGTTTTTGGAAAGTTTTAGAGAGAGAGAGAGGAATGAAAAAGTGATATAAAATGTCACTTTCACGATCTGATATACGCACAGTCCGCTCGAGCAGAAGAGTTGATGCTCGAGTGTCAGATACAAAGTTTTGTTCCGCTTGAGCGCAGAATACACACATCTAGAACTTTTGCAGACAACAGGCAGACCACTTGAGTGCAATAAAGTTTGCTCGAGCGCCGACCGCTCGAGTGTGGAAAACACTTCTCCAGTATTTTGCAGACGAGCAAAGTACTGATGGTTTGCAAATCTTGCTCAAGCGCAAGAAGGCCCGCTCAAGTGGAAGACCAAAATTCTAGGCAACACAGGTTTGGAAAAACAAGCAACCAAACTGTTCCAAACGTACAACTACAATCCAATATCCAAAATAGAAGTGAGACAAGGGAAATAAGATATGGATCACCATTCAAAACCATACCAACCTAAATTTGGAACACGATAAGTGATGGGTCAAAACCGGAATTGCTATAAGTAGGATGACACTTGGATAGATAGATGACACGTAGACAAATAGTTGGATAGATAGGTAAAATGAACAAATAGATGGACAATGGTTAAATAAATAGATAGGTAGGGATAAAATGTTCTTTCAAATTATAATTGTCTTTTTATTCTCAAATTGTTTTAGAAGTAGACCATTGGTTTGAATGCCCTAAATAAATATATGTTATACTTAATATAACATAATCGTCACCCATAGGTATGTTCACAAAAAAATTCATTTTTTGGTCCCAATAACTATCTGTAGTGGTAATAATTTAATAGTTTTGACATTGTTCATGTAGTGTTCTATAACAAATGATGTAACATAAACTTTTCTTGGTAAGTGTTTGTACAAAAATTAGCTAATTCAAGAGGTTTGGGGTGCAAACATGCTAAGATAAAGTATTGCTTATGTGAAAATAACTCTGACTTATTTTCGGGAGATTGTGTACAACCCAAGGGGACAAAAACCTTTTAGTTCTTTGCTTGCCTTCACTAAGAGGACATAAAATCTCTTAAGACTTGGTAGTTAGGAGGAAAAACTGGTACAATGAAGTAATAAATAAGAAATTTCCAAACTTATTTACAAAATGACAAGAACAGATTTAAATAAAATGAAATTGAGTTATAAATAATTGTAAATACAATTGAAGCAAAACAAAGTGCCACTGATGACTCAAAACAAACTGAAATGACATTGATGTCAAAAAGTAGCACTGATGCCTAATAACTAAATTATGATATTGATGTCTTTGATGATGAACGAATGCTAAAAGTTGGAGCTAAATTGACACTGATGTCTGTTTGAGTATAATTTTGTGATGTGTTGGTTTAGATGCCATTTGCTTGACTTCATAAATGGCTTTTATAGTAGCTATGACCTTCTAATAGCTAGGGATGATCTCTTAAAAATCCTCAACTACTTTTGTTGGTGGGTTTCCAGGATGACTCCTTAGGCGCCATTTATCCCAACTAATCCTCCTTCTTAGGCTTCATGTTTGGAGTGTTTCTCAAGAATAGAGGCTATTTAAACCTTCTTATGATCTTAGGCATTAGGTGGTGGGTGGTGGGTGGTAGGTCCTAGATCCTTGCCAAGTGTCTACTTCAATCAAAGCACATGCCTTGAATATAGTAACTGTCGGGACATTTAAAATGTGACTGATGAGAAAGATAGTGGAATCCTTCTTCTATGGATGACTTCCATGTGGTCTCCTTCTCTACTGCAACCTTCAAATATACTAGCAGGTGGCACAAGCGATACGTGTGCAACTCAGATAATTAATAATAAAAATAAAGAATAAAGAATTTAATAGCATAATATGTATATTTCTTAAATGATACCTAAGGTCTTGTGTTCAAAACTTGCTTACACTATGTATAATAATTTTTTAATTTTAGCATATATAAGGTTGCCACGTGGCATGAGTGTAGACCCGACTTTCTTCGCGCGCCCCCCTTTTGGGGAAGGTGCAAATTGGTCTTACTACAGTTCGGACTTCTGCCACGGTTTTGAATCTAATTTCACAAAGTGCAATGTGAGACTGATAAACACCAAAGAGTCCAAATCTGGCAATTGGTTTTGGAAAATCAATTTTGAATCAAAAAGCGCAAAACAAGGACTGTTTGCCAGATTACAGAGTCGCCACCTAAATATTTTATTTTTGAAAAATTTAGGAAACCCTGACTTGTGCCAAAGGCCACGTGTCTGTCATCACCAAAGTTGCCTCGGCTCGGGAACTTGGGTATGAGAGGGGAAGGTCTTGAAATGAGCACCCCCGCTCGCCCAATCAAAGGATCGGCCTCTACTAAGCATGATATGTTATTTTATAAACACATGTGTTCTTATTCCGGTTATTAATCTAACTTTACTATGTGATGCACACAACATACAAGTATAGACTCAACCACGAGAATTGGAACAAAACAACTCATGTTTGTTTGTGAAAATGGTTTGAAAGTGCTACTCGCAAGTAGGCTAAAGCGCGGATTTGCCACCCTTAAGTGGGCTTTAGAAAACATGATTTTGCCACTTCGCAAAGTGGGCTTAAATTCACATTCGTTGAGTTGTCCCAATTCAGACAATAAAGCCTTCACCCACAGACATTCATGCAGTTAATCACTTAAGCAAATAGTCTCATGGCAAGCATGCTATCATGGCAACACTCATACTCATGCAAGTATGCTAAAGCGTAAACACTTACAGTGTACTCCAAGCCAAAACATAAGCTAATTAGAAATCAATGCATGATCCTAACTATGTTAAGTGCCTAATGCAACACATGCAATAATGCAACTAAATAGGCTCAGCTATCTAAAATGGCATATGAATGCGATGATTTGATACATGTATTAAAAGAAGTATTGAAATAGGATACAGTTTGAATGATGCACCGAGCCCGGTGCATACAATACAAATGAATGATGCACGCATGCAAAGCATAAGATATGCTAATTGAAAAATGCCCTAAAACTAACCATCGAAAGCGGTAAAGTAAAAGGGAGAAAGAAGTGACGTTGGAAGACATGCACACACACACGCACGCTTATTACAACAATGTGCCCTCTCGAAGGTGGGTCCGAATAAATAAGCTAAGCTAATCTAAGCTAAGTTACTTATTACAAGTAAACTAATTAACTAACTCCAGCTAATTAATTATTACAACACAATTGAAATTGAATAACTAGCTAATCTAAGCTAATTAGAATATTACAAAGATGAATTGAATTAGCTAAACACATTAACTAATTAATTACAAAACCAGTAAATTAACTAGCTAAGTAAAGCAGTAAAATGGCCTCGGGGGAGGGAGACATGCATGCTCGGTGTGCTTCGCCCGAAAACGCATTGCCTTGCCATGAGTTGCCTCTGTTTGCACTCACTGTGATCTCAGAACATTGCACAAACTTCCAGATGGCTTCTGCCCCAAAACAAGAACATTTTGGACAACTTCTCCTGCAGGTGGCCGGCCGGCCACCTTAACTGGTCGGTAGGCTACTTCAACTGGCCGGCTGGCCAGTACAAGTGGTCGGCAGGCTAGTGCAAGTGGCCGGCCGGCCACTTTTCTTTCCAGAATCCTACTTTTGCTGCAACAGAGAGCAACAGAGCCAAGGCAATGTATTTGGCTAGAAATGTGTGTACTACTACCCTCCTCATCATGTCTCAAGCTCAAAGGAGTGTGGTACTTGGCTCTCGAGCCACCAATCAAGCATCTCAATGCATGATGGCTCGAAAACCAAGCTTGTACAAGTTTAGTGAATGCGCACATAAGACTCAAAGTGCCTCCACCCTATCATGCATGATCAAGGGTGTTGGCGACCAAGAAATGCAACACGTTTCATCACTTTGAGTATGAAACGTCTCGCATTTCTTGTGTTTGGATTAACGTCCGATCCAAACACATGCAATGCAACACACATATGTTATCTTGGCATGTTTTACTTGGTTCAATTCTTGTTTACTCATTTACATTACCAAACCATTCCTTAATTGGTTAAGTCCAATTGTGAAAAGTCCTCTAATTCGAAAGATGACCTAAGCTTTGAGTGCCTTGAGCATGGAAAAAGTATCATGCTATTGGTTAGTAGAAATCCTCAAGGGAGGATTAAAACCAATAGGCACGAATGCCTCAAGTTCATGCTCAAGCCAACAAGGGCTTAAGGCCACTTTCAAAGTGAATGAAAGTTTGAAACAAGGGAGTGCAATGACACACATTTCAACACTGAAATAACATGCTAAGTAATTCAAAAACAATGCAAACAACTCATGCAATGCATGCTCAAACGCTTAACTCATTAAGCTAATGAAAGGGGTTGTGCCATCTCCTTACAACACAAGCCTCAAAGGGCTAAACCAAATCAAAACAGACCTCAAACATGCCAAAACAGTGGCCAAATCATGCTGAGATTGAAGTTTACAAGGCAAGAAAATCATGCATACCAATTGGCCAACAAGCAAGGCATAAGGCTTAACTCTTAGAAGCAATGAAAGAGTGATATGCATGAGAGTGTGACAGAGAAATATGCTCTAAAATCATGTGTGAAATGATGTCATGGCATGTAAACATCTCAAACAAAGCATGCCAGAGGCATCAAAACACAAAGCTAGCAAAGCCAACTAAACCATAGCCATACAAGACAAGCCCTAAAGGACCAAACCAACTTTGGACAGACCTCAAATATGTCAAAATAAAGGCCAAAACATGCTGAGATGGAAGTCCATGAGGCAATAAAATCATGCTCAAGTATTGGCTCACAAACAAGGCATAAGGCACAACTCACAAAAGCTATGAAAGAGTGGAATATGTGAGAATGTGACTATGCTATATACACTGAAATCATGTGAGAAATGAGGCTAAGGCATGCAAACAACTCAAGCAAAGCATGCTAGGGACTTGAAACTCAAAGATAGTCAAGGGCCTTTACACTACAACCATGCACAACAAGTCTCACATGGTTAAGACCACTAAAAATAGAGCTAAAGCGTACTAAAACATGGGTAAAAGCATGCTGGAGTGTGGCCAAAATAAGGTAGAATGATGGGCTAAAGTTACAACATACTAAAACAAGGTCAAAAGTAGGCTGAGATCAAGTCAAGTGATGGTAGAAAAACATGCTCAACAAGTAGGCCAAAAAGACATGTAACCAAGAAGCAAAGAGGGGAGGCCACCCCCTCTTACTTTGGACCTCAAAACATGATTTCTACCACTGAAATTTCTCTGAGTTTCAGTGGTAGAAAGGCCAAACAAAGGATGTCTCAAAAGCCTTAAGAGATAGCACAAGGCGTAAGTAAATAAGGCACACAAGGGGGTGAAACACCCCTAACTCCCACAAGGCCTCAAACAATCACTTTTAACACTTAAAAAAAGAGATTTTTGTAGTTGAAAGCTAGGCCAAAAACAGCATGCAAGGGTGGCTAAACCAATGTACAAAAACAAAGCTTAAAGAGGTAGATTCTCACCTTTGAAGCACAACTTTAAAACAGCAAGCAAACAGCCAACTTCTGAGCCAAAATCACTCCAAGGAGCTCCAACAAGGCCTCCAAGATCTTCAACACTAATGTGAAGGTGTTTGACTAGGTGTTTTAGTGCAAATGTATGAAGAAAACTCAAATTTAAGCTCAATATCACACAATATAGAGAGAGATAGAGAATTCTAGAGAAAGAGGGGCAGGGAGCTCCCCTTATATAGAGCAAGCAAGCAAAAAAGCTTGCTTGATCCCTCCATACACGTGTATGGAGGATGAGTTCAGTGAGCCACAACTGGCTCAAAAGATCTAAAAATATCTAAAAAGGAGAAAAATTGGCTGCCAGCCAGTTAAGGTGGCCGGCCGGCCACTTCCCTTAGCCAGCCGACCACTTGATGTGGCCTACAAGAGAGGAAAGTGGCCGGCAAGGCCTTCTCCCCTCCCCGTTTAGGCAAAAGGAACAAGGTTTGGCTAAAAAACAAGGGCAAAACACAGAAAGGTAAGAGGCTCAAAGACAAGGCACTTAGCCGAGACCCTCGGGCACACAAAACAAGCACAATCATCGAGTGCATAACCGATGACGTTGAAGTCTTGAGGTCGGTCAAAAATGGGTTGTCTACAGTTGCCTCTCTTTGACAGAACTCGGAAGTCATGAAATGATGGTAGTGAATGTCAAAGCCTAAAGACGACCCATTTTTGACAAGGCCAAAGACTTAGACAAACAGGTAAGATAATAAAACAGATGCGCCCGTAGGCAGTGGCAAAATGCAAGTGACATGCACAATGCAGAACATAACTTATGATTATGCAAAGAGGGCTGTAATGAAACATCTAGATGCAAATGTTATGCAAAGAAATGCTACAGCAAACTCGTAAGCAAACATGCTATGCGTGGGAACTACAAACCGAACTACATTTCATGCAGAAAGGATGTAAGAAAATTATGCAAGCTTCACTGCACTTCACGCAAGAAAAGCTAAAAGCGACCGTTGGGCACACTCGAGGTCTCAAACAAGATTCCAACGCGTTGCACGCGAAAGGAAAAGGAGTGGTGTAAGCATTGGAACATATGCTAAATGCTCTTAACCAAAGAAGGTCTAACCCGCCTCGCGCAAGAGGAGAAAGAACAACAACGCCCAAGGCATATGAGGTTAAATGCGATAGATACACAGAGTGCAGATGTGCGATGGATGCACAAAGTTAATATGTGCGATAGATACACAAAGATGAACATGTGCGATAGATACACAAAGATGAACATGTGCGATAGATACACAAAGATGAACATGTGCGACAGATACACAAAGTAAACATGTGCGATAGATACACAAAGGTGATGTAACAATGTCACGACCCAAACTCGCCCCTATGGGTTTAGCACTGTAACCGGCCAGTAATCCGAGATTACCGAAGGCCTGCTTAACAGTAATACAGTAAAACAGAGTACAGGGGCATGGCGGAAGCCAAAACAGTAAATAAATAATGTCCAATGAGCTGTGACAGTCTGTATGCAAAAAGATTTTTCATACATATATGCAGTCAGTGACAAAACAGTATGTACATATATACAATCATTCAGTTCGAGGACCTAATCCCTGATAAACAGTAGTAACAGTCTATACAGTATATACAGTAAACACAACAGATACAGAGACAGACAGGGGACTAAAACACCCCTAAGCCATAGCTTGGCAGGCTCGGAACCTCGCAGTGAGGCACAGTAGTTGGCTTGACAAAACTGGAGTTACCCCGACGCTCCTAGCCGCGGTCTGGTGCCTGTACACCTACATATATATATGAGCAGTGAGCTAAAGCCCAGTGAATAACATAAAGCGTAAAGAGGTTTAGAATGAATGTCCTTCAGTATTGAAAACAGTCGTTTCAATCAGTATATCAATTGTTCAGTACAGTAAACAGTCATATGTGGTACATCCATTAGCATAGCAGTACAGTAAACAGTAGGTCTAAAAAGACCGAACAGTCATTGATGGCCATCAATCAGTAAACAGTAGTGGTTCCAACAAGGGAACCGACAGAGATCTCTGTAACAGTAACAGTCAATAACAGTAGTTGCTAAGGATGCCACAATACAGTTCAGAATATAGGACATACATTCATTCAGTTAACAGTATCAGTTCAGTTCAATTGTTCAGAAGATAATCATTTTTGAACATATCTTTACACAGTTGTTACTCACAGAGTTCTAGGCTACAGTAAGCTAGAGCGCGTCTCCAGTCGCCAACCCTACACAGTTTACAGAACGAACACACTCTAAGTTACACAGTTGGGAAAGATAATAACTTAATCCCTAATTGCCTCGGTGTGTTCTACATCTATATCCTCATTAAGATGCCTTAAACTAGGCCTAAGAATGCCTAGGATGAAATGAGGATGCAAAGATGCACTTTAAAAGCATTTTCAGAATTTTCAGAAAACAGAGGTCCCGCTCGAGCGTAGGTTTCCCCGCTCGAGTGAACATGCAGAAAAAGGTTTTCACTCGAGCGTCACTTCCCACACTCGAGCGTAATGCAAAACATGGCAAAAGTACTGGATGCTCGAAAATTACGCTCGATAGGCGCTCGATAGCTGCTCGAGCGCAAGACACAAGGTCCCGCTCGAGCGTCAATTCTTCCGCTCGAGCGGACTTCAAAACAGTGCAAAGTAATGGGAGCATGAATTTCCTGCTCGAGCGCCACTTTCCCCGCTCGAGCGGGAGTCCAAAATCTGGAATTTCCAGATTTGAACTTCCAAGCTCAAATCAAGTTCAAATGCACAAATTTCGATCCTCTTGGGCTAATTTTCTGGAAAACACTTGTAAACACATAGAACAACATGATTCAAAGCTCAAGGGTGTTTAATTCAAACTCAATTTCAAACCAATTTTCATGAACATGCTACAAACATGACATGCATGAGTTTAAACCATTTCAAGCTTCAATTTCATGCTCTAAAGAGCCAAATCTTTACAAAATCAAGATGAATCATGATCTATTCTCAAACATGGACATGCATGTGAGGAATTATGAACTCCAACCTCAAAACTTCAATATATATACATGCATGCAACAATTAAGCTCCAATTCAACAATTTGAGCCATAAACTGGCTCTAGCTTCAACTTTGTTCTAAACCATGCAAGAATCAACTCAAAACATAAACAAGAAGACAATGAATCTACCTTAAGTCTTGAATTAAAGGTAAGGAGGCTCAATTATGCAATCTCTCTTCAAATCTTCACTTCCTTCAAGTCTCAAGCAATTACAAGATGAAATCAAAATCAAGCTTTCTCAAACTCTCTCTCTCTCTCTCTCTCTCTCTCTCTCTCTCTCTATTTCGGTGGGGAACATGAAATGAGCTGATGAAAATGTTTTGTTTAAGTGTAGGGAGGCTCAAATGTGTTTGGGATAGTGGGCCACTAGGATGGCAATTTGGTAAATTAAGCCAACAATGCAATTCAACTTATTTTAATCTAATTTAATCATACCAAATCAGTTTTCAGATAATTACACCATAAAATCACATAAAATCTAATTATCACAGAACATCAATCAATTTCTGGTTCGGCCGCCGATAAGGCCTTCAATTTGCAGTTTAAACATAAAACATGAACAGATAATTAACAATCAACAGATAGAAATGCATTTAAACAGATACAGTCAATCAATTAGTTTCAGATTTCAGTCAGTCAGTTCAGTATTTCAATCAATTCAATTACTTATCATAATCAGTTCTCAGTTTAACGGTAATCAGTAGTTTATCGGTAAACAGTGACGAGGGTTGTTACAGTCTCCCCTCCTTAAAAGAGTTTAGTCCTCTAAACTCGAGTTACCTTCATTCTGGAAGAAAACAGGATTCAGTGGGAACAGTTCAGGATATCTTTTAGCCATGTCATCTTCCCTTTCCCAAGTGGCATACACGCCACCATGGTTTTGCCAGTCAACTTTCACAACGGAATCTCTTTGTTTCTCAACTTCTTGATCCGTCTGTTTACAATCTGTATAGGCCGTTCCTCGTAAGTGTAGTCATCACTAAGCACTACACGAGTCGGCTCAATCACATGGAAAGGATCCCGGAGGTAGTCCCTCAACATAGAAATGTGGAACACATTATGCATATGCTCCATTTCAGGAGGAAGCGCAACTTGATACGCCACCGGATTGATTTTCTCAATAATCTCATACGGTCCGACATATCTTGGCGCTAACTTGCCTTTGACTCCAAAACGAGTCTGGCCTTTCATCGGTGTCACTTTCACAAAAACGTGATCACCCACTTCATATTCTCTGTCTCGCCTTCTGACATCTGCATAACTTTTCTGTCGGCTCTGTGCAGTTTTCAGTCTCTGTTGTATCAGTTTCACTTTCTCAGTCGTTTCATATACAATCTCGGGCCCAAGCAAAGGCCCATCTCCAACTTCTGCCCAGCAAATCGGAGATCTACATTTTCTGCCATACAATGCCTCGAAAGGCGCCATACCAATACTTGAATGATAGCTGTTGTTGTAGGCGAATTCAGCTAACGGCAAGTGGCTTTCCTAGTTTCCCTGAAAATCAAGGACACACATTCTCAATAGATCCTCCAGAGTCTGGATGGTCCTTTCTGACTGACCATCTGTCTGAGGATGATAGGCACTACTCAGTCTCAGTTCAGTACCCAGTCTGTAAGCTTTGCCAAAATCTCGATGTAAACTTCAAATCTCTGTCAGAAACAATGGACACAGGCACTTCATGCAGTCTAACAATTTCATCAATATAGAGTATAGCCAATTTGTCCGCATTATAAAATGTCTTAACAGGTAAGAAGTGAGCAGATTTAGTCAGTCTATCAACAATAACCCAAATTGAGTCCATACCTTTACTGGAGCGAGGCAGTCCCACAATAAAATCCATAGTAATATGTTCCCATTTCCACTCTGGTATCGGTAAGGGTTTCAATAAGCCTGCGGGTCGTTGATGTTCAGCTTTAATTTGTTGGCAATGAAGACATTTCGATACAAAATCGCAATTTCTTTCTTCATTCCCGGCCACCAGAAATTCAGTTTCAGGTCTTGGTACATTTTCGTATTCCCGGATGAATAGAAAATTTTGAGTTGTGGCCCTCTTGCAGAACTCTTCTTTTCAGTTCAGTATCATTCGGTACACACAGTCTTTCTTGAAATTTCAGTACATTATTTTCAAATTTGAAACCCGGTCTTGGTTTAGATTCCCTTTCTTCGATGATCTTCTTCAAGAAGTCATCCTGTTGTTGTTTCTCTTTAATTTGTTCAATCGGTGCCGGTTGAGCAGAAATAGCAGCTATTGTTCCACCTTGTTCTCGCAAAACAATTTCAATTTCAGATTTTTCAAGGTCACAAAGCAATTCTTTCTGCCCGGTGAGCAAACAAGCTAAGTTTCCAATCGATTTCCGACTCAATGCATCGGCAACGGTGTTGGCTTTTCCCGGATGGTACAAAATCTGTAAGTCATAGTCTTTAATCAGTTCTAGCCATCTCCGCTGTCTCATGTTCAGTTCTTTCTGTGTGAAGAAATATTTCAGACTCTTGTGGTCGGTATATACTTCACATGTCGCCCCATAAGATAGTGACGCCAGATTTTCAGTGCAAATACTACTGCAGCAAGTTCCAGATCATGGGTCGGGTAGTTCTTTTCATGCGGTCTCAGTTGTCGGGAAGCATAGGCAATTACTCTCCCATTCTGCATTAAAACACACCCCAAACCCTTATGAGAAGCATCACTAAATACAGTATAACCATCCGTACCTGAAGGTAAGGTAAGAACGGTGCAGTCACGAGTCGAGTTTTCAACTCTTGGAATGCTGATTCCCTTTGGTCAGTCCAGTCAAATGATATCCCTTTCTGAGTTAATTGAGTCAACGGTAAGGCAATTTTGGAGAAATCTTTGACAAATCTTCTGTAATATCCAGCCAAACCCAAAAAGCTTCGGACTTCTGTCACATTTGTTGGTCTAGGCCAGTTTACTACAGCTTCAATTTTCTGCGGATCAACAGAAATTCCATCTTTGCTAACAACATGCCCCAAAAACATAACATGATCAAGCCAAAATTCACATTTAGACAGTTTAGCATAAAGTTTTTGTTCTCTTAAGGTCTGTAGGGCAAGTCTCAGATGATGTTCATGTTCTTCTACACTTTTGGAATAAATCAGAATGTCATCAATGTTTAAAGATTCTGTTCATGAGGTCCATAAATGCAGCAGGTGCGTTGGTAACTCTGAAAGGCATAACTAAAAATTCATAATGTCCATACCTCGTTCGAAAAGCAGTTTTGTCGATGTCTTCTGGTTTAACTTTCAGCTGATGATATCCGGATCTGAGATCAATCTTAGAGAACACTTGAGCACCCTGTAACTGATCAAATAAGTCATCAATTCGAGGCAATGGGTATTTATTTTTCACAGTTACCTTGTTCAGTTCACGGTAGTCAATACACAGTCTCAGTGAGCCGTCTTTCTTTTTCACAAACAAGACAGGTGCGCCCCACGGTGAAGTACTGGGCCTGATAAACTTTTTTTCTAACAGTTCTTGCAATTGCACTTTCAATTCTTTCAATTCAGTCGGGGCCATTCGGTAAGGAGCTTTAGATACTGGCTGGGTACTCGGAATCACATCAACGGTGAATTCAATCTCCCTGTCAATCAAATCCCCTGGCAGATTATCTGGAAAAACATCTGGGAATTCTTTGACTATGGGAATACTGTTCACATTAGCATTATCATCAGTAGATACAGTCAATACAGAACACAGATACCCTTTACACCCCTTTCTAATCAATTTAACAGCTTTCACAGATGAAATCAAATACGGAGGAGGTACTACTCCAACCCCATTAAACACAAATTCAGGTAAACCCGGTGGACGGAAAACTACTTGTTTCGTTACACAGTCTATGGTGGCATGATATTTCGTTAACCAGTCCATCCCCAATATTACATCAAAATGATCAATGTTCAGTGGCAGTAAGTCAATAAACAAATGTGCATCTCCAACAATAATTTCACAAGCAAGGTACATATATGCACAAGTCATGGATCCCCCAACGGGTGATGATACAGCTAACAGATAATTCATGGGTTCTAAGGGTCTATTCAATTTTCGCGAGAAAGCATGCGATACATAAGAATGTGTAGACCCCGAATCAATTAGTACATATGCATTTTGAGTACAAATAGAGAGGATACCTGACACAACGGTCTCAGTATTTTGTACATCTCTCGGTACTAGGGCGAACACTCGGCCCTGCCTCATAGACTCTTTCCCGGTAGCTTTGGGGTTCGGTTTTGGTGCAACAGTTGATGCTGCGGCGCTGCCTGCAGCTTTACTATTGCCCTGAGCAGTGGAAGGGCAATCTTTAACCATGTGGCCCACCTTGCCACACCTGTAACAAGCACCAGATAGTTTATAACAAACTCCCTTATGATTCTTACCACATTTGGAACAGGGCGGTATGGAACCACTCCCTTGGCTGGGGCTAGTTGTTGACCCCGTATTCTGTTTCTTGTTCAATGGGTTATGCTTGCCTTTCTTGAATTTAAAATTCTGCCTTTTACCACGCCATTCAGACGCTGGTGTTTCAGTTTTCAGTGCCTCGATGTTCGCTTCAGCCATCAAGGCTCGGTCAAGAACATTCACATAAGTCGGTAATTTCAGGACATTTATTCTGTCGAGTATTGCAACATTAAGGCCGCCTTCAAACCTTCTGGCCTTCTTGTAATCGGTGTCCACCATGTGTGGTGCATATCTAGCAAGCCCGGTGAACTTTGTTTCATATTCAGCAACAGACATTGTGCCCTGTCTTAGCTGTTCAAATTCAGTCACCTTTCTGTCCCTGACACACTGAGGGAAGTACTTTTCAAAGAAGGCTCCTTTGAATTGAGCCCAAGTCATAACAGTGTTGTCATCACGGGTAAGCATCCACCACCTTCTAGCCTCTTCTTGCAAAGTGAAGGTGGCCAACAGTACTTTATGTGCCTCCGAGCACGGAAACACTTCAAACAATTTTTCGGTCTCCAAAACCCATGCTTCAGCTTTTAACGGTTCAAGGCCTCCCTGAAAGGATGGCGGTTTCAGTTTGCTGAACTTCTGGGTAAGAGCAATTATGTCCCCATCATTAACATTCACATTCTGTTCCGGCTGTACCGGAGGAGGAGGTGGGGGCTGTTGGTTCTGTTGTTGATCTAATCTTTCAGTTATTAGTTCCATCATTCTTTCCAGTCTTGCCATTCTTGCCTCAGAGGATGAGGATTCAGATTCATTTGCAGTTCTTGTATTATCCATTTCACTATAAGCAGTTATACAGTTATCAACATAAGCAGTTGCATACTTAAACAGTTTATCACATTAACACATATTCAGTCATGTCCACACACACTTTCATGCTCATGCGATGCCCTAATTGCTTTTCTAGGACACCCTATAGCTCATTTGGACACGTGTGTGCGGTATAACTCATGGTAAGTATCGCTCTGATACCACTCTGTCACGACCCAAACCCGCCCCTATGGGTTTAGCACCGTAACCGGCCAGTAATCCGAGATTATCGAAGGCCTTCTTAACAGTAATACAGTAAAACAGAGTACAAGGGCATGGCGGAAGCCAAAACAGTAAATAAACAATGTCCAATGAGCTGTGACAGTCTGTATGCAAAAAGATTTTTCATACATATATGCAGTCAGTGACAAAACAGTATGTACATATATACAATCATTCAGAACAGGGACCTAATCCCTATAAACAGTAAACAGTCTATACAGTATATACAGTAAACAAAACAGATACAGAGACAGACAGGGACTAAAACACCCCTAAGCCATAGCTTGGCAGGCTCGGAACCTCGCAGTGAGGCACAGTAGTTGGCTTGACAAAACTGGAGTTTACCCCGACGCTCCTAGCCGCGGTCTGGTGCCTGTACACCTACATATATATATGAGCAGTGAGCTAAAGCCCAGTGAATAACATAAAGCGTAAAGAGGTTTAGAGTGAATGTCCTTCAGTATTGAAAACAGTCGTTTCAATCAGTATATCAATTGTTCAGTACAGTAAACAGTAGGTCTAAAAAGACCGAACAGTCATTGATGGCCATCAATCAGTAAACAGTAGTGGTTCCAACAAGGGAACCGACAGAGATCTCTGTAACAGTAAAAGTCAGTAATAGTAGTTGCTTAGGATGCCACAATACAGTTCAGAATATAGGACATACATTCATTCAGTTAACAGTATCAGTTCAGAAAACAGTTCAGTTCAATTGTTCAGAAGATAATCATTTTTGAACATATCTTTACACAGTTGTTACTCACAGAGTTCTGGGCTACAGTAAGCTAGAGCGCGTCTCCAGTCGCCAACCCTACACAGTTTACAGAACGAACACACACTAAGCTACACAGTTGGGAAAGATAATAACTTAATCCCTAATTGCCTCGGTGTGTTCTACATCTATATCCTCATTAAGATGCCTTAAACTAGGCCTAAGAATGCCTAGGATGAAATGAGGATGCAAAGATGCACTTTAAAAGCATTTTCAGAATTTTCAAAAAACAGAGGTCCCGCTCGAGCGTAGGTTTCCCCGCTCGAGCGGACATGCAGAAAAAGGTTTCCGCTCGAGCGTCACTTCCCACGCTCGAGCGTAATGCAAAACATGGCAAAAGTACTGGATGCTCGAAAATCACGCTCGATAGGTGCTCGATAGCCGCTCGAGCGCAAGACACAAGGTCCCGCTCGAGCGTCAATTCTTCCGCTCGAGCGGACTTCAAAACTGTGCAAAGGCCCTGTTTGGTAGAACTTATTTCCAGCTTATTTCAGCTTTTAGCTTAATTTAAGCTATTTTGATATGTTTGGTTTTGCTTAACAATATAGCTTATAGCTTTTTGTAAGTCAAAAATCAACTTATTCTTTGAGTAGGGGAGGAGAAGCTTAATTTATAAGTCAAAAATCAGTTTATATTCACAATTATAAGTTATAAGCTGTTAAGGTATAAGTTATAATCACTTTCCCACAGCTCTACCAAACGGGACTAAAGTACTGGGAGCACGAATTTCCCGCTCGAGCGCCACTTTCCCCGCTCGAGCGGGAGTCCAAAATCTGGAATTTCCAGATTTGAACTTCCAAGCTCAAATCAAGATCAAATGCACAAATTTCGATCCTCTTGGGCTAATTTTCTGGAAAACACTTGTAAACACATAGAACAACATGATTCAAAGCTCAATTTGAGAAATCAAAGCCCAAGGGTGTTTAATTCAAACTCAATTTCAAACCAATTTTCATGAACATGCTACAAACATGACATGCATGAGTTTAAACCACTTTCAAGCTTCAATTTCATGCTCTAAAGAGCCAAATCTTACAAAATCAAGATGAATTCATGATCTATTCTCAAAACATGGACATGTATGTGAGGAATTATGAACTCCAACCTCAAAACTTCAATATATATACATGCATGCAACAATTAAGCTCCAAGACAACAATTTGAGCCATAAATTGGCTCTAGGCTTCAACTTTGTTCTAAACCATGCAAGAATCAACTCAAAACATAAACAAGAAGACAATGAATCTACCTTAAGTCTTGAATTAAAGGTAAGGAGGCTCAGTTATGCAATCTCTCTTCTAAATCTTCACTTCCTTCTAAGTCTCAAGCAATTACAAGATGAAATCAAGCTTTCCTCCAAATACTCTCTGTCTGTCTGTCTCTCTCTATTTCGGTGGGGAACATGAAATGAGCTGGTGAAAATGTTTATTTAAGTGTAGGGAGGCTCAAATGTGTTTGGGATAGTGGGCCACTACGATGGCAATTTGGTAAATTAAGCCAACAATGCAATTCAACTTATTTTAATCTAATTTAATCATACCAAATCAGTTTTCAGATAATTACGCCATAAAATCACATAAAATCTAATTAGCACAGAACATCAATCAATTTCTGGTTCGGCCGCCGATAAGGCCTTCAATTTACAGTTCAAACACAAAACATGAACAGATCAATTAACAATCAACAGATCGAAGATGCATTTAAACAGATACAGTCAATCAATCAGTTTCAGATTTCAGTCAGTCAATTCAGTATTTCAATCAATTCAATTACTTATCATAATCAGTTCCAGTTTAACGGTAATCAGTAGTTTATCGGTAAACAGTGACGAGGGTTGTTACAAACAACCCCGACCCATGATTAACGTTAATCCGTACTTAATTATGCCTAACAGTAATTTAGGAGGTATTTGGAATTAATTTGCATGTGTATTGCGTTATTTTTGTGTCTCTATCTGTTCGGTGTAGAAAGATCTGTTCTAGCTTGAACTTCGATTTGCGAATTGAAAGCCCTATTGGCATCCGAATCAGAAACTGACTTGATTTATGTGCTAATTAGGATTTGTAGAAATTTATGGTAGGTTTAATTAAAATTCGATTCGGAACGATTAAATTTGATTAAAATAATGCCATTTGTTTACTTTTGATCAATTACTACTTATTAGACCATTTTGACTCCACTAGCTTATGTTTTCTTTATTCACTCTTCCTCAACTTGATGCAAAACGTGAGAGAGAGAGAGAGAGAGAGAGAGAGAGTTGAGGGATTTGGGTCCTAGTTCAAGAATTGAATTCACATAGAGAGAATTGCTAGGAGAAAAGAAGAAAATTGGAAGCTTTGTTCATCTAGTTCAAGATTCTAGCACCTAAAGCCCAATAGATCATCTAAGGTATGGAACCAAGCCTTTAGCCTTGAAGTTGTGTTGATTCATGCATGAGTTCAAGTAAATTGAGTTATATGATGTGAGAATCAAGCTTAAGGAGTATAGAGGTAGATCAATCCATGCATGCATGTGCATCTCTTTACAATTTGAGCATGGTTTCAAAGAATTTCCTCATGCATGTGTTGAGTTCACTTTAATTTTGGAAAAGCAATGAGTTTCATGTTATTTAGTAGCAATTGATCATGTTTTGGGGAACCTTAGTTCAAAGATGTGTATGCATGTTATGTTCATGAATTAATTTTGAGTTTAAAGTTGAATTTTTGTACAATTGGCAAGCCTTTAGGCCATAATTTCTTGTTATAATTCTTTAAACATGTTGTATTATGAGTTTTCATGTATTTCCTCAAGTTTTGGCCCAGAAAAATGAGTTTTGGATGCTTCAAAAGTTGAGTTTGAGCTTGGTGATCGAATCTGGAATTTCCAGAAATTTGATCCACGCTCGAGCGAGGAACTTCACGCTTGAGCGTGCACTCTGAGTACATGCACTTCCGCTCGAGCGACGATTGTTACGCTCGAGCGTGAAATGCATATACCCAGAAGTTCTTGTGTTTTGCAGTCCGCTTGAGCGAGGGAATCTACGCTCGAGCGAAGGTTTGAGTCTCACGCTCGAGCGTGGGTCGAGCGTCTGTCGAGCATGAAATACATGCAACCAGTACTTTTTCAAGAGTTTACAGTCCGCTCGAGCGGAGCTTCATTGTCTGCACGTCCGCTCGAGCGAGGAAAGCTACGCTCGAGCGTGGACCTTATTTTCAGCAAGTTTTAAGAAATGTTTTCCAATGCATTCTTGCATCTTCATTCCATCCTAGGCATTCTTAGGCCATGTTTAAGACTCCATAATGGGGATTAAAGGTTAGAAACACACTAGAGCAAACAACATAAGTTATGTACAATTCGAACGTGTGTTTCAAGTGTGTATCTGTTATGTGTCATGTAGGTCACGTGCCGCGTACCATTTGACCAATCTGCTTCGTCTGTCTGTCTCAAGGCCAACTGTGAGTAATGACATAGTAAAGCTATGTTCAACCTTATTTATTTTTTGTATGATGAAATAAGAATTGTTTTCCGAAACGTTATGTTCTGTACAATGAATGATTGTCCAATTTCTGATATGTGTTCGTGACATCCTTAGTATCATGTGATATGTGTTGGTTGTTACCTGGTATCGAAGGTTCCATCATGGAACTTAATCTATCTGCACTCTGTTACCCGTACCGGAGGCTCCATCATGGGGCTCAGCGTGTTTATTCTCTATTACCCGGATCCGGAGGTTCCTTTATGGGACTGGTTATTCGTAACCCTCACGTGTCTGCATCTGTTCTGTATCTGCTCTGTTAGTGCTTATGGATGTATCATGTATACTTACGTATGACTTACGATTTCTGTATATGATCTGGACAAAGTATGAATTTGATATGAAACTGAATTGTGAATTCTGAATCTGTACGGACTCATTCATTGAAACCCCTTTACTCTGTTATTGTTCATTGAGCTTTGGCTCACAGTTTATATTATGTATGTAGGTGAGCTGACGTGTGATCAGGGCCAGAGTTGACGGCCTTCATTTCTGTTTTTGTCAGCCAACCGTTGTGTCTCCCGAGGAGGTTCCGATTGACGTCTAGTTACATGGCTGTTTTTGTACTTATGTTAGTCTCTGTCTGCTTTGTACAGTCGGGTCCTGGATATTACACTCTTGTAAATGTTTTGTAATTATGATATCCTTTGACCGACACACTTACGTATATACAAGTTTTGAATATTCTGTCTCATATATGTTACCACAGCTCACTGGACCTTGTCTATTTTGTGTAACTGCTTCCGCAGCTCCTATCTACATGTTATTCTGTCATGAGGCCTTTGGTAATCCAAGGATTACTGGCCAGTCACGATGCTAAACCTATAGGGGCGGGTTTGGGTCGTGACAGGTGAACATGTGCGATAGATACACAAAGGTGAACATGTGTGATAGATACACAAAGGTGAACATGTGCGATAGATACACAAAGGTGAACATGTGCGATTGATACACAAAGTGAACATGTGCGATAGATACACAAAGATGAACATGTGCGATAGATACACAAAGATGAGCATGTGCGATAGATACACAAAGTGAACATGTGCGATAGATACACAAAGATGAACATGTGTGATAGATACACAATGATGAACATGTGCGATAGATACACAAAGTGAACATGTGCGATAGATACACAAAGACGAGCATGTGCGATAGATACACAAAGATGAACAATCTTAAATGGAACTTGTCTGAATGAACCACACATCCAATATTACCTGGTTGCGCTAGCTTCAAATGAACCGTACATACAATATCGTGCCTGCATAAGAAAGAAACTTTATAGGTACAATGCAATACAATGCATGTCTTATGCGAGACGAATGATCGCAACACGATGCCAAGGCATGCTCAATGCCCAATATGCAAGAAATGAAACCGAAGCATGTTCTATGCGAGATAATCAACGATGCATATTCAATGCAAGATAATCAACGATGCATATTCATGCAAGATAATCAACGATGCATATTCATGCAAACACAGTAATGCATGGTTTATGCAATAATTTAGAATGCATGTTCAATGTAACGTGCAAATGCTATGTGACAACAAAAGCATGCTCAATAAAGACCACTCGAAGGCAACTTCCGGTTTACCTCCCGGAAGAGTTGCAACGTATTAAAAAGGATACACCTTGTGTGTGTGTGTTGATAGACAATGACCCCCACACACCGAGAACACGATTCTGGGCTTCCGCGGAGGCATTTTGAACCAAACTTTGAGTAGAAATTGCATTTCTTGGAACCCAATGACTCAAAACAGTCTGAAAACACTCAGAGGGAACAGTGGGAATTTGCCGGCCACTTGAATAAACTGCCGGCCACTTTTTACATCTGTCGGCCACTTAAGTAGCCGGTTGGCCACAAAAACTAGCCAGCCGGCCAGTTGTTGTATTTTCGAGACAGCTTGGTCATTTTACACAGAGGACTTTAAAAACACTTCCCCAAATCAGATTTCCTCACACATACAACTCGGAAATCTCTTGTTCTTCATCCCCAAACACTTTTCCCTCTCAGATTTGCACTTTTTACGTGTTTTCCAACGCACCCCGCGAAGTTGATTCGCTAAGACCTTTCGATTCTCTTCGTTTTGAACCGAACAAAAGTTGTTTTTGGAGCCTTTTTCACCACCTTCACCATTTGAGGTATGTTTCCCCCAAATTTGTCTTGAGTTTTGCACGCTTTCCCGGGCTTTGACATTTTTGACTTTTTCTCTTCCCGAGGGTTGACTTCTTGTTGACTTTTTTGCATTTTTGCTCATTTTGCTCATTTTTCACCTTCTTTTCAGATGGCAGACGACGCGCCACACGATGGGGGTTCTCCGAGAAGGGAGGAAGAGCCTGAGCACATACCGTTACCACCCAGGATCCGACCATTCGACCCTACCACGTACCATCCCGAGGTACATGTGCTACCACCTAGCACAGTGCGCTATTTCACCGGTTTCGCACGGCGTGTGCCCGCAGATCTGCTACTACGGGAGCCAGAGTCCCATCTGTCCCATGACGCCACTAAGGTACACACGGCACTTTACAGTTTCTGCAATATACTTTACATTTCTTGCATAGCTCGCACTTTTGCTCTGTATTCCATCTGCTCATTCTGAACACATGCATACTGTATTTTTGCTCGCTCTGAACACAGTCACACACCGTATTTCTGCCCATTCTGAACACATGCATACTGTATTTCTGCTCATTCACATAGGTTACCTCCCGTTTCACCCGTTGGTACGGGGCCACCACAGCGAGGGAGTGGTACTTGGAGTTCCCCGGCGGCATCCAGCAGATTATTGATGAGGCGGGGTTTGGTCTATTCTGCGCGGGGCTCTCGCATCTCTTTGCGAGCAGGACCCTGTTAGGAGCACTGGTAGAGAGATGGTGGGACACCACCAACTTCTTCCATTTCTCTGCCACCGGGGACATGACGATGACCCTGTATGACTTTGCGATGCTGACAGGCCTGGACGTAGGAGGTCAGCCGATCCCATACGACTTTGACATGGACGAGTGAGAGGCTGCTTGGACCTATCTATTGGGAGTGCACCTGCCTATTTTTCGCTCGACAAGCTTGGTCCGGTACACTTGGTTCGCCGACCACTTCAGGGGGAGAGAACCTACGACGGTCGAGGAGACAGAGCAGTACTCTCGGGGCTTCCTCATGTTCCTCTTCGGCACTACCCTGTTTGCCGACAGAGGGAACACAGTGGGGCTATATTTGCTGAGTGCCTTAGTGGACTTATCACAGGTACGACACTATGACTGGGGAGGCGCCGGCCTCGCTACCCTCTACTGCTACATGAGCTCGACCTCCCGCAAGAGCGGGAACAGAGTGGGCGGTTACTAGCGAGCCTGGGAGGTACGCTTTACATTTCTGCTTTACATTCTCTAGCATGCTTTCTGTTTTGCACTTTCTGTACACTGCACACACAGTCTATACTCTGCTCTGCACTTGTACTTTCTATACACTGTGCCATACTCTGCTTTCTGCATTTTCTGTATTCTGTATTCTTACTGCCATTGTCTTGCTTTTCACAACTGTAGGTATATGCCTATTTCCCCGCACTTGCTCTCGAGCTAGAGGTTGAGGCGCCGCCCGAGGTACCCTATTCACATAGGTATGATAGTAGGTGCCAGCCTAGGACCTGAGAGACCCTCTCATACTTGCGCCAGTACTTTGACACCGTGCAGGTGACCGAGTTAACACAAAACCCACAGTTTTTTTTTTTTATTTTTTATTTTTTATTTTTTTTTTCAATTCACTTTGCATATCTAAATGGCAACTGATGCATTTGTTATCTACAGATTACATGGCAGCCTTGGGCGGTGATGCCAGAATTCGCCCGGTTTCATTTTGCTGGAGCTCGGGGCGCCTCCCGATATCGGCTTGTGCTTGAGGGACCCGTGGGCCGAGCCTGGTTCTTAGGCGAGCGCTTTATGTGCCAGACGTTGGGCTTGCCATTGCAGTCAGTTCCTTTGCCTCCTCCACCGTCTATGCGAGCCACAGAGAGCTTCTCCCTTCAGGAGCTTATTGACGTCATGCGAGGCTCAGATGTAGACTGGTTCATCGGGGAGGGGGACTACACGATCTACCTCTAGACATATCTTATGCGTCCGTTGGCAGGTGCTCGCGCTCACACGGGAAGATCAGCTGATATTGCGTCATCGAGCAGGGCTTGGGCAGTAGACGTCCCTTCGACGAGCAGGGTTTGGACACTGAGAGGTGAGGTCAGAGGGATGCCTTCTACTAGGCAGTGCATTGGGTGGTCGGATCCCCCGGCTGAGTTAACAGGTTGGCGGTATGGGATACCTTATAAGATTCCACTTGAGCCCCCATTGCCTGATCACCGATACGTGAGGGCGCCTGGCTCACCGTCGGTACACTTTACAACTTTTATGCATTTCATTACAACTTTCAGATACTTATGCACGCATTCATGCACTCATGATTTCTACTTGTATTTGCAGCCGTCTGTAGAGCATATGGAGGGGTTACTCCAGGTGATGGCCTCATTCGAGAGCATGATCTTGCGGAGAGAGATGATGCTGACCTCCCATGGCATTCCGGTACTCTTCAGTTTTCTTGCATTTATCATACTTCCACTGATATACTAAAACTGAACATTTCATTATACTGCTTTACTGTATGTAAGGAGCACATCTGACACGACACACTGCATGCATATACTGTATCTGATTTCTGCATAACTCTGCATACCGCACTTGCACTTGATACTTGTTGATAAATGCAAATTGTCTTTTCAGGTCACACCCTTGTAGACAGGACCCTCAGAGCCTCCTCGAGCAGCAGAGAGAGAGATTCCGGCACACAGCTGAGGGAGGCATCGGGCGTCTATCACATGCGATAACGATGGCAAGTCTAGTGGAGAGGAGGAGCCGGCGAGTCCTTAGTCAGAGCCATCCGAGGGTGGAGGCGACGGCACCGGCTTAGGTTCTGAGGGTGACGACGATACCGAGGAGAGCTCTGAGGGTGGGAGCGAAGGTAGCTCAGGTTCAGATAGTGGTGCCAACGACAGTGCTCCATAGCCCGCTCGGCCGAGGAAGAGGGCGAAGAGGGCCTCTCGATCCTGAGGTGGCTCGCACCGATTTAGATGTTTTTGCTTTGTTTTCTTTTTGCTAGTAGTATTAGCTCATTGTACAGTCCTAGGCAGTTTTATTTCTTAAAACTTGTACCTATGTAAAAAAGAAACCATGATGGAATGGAAAACAACTTTTTGGTCAGAAAAAGTGTTGTATTCTATATTCCGAGCATTGCATCGCACCATTTTACACACAAATGAGATTGATGAAAATTGAATAGTCAAAATGCATTGTCTTAATCAGGTAGTGAACCAACTAACAACTGTAAGAACAACACAACTTGATAAACAACACAAGGCCTTGACAGGCCAAACAATGTAATTACAACTCGATAAACAAATTGCAACAACTCGATAAGCAAAGCCACAACTCAATGAATAAAACCAATACAACTCAATAAACAAATGCAACTATTAAACAGAACAGTAGAATGCATCCAAAGTAGAATCAAACTTAGGTTTTTAGCATCCTCAGCACACATGAAGGCTAAAAAGCACTCTGCTGGAGACAAACAGAGGCTACTGGCCACTTATTGCTTCTGCCGGCCACTTTTTACTTCTGTGGGCCACTTAAGTGGCCGGCCAGCCAGAAAATGTGGCCGGTCGGCTACTCCAACTGGTCGGTCGGCCAGTTTTGGTATGAGCCTCCAGATTGCTACCACCTGTCTTCCATTCAATGCTCTATCTTCTACAAAAGCTCCAGCTTTGTGGTTTCTTCATTTCAACTCCATTTTTGCCCTAAATGGAACCGTTCTTCGCCGAAAAACTCTCCAATTGGATTGCGACTTTGGATGGCTCAGAAAAGTTAAATTTTCGAGGTTTCGGAATAAATGCACTATTCACGCTGAGTCGCACCCCGCTGCTCTTTCCGTTCCTCCATGCTGCGGCTAGGTGTTGGAATCTGGTAACTCATGTTTTTAGCTTTGGGGGTCAAGAGATGTGCCCCACTTTTGAAGAATTCCAAGCTTTGATGGAGTCCCGACGCGATGAAGAGATCTTGCCCCAATTCTGTTTCGGCCACATCCAAGCTTTAGGACGGACATGTGAACTTACTTTGCACGACGCTCAATCTTTGATTCGCAACGGGGAGTTGGACATTCCCAGCCTGATTCATCGCTTTTCTGACGCCGGTGACCGCGACGATTATCTTTGGCAAAGTTTTCGGCGACATGCCCTCTGTTTGTGCCTGTTATCTCATTTCTTGCTTGCCCCTGGCTTCGGAGGGTCTAGCGTCCGGTTGATTGAAGTTGCCCAAGGCTTGAAAGAGGGCAAGAGCTGCATTGGCATGACACTAGCTGAGACTCTGATGGGTTTGGATGCTTTCCATCGCCAGGAGACAACCAGGTTCGCAGGAAGTCCACTACTCTTATAGGTAATGTTTCCCACCCTTTTCACATGTATTTCTCACATCACTCGGCCCTTAGGCTCCATTTTTCTCTCAAAACCCTTTCTTACTTTTTCTCTCCACGTACACCTCTCTATTCTTTAATCTCTCTTATTTTTCATCCCTCCCCAGATATGGCTCATGGATAAGTTGAAAGTAGTGGACTCTTGCCCAGCATATTCAGCACACGGCTATTTCTTTCGCCAGCGGCTAGTTGATACCCCATATGAGGGATGGTGGTGCGAATGGATGTGCACTCGATCTGCTGTTGACATCGCTTGGCGTTGTCCCTGCTTGATCTGCCGGAGATGGGCTACAGCATGTCCCGGCAGCCTGGGATTCAGTTAGTTGGCTTGGCGCACTGTGTTTTCTACTTTCCATTTCGGTTCCGGAGTCAGTTCGGCCACGACCAGACTTGCCCGGAAGAGGGGATAGAATACCCTACTGCATTTCCAATCAAAGGCTCACATCTAGCTCGGTATGTCATAGCATGGAGGACAAGAGAGCTTCTGGCCCCAGCTCCCACTTTCAGTTGTGCCCTTTCTGGCGAATGCATTGCTTGGCTTGAGGAAGAGGCGCAAATCGGGCCTACTTTAGCATCAGAAGCTTCCACAAGCTCAGGGAGGGGGCGCAGGAACACCTGACTGAACCATGCCCCTAGTTTATTGCTTTAATCTGTACTTTCAAGTTTTCTTTTGAATGTAGTAAAAAAGCAACTTCAATTTGTATCGAGAGTCAAAGAGCTCTGTAATGAAATCAATGAAATTGAAGGTTGTGGGCACTGAAAATTTTCCGTTTGGTCCAAAAATGGTCTAAGTTATAAAAGATTAATTTGAGCAAAATCAACTTCTATTAAAACTTTTCAAAACCATTTTCGATATAGATCACAACTGGACACGCCTGAGATCTATCACTGAGATGTACAACCCCGGATCCAAACAACTGGAAAGTTGCCCTTGTCTAAATAGCACTGCACTGTAGATCACAACCGAACTCTTGGATGCAGAAAAGACAAAGATGACCATCATGATCACATGGACAAAGTTGATTTGGAAGTGTTTGTGACTGGACTTTAGAGTGAAGTTGCCTACGTATCCCGAAGATGGGAATCAAGCCTTACGTAGTTCGGTTCAGGTTCACTCGTGTATTAACACTCTCCTTTTGCGCTCTAACTTTTGCCAAGGCCACTCTTTCTGAGTTTTAACCTTGCGAGCTCAATTTCTCTTTTTTTCAAATTTTTTGTGCTCTAACTTTTGCCTAGGTTGCCCTTTCGGGTTTTTGGCCTAGCGAGCCACTTAGGAATAGTATTTCTTCAACTTGTCCATGTTGATCGGTTGGGAGAACTCAAGGCCATCTAAATCCATCAAAATGATAGCTCCACCCGACCAAATTGACTTGATAATGTAAGGACCAGTCCAATTGGGTCTGAACTTGCCCCTAGGGTCGTGGATGGGAGCTCGGTTGTCTTTGAGCACTAGATCTCCTTCTTTCAGATTCCTAGACTTAATCTTCTTGTTGAAAGCCCTGACAATCCTGCGTTGATAACCTTGGATGTGATACAGTGCTTTCAGCCTTCTCTCGTCGAATAGCATGAGTTCTTCGAATCTACTTTGCTACCAATCTGCCTCAGCTATCTGGCACTTAGCCATTACTCGCAACGACGGAACCTCAACTTCAATAGGCAGAATAGCCTCCATCCCATAAACCAAGGAATACGGAGTTGCCCCAGTAGAAGTTCGAATTGATGTCCGGTAGCCCCAAAGAGCAAATGACAGCTTATCTGGCCAGTCCCTGTAGGTTTCCACCATCTTCTGCAGAATGTGTTTGATGTTCTTGTTGGCGGCCTCAACTGCTCCGTTGGTTTGCGGCCTATATATGGATGACTTATGAAAAGCCACGTTGTACTTCTCCAACAAGTCGATCACTTCCTTCTTGAAGTGGGAACCATTGTCCGAAATAATCTCATTCGGGACCCCATACTGGCAGATAATGTTATTCCTGATGAACTTAGCTACAAGCGACGCCTTCAGCACCGCATAGGATTGGGCCTCAACCCACTTCGACGGCGGAATGTTCATGCGGTTTGCATGGATCTGGCATTTGTGGCATTGCCGAACAAAACTGATACAATCCTCCTCCATGGTTGACCAGTAGTAACCTTGTCTGAGAATCTTCCGAGCTAGCATCACCCCACTCATGTACGCTCCGCACTCTCCTCCATGGATGGCCTTCATCAAGTGCTTGGACTCTTCAGCATCGACACATAGTTTATGCATCCCAAGATGACCCCGTTTGTACAGTTTACCCCGCAGATGATGAACTGATCAGCCATTCTTCGAATTGCCCTCTTATCTTTGGCATTTTCCCCTGGTGGATAAGCTTCCTTTTCCAAGAAGTTCCAAATGTCATGATACCAGGGGTTTTGATCTTGTACTTCATCTATGGCGGTAATCAGCTCGTAGGCTGGCACATACCGCTGTTCGATGATGATTGGATGCATCCGGACTCCCAAAGGGATGTCTCTCATGGAAGATAGAGTTGATAAAGCGTCTGCAAACCTGTTGCTCTCTCTTAACAGATAGGTGAAGGTTAACTTCTCAAACCTGGGAATTAGGACGTCCAGGGTTTGGTGGTAGATTTTCATCCTTTCTTCCCTAACCTTCCAGTCTCCTTTCGCTTGAGATACAACAAGGTTCGAGTCCCCAATGACGTCCAACCGTTTTGCCCCTAGTTCCAGGGCGGCTTCCAAGCCAGCAATACATGCCTCATACTCTGCTTCGTTGTTCGATACCTTGAACCGGAGTTTGAAAGCTAAGGGTATGTGGGAATTGTCGGGTGCTATCAGCAACACCCCTATCCCATACCCACACTAGTTAGACGCTCCGTCAAAGTACATAGTCCAGACCTCTTCTTCAACTTGCAGAATGGCCTCATCTGGGAACAAATACTCTACTGCTTCATCTCCCTCCACTGGGTGATCGGCTAGGAACTCTGCTACCGTTCTCCCTTTCACAGACTTGCGCGTCATGTACTTCAAATCAAATTCGGAGAGAAGAAGCAACCAACGGGCTAGCCTACCCGTAAGTGCTGGTTTCTCGAAGAGATATTTGATGGGATCTAATCTCGAAACCAGTATTACGGAGTGACCTAACAGGTAGTGCCTCAACTTCTTGGTAGCCCATACCAAGGCCAAACAAGCCTTCTCAAGCAGAGTGTAACGAGTTTTGTATTCCAGTATTTTCTTGCTCAGGTAGTAAATAGCATTCTCCACTTTGTCCTCAGACTCTTGTGCAAGCATGCAGCCCATTGTCATTTCGGTTACTGACAGATACAATATTAACGGTTTCTCCGGCTCCAGCGGTGACAACACGGGTGGGTTCTATAGATACTGCTTGATCTGCTAAAAAGCAACTTGGTATCGATCGTCAAATTGGAACTTCTTTCCTTTCTTTAGGAGACCAAACAGTGGTTCATAAGTCAAGGTTAATTTTGCAATAAACCGTCTTATGAATTGCACTTTACCCAGAAAGCCTCGCACCTCATTTTCAGTCCTTGGTGGTGGCATTTCTAAGATGGCCTTGATTTTGGAAGGGTCGACCTCGATACCTCTTTGTGTGATCAAGAACCCCAATATTTTCCCTGTTGTAACACCAAAAGTACATTTCTGAGGATTCAGCCGCAACCGACACTCTCTGATCCGTTGGAAAAATTTCTTCAAGGCAGTGTAGTGGCTCTCTCTTTCCTTGGACTTGACAATCATGTCGTCCACGTACACCTCAACCTCTTTATGGATCATATCGTGCAAGATCGTGGTCGCAGCCCGTTGATACGTAGCCCCAACATTCTTCAAACCGAACGTCATCACCCTATAACAGTAGGTTCCCTACGGAGTGGTGAAAGCAGTCTTCTCCCTGTCTTCGGGGGCCATCAAAATCTGGTTGTAGCTTGAAAATCCATCCATAAATGAGAACAGCGCATGCCCCGCAGTGAAGTCCACCAATTCGTCGATATGCGACAGAGGAAAGTCGTCATTCGGATTGGCTTTATTCAAATCTATGAAGTCCACACATACCCGAATCCTGCCGTCCTTCTTCGGCACCGGAACTATATTGGCCAACCAAGTAGGGTATTCAGATACCGACAGGAACCCTACATCAATCTGCTTGGTGACCTCTTCTTTGATCTTCAGAGTCCAATCTGGGAGGATCCTTCGGAGCTTCTACTTAACAGGTCGGGCCTCTGGGTCAAGAGGGATCCGGTGCTGTACAATCTCAGGATCGATTCCAGGCATGTCTTCGTAGGACCACGCGAAAACATCTTTGAAAACTTTTAATAAAGCGACTAAGCGCTCGCGCTCCTCCGAAGACAACGTGGACTCGATTTGGACCAGCCGCGAATCCTTCTTCGTACCAACGTTAATTTAGGTGATTTCATTAACCAAAGGTATCACAAACCTCTCCTGCTCTCCATCAATCAAGTGTTTTAAAACCGGAGGAATTTCTTCCTCGTTGTTTTCATCAAAATTTTGAAAGTCCTGATTTATGCAATAAACTAAAGGCACAGAAAAGTACTCAAAAGCCACAGCAGTACCATTCTCATTAACTTCCAGATCGTCTGATTCTTCGAATACAACCGACTCAAAAGAAAATGAAAATGACGACCTGGACAGGACAGTGGCATCCGGGTTATCACCCCCAGGAATACCTGACTCAGACTCAGAAGAACTGGAATCTGATTCCGACTCCACAAACTCTGTGGAATCAGATTCTGGTTCACTACCCAACCCAGAATTGCTAGATAAAAAGCCTTCCTCGTATTTCCAGACGAGGGAAGGTGCAATGGATGCATCCAGAATACCGAAAGAAGGGCCCACAGCCGAATCATCTCCGATCATGGAAACTGAGAAATCATCCCCCGAGCACTCTGGTAAGATCTGAGGATCTGATCGGAGACAGGTCAGCGCTGCTCCCAGCTCAAAATCTGTTCCACTAGACTCATCCACATTGAACTGCTCAGCCACAACTGTTGGGTCAGTCTGCTCTTCGGCAACTTCATCCCCCGGCAATTACAAGTCAAAGAAGATCTCAAAACCCGGCAAGCGCCGCCTCTTTGAATTCAGCCATGGCTCTGGAAAGCTGCAGAACGGGAAATCTTTCCCCTCCGAACAAAGCGTCCGTTTAGGGTCCCTCGGATAGGTCTATGCACTAACTCATAGTGCTTCCCAACTTGTTTAGCTCTGGCTCTTCCAGCCATTTCCTTTCCTTTCCTTGCCCAATCCTCCTTGGTAGGCGAGTAACCTAAACCAAAGGTATACGGGTTGTGTGGCACTTCGGCCAATGTAGCGACGCCTTTCCGGCCATTCCTTCCTAGTCCCGTTCCGGGTATGAGTTGAAGCTTGGTCATGAGGTAAAGAGATTGTGCACTGACGTACAGCCCCTCATCAACTGCTAGCAAGTCCTGTACCACCCAAGCCTCAGCCAAGGTGAATCCCGATAGAAAGACCTCCTCCACGTCATGCTCAATTTCCAAAACTGGTGTAGAAACTTTTGGCGGTGGATATATTGAAAAGTTCCCAAAAACTATTGCTAACCCCTTCCCGTGGGACTACTTCAGCATCTGGTGTAAGGTGGAAGAGACAGCCCTCACCTGGTGCAGCCACGGCTGCCCGAGGAGTAGATTGAAAGTGGCTGGCACATCAAGAACATGAAATTTGATGTCCTGTTGGCCTGGGCCAACCTGAGTTTTAATTTGCACCGTTCCCATCACCTCCCGACTAGTGTTGTCGTAAGCCCGTATCACTTGGGTTGTTGGAACGAAATCTGTGGGCTTCAACCCGATAGCATACGCCGTTTGCGATGGACATATGTTGATTGCAGATCCTGTATTAACTAGGACAACCAGTACCCACTTATTCCTACACTCCACAGAGATGTATAACGGTTTATTGTGCTCGGAGCCCTCAGGCGGTAGTTCTTTGTTTGTAAAGGTCAGAGTCGGTGTAGCACCACCCGGGAACACCAATCCCACCAACTGTTCAGGCGTTGTATCAATCGAAAGCTTGGCCTTGTCAATGGCTGAAAGGACAGCTTGTCTATGTACCTTGGAGGCCATAAGTAGTCCCCAGATAGAGATGTCTGCTTGAATCTTCTTTAGCTGCTTCAGTACAGCTTCCTCCTCTAACAGTCTGTCCTTCTGTTTTTCAGTTTCTCTGTCTTTCCCGGACGCCTCCGGCTGGTCCAGGTGTGGGGGCTTGAAATACCGCCCACTCCGGGTCATATGGTCGACCTCCTCAATATACCAAGTATCATCAGGGAGACTCTACCCCCAGTCTTCATCTGTATAGGCCAGACGCAAATTGTCGTTTTCCCACCACATGCCATCAGCAACCGATAGACAACTATCTGGCTCTGCTGTAGCTGTTTCCGTGCTCACAACACATTCTGTCCCCGCAGGGGCCATGGCTTTTCTAGCCCTATCATCATTCTCGATTTTCCCTTGTTCGAACCATCGCAGCGCGTCCTCTTGTTCTGTGCCTGCTGTGCACAAACTTGCCAAGTCCCGAGCAAAATTCTTTGCATCGGTGCTCTCTGGTAATTCTTTCTGATTCTCGGCCATTCCGGCCACTGTAGATGTTCCAATTTTAGACTGCCCCTATTTCGGTTGAAACTCCTCAACAACATCTGGCTCGTCACTGAGCCACCTTGTAGCATCTGTCGTTCCATTCAGGTCAAACAAGTTAACGCTCACATCCCCTGGATCCTGCTCGTTAAAGAACTACAGATTGGCAATGTCCTCCTCCAACTCTGCTAGGTCATCTAGCCCCTGACTCGGTCTGTCCTTCCTGACCACATCGATCTCTGCCCCAGTTAGCAACTCCACTCTCGGCTTAGCCTGATTTGTTGACACAATATAACCGCATGGGTTGTATGCTTCCTCAGTAAAGCTCCCAGATTCGTTAGGTTCTAAACCAACATTCCCATTCTCCTCCAAGGCCACCCCAGTTCCATCTTCAACAGTCACCACCATTGGCTTGGGCTCGGTTAGAGAGGTGCTTATCATGTACAAATCCGTGCTATCTGGGATGAACACCTCAGGCTTAGGCAGATGGGAGGGTGTGATGTATATGCTAGGGTCATACAGGACGGCCATGGTTTGAATCAGGTTTATTTGCCTGGGTGGAGGAGGGGGGTTGTTATGTGGTGGAAGGGGGTTTGTGGTGATGTTTGGTTTGTCAGGAGGTGCAATCACCTTGTTGTCAATGAGATCTTGAATCTCATGACGTAGTCTGAAGCAGAAGTCAGTGTCGTGACCTCGCTGCTGATGGAAGGCACAGTATTTAGTCAGGTCATGCTTTGGAAGGAGAGGATCGGGTAGAGGTTGTTGTTCTAACGGTTTGAGATGCCCTTTCCTAAGTAGGACCCCTAGAGCTTTAGACAAAGGCATATAAAGTGGGGTAAAAACACTCTTGCCTCGGGGTGGATAGTTTGTTGGTTGAGAGGTGGTTCCGGACGCACCGGTGAAGGGTGTGGCTGTTTTTGGGGTGGTGGTGGTGACCATGCCCACATCAGAAGTTCTTGCGGCTGCACTACTACTTGTAGCTGCATTCGAACCGCGTGTAAACGCCCTCTTGGGCTGATCCTTTTCCTGGTCGATCAGACCTTGCTTCATAGCATCTTAAATCTGTACCCCAATCTCGTACAAGTCAGCAAAGGTAGGGAGGGGTAAGACGATCATTTTTTTGCATCATCTTGGGTTATAGGTTGCGCACAACCATCATTATCTGATCCTTTTCGAGTGGCCGAGTTGTCATCATTGAGGCCGTTGCCCTCTATCGAGTAACAAAGTCAGAAAAGCCTTCTTTTGGCTCTTGTCTGGTTGCTTCGAGATCACGAGTCGTGACCTTGATCTGGGTATTGTATGAGTATTGAGCAACGAAGGCCTCGGCCATCTCCTCTCAGTTCCTTTTCACTGAGTCCTCCAGCTTGGTGTACTAAATGGCCACAATACCCTACAGGGTCCAACCGAAGAGTGATAGTTTCTGGAGTCTCATCAAGCCCATCGGGCGCAAAATATCCGAGAACAGCCTCAGATAAAACATAGGATCGCCCGAGTCGTCAAAACAGTCTATGTGGGGCATCTTGAATCTGTCCGGCAATGTCACCGCTGAATCTGTATAGCCGTCCTCAATGTCTGGGATCGAGTTAACTCCCTGAACCCGTTTGAACAGCTTTTCAAGCTTACTCACCTGCAGAGCGGTTGGATCAACCTCAAATTCGAACGGCGTCTCCACTGGATTGGCTGGTGCTTTAGACATCTGAGGTGGGATTGGCGGTGGGACTGGCCCTGTAGGAACGTCCGTATTTTCCTAGATGTTTACTGTTTCCTCGGGTGTTGGAACCCTAGGTGGGGGTGGGGGTGGGGGTGGAGGTGGATACGAAGCAGATGCTCCAGTTTGTTGTGGTTACTGCTATTGTTGGAGCTTGGCAATCAGTTCTGCCTGTTGGGCTACAACCTCTGCTTAACGTGTGGTAATCTCTACCTGGCGAGCAGCATCCCGCTGCATGGCCTGCATGGTCTCTTGGAGTTGACGCATCATCTCTTCCATACTGACTATAAAGTGTTGATCTGATTGAACTGGTATGTATTCCCTCTCTGAGGTGGAAGCAGATATCTCAATCCAACTGCGCACAGGTGAGGTGGATAATGACCGCTGATCTGGTAACTGCTATACTGATGACCTGTGCCTAACTTACCTCCGTCTAGTAACCGGGGGGAGTGAAATGAACACTGGTTATCCACCAATTAGATCCTCAGATCGGGAAAGTCTTCTTCCTCTAGTCCAGAGTGTTCGAGGGATATCTGCCTTTTCAGAAGCAATGATGCAATACTACCTTGCAAAAAGATAAATAAAGCAAAAAAGGAAACAACAATCAGAAAACGGATAGCATTTCAGCTTAGATAATGACAACACACAGTTGATAAATCGTAAGCTGGAAAAACTGCACTCAACACTGATCTCTGCCTCCAAATCACTGCCCCAAAACTGATACCTTCAAACACTGATGTCCTCAGACTGATACCCAGACTTGCAAACTGATACATGCATCCCTGTAGAGATGCACTCTAAAAGCACATATCAAGCAAGTGAGAGAAAAACACCCCTACGGTGGGGTAGGGTTTCCCTGTCCTAATTTCGTCAGGAACTAGGGGTTCACTACGTACGCATGCGGTTTCAAACAACCCACATTCGGGTAAGCAACCTGTCCTAGTTTGGAATGGTCTCTATGGATTTCGATATGCAACTAGGTCGATTGGTCAAGAAGGGTGCCTCGGCAAAAACCAAGGTTTGTGATCCCATCATGGCAGAGCCCGTAACTGGTCAGCCTTATGGCACGCTTTTCCAGGCAAACCTCCAGCAAACCGTTCAGGAATAACAGACGGCAAACACTGTGACTTAAGCACACCAATGCAAATGCAATGCAAAGAAACACATAACTGTAGATAAAACAACATATCATAATTTCGAGTCAAGTTCTCTAAATCTCCAGCAGAGTCGCCAAAAACTGTAGACCTGACTTTCTTCGCGCGCCCCCTTTCGGGGAAGGTGCGAATTGGTCTTACTACAGTTCAGACTCCTGTCACAGTTCTGAATCTAATCTCACAAAATGCAATGTGAGACTGATAAACACCAAAGAGTCCAAATCTGACAATTGGTTTTGGAAAATCAATTTTGAATCAAAAAGCGCCAAACATGGACTGCTTTGCCAGATTACAGAGTCGCCACCTAAATATTTTATTTTTGAGAAATTTAGGAAACCCTGACTTGTGCCAAAGGCCACGTGTCCGTCATCACCAAAGTTGCCTCGGCTCAAGAACTTGGGTACGAGAGGGGAAGGTCCTGAAATGAGCACCCCCGCTCGCCGGATCAAAGGATCGGCCTCTACTAAGCATGATATGTTATTTTATAAACACATGTGTTCTTATTCCGGTTATTAATCTAACTTTACTATGTGATACGCACAGCATACAAATATAGACTCAACCACGAGAATTGGAACAAAACAACTCATGTTTGTTTGTGAAAATGGTTTGAAAGTGCTACTCGCAAGTAGGCTAAAGCGCGGATTTTCCACCCTCAAGTGGGCTTTAGAAAACATAATTTTGCTACTTCGCAAAGTGGGCTTCAACTCACATTCGTCGAGTTGTCCCAATTCAGGCAATAAAGCCTTCACCCACAGGCATTCATCCAGTTAATCACTTAAGCAAATAGCCTCATGGCAAGCATGCTATCATAACAACACTCACACTCATGCAAGTATGCTAAAGCGTAAACACTTACAGTATACTCCAAGCCAAAACATAAGCTAATTAGAAATCAATGCATGATCCTAACTATGTTAAGTGCCTAATGCAACACATGCAATAATGCAACTAAATAGGCTCGGCTATCTAAAATGGCATATGAATGCGACGATTTGATACACGTATTCAAAGAAGTATTGAAATACGATGCAATTTGAATGATGCGCCGAGCTCGGTGCATGCAATACAAATGAGTGATGCACGCATGCAAAGCATAAGGTATGCTAATTAAAAAATGCCCTAAAACTAACCATCGAAAGCAGTTAAGTAAAAGGGAGAAAGAAGTGGGGTTGGAAGACATGCACACACACACACACACACGCTTATTACAACAATGCGCCCTCTCGAAGGAGGGTTCGAATAAATAAGCTAAGCTAATCTAAGCTAAGCTACTTATTACAAGTAAACTAATTAACTAACTCTAGCTAATTAATTATTACAACACCATTGAAATTGAATAACTAGCTAATCTAAGCTAATTAGAATATTACAAAGATGAATTGAATTAGCTAAACACATTAACTAATTAATTACAAAACCAGTAAATTAACTAGCTAAGTAAACCAGTAAAATGGCCTCGGGGGAGGGAGACATGCACGCTCGGTGTACTTCGCCCGAAAACGCATTGTCTTGCCATGAGTTGTCTCAATTTGCACTCACTGTGATCTCAGAACATTGCACAAACTTCCAGATGGCTTCTACCCCAAAACAAGAACATTTTGGACAATTTCTCCTGCAGGTGGCCGACCGGCCACCTCAACTGGTCAGTAGGCTACTTCAACTGGCCGGCTGGCCAGTACAAGTGGTCGGTAGGCTAGTGCAAGTGGCCGGCCGACCACTTTTCTTTCCAGAATCCTGCCTTTGCTGCAACAGAGAGCAGCAGAGCCAAGGCAATGTATTTGGCTAGAAATGTGTGTACTACCACCCTCCTCATCATGTCTCAAGCTCAAAGGAGTGTGGTACTTGGCTCTCGAGCCATCAATCAAGCATCTCAATGCATGATGGCTCGAAAACCAAGCTTGTACAAATTTAGTGAATGCGCACATAAGACTCAAAGTGCCTCCACCCTATCATGCATGATCAAGGGTGTTGGCAACCAAGAAATGCAATACGTTTCATTACTTTGAGTATGAAACGTCTCGCATTTCTTGTGTTTGGATTAACGTCCGATCCAAACACATGCAATGCAACACACATATGTTATCTTGGCATGTTTTACTTGGCTCAATTCTTGTTTACTCATTTACATTACCAAACCATTCCTTAATTGGTTAAGTCCAATTGTGAAAAGTCCTCTAATTCGAAAGATGACCTGAGCTTTGAGTGCCTTAAGCATGGAAAAAGTATCATGCTATTGGTTAGTAGAAATCCTCAAGGGAGGATTAAAACCAATAGGCACGAATGCCTCAAGTTCATGCTCAAGCCAACAAGGGCTTAAGGCCACTTTCAAAGTGAATGAAAGTTTGAAACAATGGAGTGCAATAACACACATTTCAGCACTGAAATAACATGCTAAGTAATTCAAAAACAATGCAAACAACTCATGTAATGCATGCTCAAAGGCTTAACTCATTAAGCTAATGAAAGGGGTTGTGCCACCTCCTTACAACACAAGCCTCAAAGGGCTAAACCAAATCAAAACAGACCTCAAACATGCCAAAATAGTGGCCAAATCATGCTGAGATTGAAGTTTACAAGGCAAGAAAATCATGCATACCAATTGGCTAACAAGCAAGGCATAAGGCTTAACTCTTAGAAGCAATGAAAGAGTGATATGCATGAGAGTGTGACAGAGAAATATGCTCTAAAATCATGTATGAAATGATGTCATGGCATGCAAACATCTCAAACAAAGCATGCTAGAGGCATCAAAACACAAAGCTAGCAAAGCCAACTAAACCATAGCCATACAAGACAAGCCCAAAGGACCAAACCAACTTTGGACAGACCTCAAATATGTCAAAATAAAGGCCAAAACATACTGAGATGGAAGTCCACGAGGCAATAAAATCATGCTCAAGTATTGGCTCACAAACAAGGCATAAGGCACAACTCACAAAAGCTATGAAAGAGTGGAATATGTGAGAATGTGACTATGCTATATACACTAAAATCATGTGAGAAATGAGGCTAAGGCATGCAAACAACTCAAGCAAAGCATGCTAGGGACTTGAAACTCAAAGCTAGTCAAGGGCCTTTACACTACAACCATGCACAACAAGTCTCACATGGCCAAGACCACTCAAAACAAAGCTAAAGCGTGCTAAAACATGGGTAAAAGCATGCTGGAGTGTGGCCAAAATAAGGTAGAATGATGGGCTAAAGCATCAAGCATACAAGGCTAATTAGCAAGATTACAATACAAGTGTAAGAAGCATGCATGAGGTGACTCAACCAGGCCAAAACAGAGTTACAACATGCTGAAACAAGGTCAAAAATAGGTTGAGATCAAGTCAAGTGATGGTAGAAAAACATGCTCAATAAGTAGGCCAAAAAGACATGTAACCAAGAAGCAAAGAGGGGAGGCCACCCCCTCTTACTTTGGACCTCAAAACATGATTTCTACCACTGAAATTTCTTTGAGTTTCAGTGGTAGAAAGGCCAAACAAAGGATGCCTCAAAAGCCTTAAGAGATGGCACAAGGCTTAAGCAAATAAGGCACACAAGGGGGTGAAACACCCCTAACTCCCACAAGGCCTCAAACAATCACTTTTAACACTTAAAAAAAGAGATTTTTGTAGTTGAAAGCTAGGCCAAAAACAGCATGCAAGGGTGGCCAAACCAATGTACAAAAACAAAGCTTAAAGAGGTAGATTCTCACCCTTGAAGCACAACTTTAAAACAGCAAGCAAACAGCCAACTTCTGAGCCAAAATCACTCCAAGGAGCTCCAACAAGGCCTCCAAGATCTTCAACACTAAGGTGAAGGTGTTTGACTAGGTGTTTTAGTGCAAATGTATGAAGAAAACTCACTTTTAAGCTTAATATCGCACAATATATATATATATATAGAGAGAGAGAGAGAGAGAGAGAGAGAGAGGGGATTTCAACTCTGAAATTTTGTAACCCCTCCAAAAGGGGAGGGAGCTTCTCATATATAGAACAAGCAAGCAAAAAGGCTTGCTTGTTCCCTCCATACACGTGTATGGATGATGAGTTCAGTGAGCCACAGCTGGCTCAAAAGATCTGAAAATATCTAAAAAGGAGAAAAATTGGCCGCCGGCTAGTTAAGGTGGCCGGCCGGCCACTTCCCCTAGCCGGCCAACCACTTGAAGTGGCCTATAAGAGAGGAAAGTGGCCGGCAAGTGCCACAAGTGGCCGGCAAGGCCTTCTCCCCCCCTCCTCTTAGGCAAGAGGCAACAAGGTTTGGCCCAAAAACATGGGCAAAACACAGAGAGTTAAGAGGCTCAAAGACAAGGCACTCAGCCGAGACCCTCGGGCGCTCAAAACAAGCACAAACATGCACAATCATCGAGTGCATAGCCGATGACGTCGAAGTCTTGAGGTCGGTTAAAAATGGGGTGTCTACAATGAGGACAAGAAGGTTTCACTAAATCAATTTAAGCATTCACTTAATAATAGTATATGGGCTCTTCTACTTTATTTTTATTTACTTATTTTTTTATTTTTATTTAATATTTTTAAATATTTTTCCCTCTTTTTTTTTTTTTTTATATCATTCCTTAAGTCCTATAAGTTTGATCCTGTAGATTTTGACTCATTTTCTCATTGAGCAAGGGGTACGAAATAAATCAGATTGATTTTTCGATCAAAAGTATTATGTGAAATCTTCGATTTTTTCTTCCTGTATCCCTATCCCATAGGTACAGTGTTTGAATCAATAGAGAACCTTTTCTTCTATCTAAATCGATATTCTTACATTCTAATTCCTTCCTGATACCTCCCAAGGAAAATCTCAAATTGGATCCCAAATTGACGGGTTAGTATGAGCTTATCCATGTGGTTATGCACTCTTCGAATAGGAATCCATTTTCTGAAAGATTCTAGCTTTCGTGCTTTGGTGGGTCTCCGAGATCCTTTCGATAATCTATGTTTATTAAAGGGATATCTATATAATCTGATCGAGTGTGTAAAGCCCGCGGTAGCAACAAAATTGGGGAAATGATACAGAAAAGACAATTCTTTTCTATTCTATTAGTCTTCTTCACAATTTCCATACTATGACTAAGAATGCGTGCGGTACAAGGAATTCCTGACATCTCGTAGAAAAAGAATATAAACAAGCAAAAGGTTTTTCAGAATTTAATTTTTTTTTTATTATACATAATCACTAACAAGAATTTGGTTCTTTTTTACAAACTTGATATTGATAAATTCACGAGTGTAGAAATTCATTTTAGACCATGGAAGCTTCTCGAACTGTTTCTTTTTAAGAACCAAAAAAATTTGTGCCAAAACAACAAATGCTAAGAAGAACAGAAGGCCTTGAACACGTAATGGATCTTGAAGTAAAGGCCTAAATTGGTTTAGTGGAGCTTTCTTCTCCTCATGTCTCATGGCAACTTTATATATGCTAAAATAAAAAAATTATTATACACAGTGTAAGCAAGTTTTGAATTCAAGACTTTTGGTTTTATTAAAAATATACTTATCACTTAAATAACATATATATTATGATATTAAATTTTTTATTATTTATTTTTATTATTAGTTATCTGAATTATATACGTATCGTGTGTGTCACCCATTAATACATATATATGTAAGCCTACTGCCCTTACATTGCAGGAATCATCAGTCATGGGATTTGATCCTCATAATTATCTATCATCCCCGAAACAATAAGGCAATTATTGATGCCTTCTTGGCTTGACACTTGACTGAGCGTTGTTTAGAATGATTCAAATAAATATATTTTTTGACTTTTTATGAAAAGATATACAGAAAAATAAAGAAATGGTATGATCAAAAAAAGATAAAAAGATAAAAAAATTTGTTTATATAACACACTCCAAACAAGTTGTCATTTTCAATCCATCCTTCATTGAATCATTAAATAATTGAGAGACAAAAACATCTTACATAGCGTATTTTGTGGCCCGTTAATTGTTAAGAATACCACCTAAGTAATGACACATGGGCTATATAAATTCTTCATAGACAACCATTCTATGCATTATTGTTTTTGCTATAGCTCATACTTTTGCACACTATGTATCCTTATCCTGAGTTGTTTTTCAGATTTTCGGTAAGCTACTTGCTTTGACACAATTATAAGATTTGAAGTCTCTGAATTTAGAACTCAGGTCACGTTTCTTTGGCAAAATATATTGTGTGAAATTACAAATGCAACAAGATTGAATGATAAGATTATTAATATTGTGGTATTAGGTTCAATATAAATAATGTTTGTTTAGACATCACTGGATTAGTAATACCATGACAATAATTCTTCATTATTTTTTTCATCTTTCGATAAAATTATTATATAAAATAGGGTTTTGTTAATGATAGTCTTAAACGTTGTTAATAAAAATCATATAGTGTCAAAATATTTATAATCTCAATACACATTTTATATATTTTTAATCATTTTTTACACATTTTAATACACTTTATATATATATATATATTTCCCAATACAAGTGTGGGAGCCAAATATCGGTAGATGCAAGAGGCCGAGTACACACTTAGAAAATTAGGATATATATTATATTCGGCTCCGTCCTGTACGATCCAGATGCCGAATAATCCTAATCGGCCATAGAATCAGTTGAGCAAGGAGCCAAGTGGGAGTTGGCATACGACAAAAGGGGCTGAGTGAACAATCACACAATGGATTAAGAGTGGGCCCGACCCTGAGGCCCAAAAGCGAATATAAATAGAGGAACATCAACCAAAGAAAAGTACGTGAGAGAAAACCCCAAGAAACTTAAGACATAAGCAAACGTGAGACATATGCTAACTTGTCCGTCGGAATGCTAATTCTAGCACCCCCGACCGGATTGTTAATTTCTTTTTTAGGTGGTAATCAGAGGATTAGGAACGTCCTTCAGGATCCAAGAGTATTTCCAAACCACTTCTCCACAATTTGCGCCGTCTGTGAAAATACTCAAGTACATTCATGGCGGGCGTAACGGAAGATCCTCCGATAGTCACTGATGAAACTACACCAAGAGACGACCTCACTCCAAGAAACATGCTAGGACCGGAGAATATCACCTCGCAACGTGCCTTGAACTTTGACTCAGTAACTCAGACCTCACCCTCAACTTCAATGCATGAGACAATGCAGACGATTTTGGATCAGGAAAAGCAAAGTGAACAGAGGCTGGAGAACATGATGGCTGAGAATGAGCGCCTGCGCCAGGATTTGGCCTTGGAGGTGGCGAAATCCCAACAAGCCGCATGCCAAGACCAGGGTCGACCTTCAGAAAAGAAGAATGGTCGCCGACGTCGACTTCAAAAACGCAATAATGATAGTGATTCAGACTCACCATCCCCGGAGCCTAGAAAGAAAGGGCATGTTAATGTATCCAACTCGTTTGAAGGAAGTCCATATGTACGGCATAGACAAAGGAAAAGCGATGATTCGGATGAAGAAGATAAACATGACCCATTTGTGTGACGAATTTCCAGGGCTGTGCTACCCAAAAAGTTTAAGGCACCGTCGTTCACCCTCTACGATGGAAAATTAGACTCTGCCAATCACATTCGTCATTACAAGCAAGCGATGAAGCTCCATGCTGACGACGAGGCCCTCATGTGTCGGATATTTCCAAGTAGTCTGGGACCACTGGCCGTGAGGTGGTACTATAAATTGAAGCCGGAATCAATTAAGAGCTTCCACCAACTCCAAAAGTCATTCAGGGCGAGATTCATCACTAATGAGGTCCAGTTGATGCAAGCCGACTCTCTCTGGGACATGCAAATTAAATCAGAAGAAACTCTTCATGAGTACTCGGCCTGCTATTGGGAATGCTTTAATCTGGTAGATGATGCTTGCAATGATTCCATGGCCATCAACACCTTTAAGATGGGATTGTATCCTAATAGCCCCCTCCGCAGTTCATTAACCAGGCGTCTCCCTAAAACAGTCTGGGCATTAATGAAGAAGGTTGAAAAATATTGCAAAGTGGAAGACGATGCCCTTCGAATCAAAGCTGGACGTAAAGTCGTTGAGACGGCTATGTCGGGAGTTGTTCAGCCGATTAGCGCCGTGCCGTCAAGAAGCCCCGAGCGGTGGAATCGACCCAAACGAGATAAAAGGCATGATTCGTGCCGATCGACCGACCAATGTTCACATTGAGCTAATGAACAATACCAACTGGATAATAGGCGCACAAGGCATTCGGGCAAGAAATACACGGAGCTGACAAAGCCGATCAATAAGATTCTGTCGAAAGTACAACACCTTCCGTACTTCAAGTGGCCGCCCAAGATGACGGGACCTCCCGATGCGAGAATGCAGGATAAACGGTGTGAGTATCATAGAGATCATGGTCACGACACCGAAAGTTGTTATTCATTAAAATATCACCTTGAAGAATTGGTGCAAGATGGTCGTCTTACGCAATACGTCCGAAAGAACAATTTAACAAATATAGTAGCTCTACGGCCGGAGTCGCCCCCTCTTGGTGTAATTCATATGATATACAGCTTGTCGGCGCCACCCGAGGTACATACAATCCAGTTGCTGTCTAGCACCCATAGCCCTTTGACACTAGCAAAACGGCCACACGACAATGGAAGGATCAGCTTTGATGACAGTGGTTTAGTTGGAGTAACCCATCCTCACACTGATCCCCTCGTCATCGAGCTACGTGTAAACAGATTCACCATTGAGCGTGTTCTCGTTGACCAGGGCAGCAGTTTGGAGATAATGTATCATAAAACTTTTGTCAAACTTGGTTTCACCGATTTGGACCTGTCTCCGGCTGATAACCATTTATTCGGCTTCAATGCTAACCCAGAATATCCTTTGGGAAAGATCACACTACCAGTACAGGCTGACACCAGATCAGTAGACGTAGAATTTCTGGTTGTCAAGCTCCCTTCGCCGTATAATTTGATCATGAGTAGAACTTGGTTACATACGATGCAAGCCGTCCCAAGTACCTACCACCAACTGCTCCGTTTTCTGATTGAATACGGTATCGAACAAATTCGCGGCTCTCAGAAATCAGCGCAGGCATGCTATCTTCTAGCTACAAAGAGACCAAAGGAACAGGAAGTGCATTCAATTGAGGTACCGGATAGGGAGAGCCTTGAAGACATTGGGAGGATCCTGTGGACGTGCCCCGAGGACTTCCGAGAAGATCTCGTTTTGTTCTCTAGCATACTACAGTTCGAACTCAAATGTCACGGTTCCCAATCTAGTCTCGCAAAGTGCAATGCAAGACCGATAAATCACCAAAGAGTCCAAATCCGGCAAATCGTTTTGGAAAACTGATTTTTGTAAAGAAGTGCCAAACATGGACTGCTTTGCCAGATATAGAGTCGCCACCTAAATATTTTATTTGGGGGAATTTAGGAAACCTTACTCGTGCCTAAGGCCACGTGTCCGTCATCACCAAAGTTGCCTCGGCTCGGGAACTTGGGTACGATTGGGGAAGGTCATCTATGAGCACCCCCGGTCGCCCGATCAAAGATCGGCCTGTACTAAGCATGATATCTTGTTTTTGAAAACACATGCATTCTTATTTCGGTTAATTAGCTAGAAATACTAGGTGATGCGCACAACACACAAGTATAGACTAGATCGCCTAATTTGGAACAAAGCATCGTATATCCGTTTGTTTGGAAATAGTTTGAAGTTTGCTACTCGCAAGTAGACTAAAACACAGATTTCAATGAATCGTTCCAATTCAAGTAATCCAACCTTCACCCACAGGCATTCAGGCAGTTATATCACATAAGCAATTAGCCTCATGGCAAGCATGCTGTCATGTTAACACTCACACGTATGCAAGATGCTGAAGCATAAACACTCACAGTGTACTCCGAGCCAAAACAAAGAAGCTAGTTAGTAATCAATGCATGATCCTAGTTTATGTTAAGATGGCTAATGCAACACATGCGGAATGCAACTAGAAATAGGCTCGGCTATTCTAAGATGGCATATGAGATGCGACAATTCGATACATGTATTCAAGTAGGAATTGAAATACAATGCAGTTAGTATGATGCGCTGAGCTGGGTGCATGCAGTACAGATGAATGATGCAAACATGCATAGCATAAGGATGCTAATTGAAATATGCCCTAGAATTAACCACTGAAAGCAGGTAAGTAAAAGAGAGAAAGAAGTGGGGGTTAGAAGACATGCATCACACACACGCACGTTTATTACATAATTGTGCTCTCTCGACGGAGGGACCAAAAGAATAATACAAATCATCTAATTAACTAACTAACAAGCTAATTAATTAATTACACAACCAAATCGAAATAAATAACTATTCTAAGTTATTAAAACACTGAAATGGCATCGAGACGAGGGAAGAATGCATGCTCGGACGACTTCGCTCGAAAATCCATCGCCATGCTTCATGTTGCCTCTGTTTGCACTGCTCTATACCTCTGAAAATTGTGCCAACCTCTGTGACACTTCTGAACCATCTTGTGTACACTGTGGGAGGTCATCGACCAAGAGATGATGCCATCGGCCAAGATAGGAAGGTCATCGACCAAATATAAGGCTCTCGGCCAAATGTTTGTTGCCGATCGGCACTGAATATGGTCGATCGACCATCTCTTCCTGTGAAAAGCTCCTGTTGCTGCAGCAGAGGACAAACAGAGCATGGCAATACATTTACAAGACAATGTCTGCACAACTACACCCCTTATCATGTTTAAGACTCAAAGGTGTGTAGTTCTCGACCCTCGGACCACCAATCATGTATTTGAATGCATGATGGCCAAAGGAGCCAAGTGTACAATTCAATATCAAATGAAATGCACAAAAAAAAACACATGAGGGGCCCCAACCTCTATCATGCTTGATCAAGAGGCAAGGGAATACACACACAATGCAATGCAACCTAAGCATGCAAGCAAGCTAATGCAACATGAGCATGCAAGCAAGCGATATGCAACCTAAGCATGCAAACATGCATGCATACAATGTAATAGGCATGCAACAACAATACCAATAACAAACATGCAACAACATGTAATCTAACAAGTATGCAAGATGGATGAGCATGCAACAACATGTCAATTAGCAAGCATGCAACAAGCATGTAAGCATAATATAATAGGACTAGCATGCCACAACATGCAAGGGAACTAATATGCAACAACATATAATATACCAAGTATGCAACAAGCATGCGACAACATGCGAGGTAAACGTGCAACAACATACGAAAGGATGGACTTAAACTAAAGTGGACAGCTCTTAAACATGCCCAAATCAGTGGCCGAAATGCTATGGAAATGAAGACAAAGGTACATACAAACATGCATGCCAATTGGCCTATCACCTAAGCATAGGAGAGCAACTTTCAAGAATACTTAAAAGGGGATAAATATGGATATGTGACATACATTGTAAGCTCTGAAATCATGTTAGGAAAGGTGCCAAACCAACCAAACAAAGCAAGGAAGTCATGCAAAAAGGCTTAAAGCTTGAAACTAGCCAAGGGACTCAAACCAAGGCTATGCAAACTTTAAAGCAAATGACAAGTATAATCCAAAACAGTCCTAGATCATACCAAAATGAGCCTAAAACATGCAAGGACCAAAGCCAAAATAAGCTAGAAGAAAGGGCCGAAAGCATGAGGCATGGAAGGCTACAAAAGAGGTGTTACACTACACCTATCAAAACCAAGCATGGCATGACTTAAGCAATGAAAAACAGAGTTATGGCATGGTAAAACAAGACCAAAAACCCACTTAGATGGCATCCCAAAGACCTAAACATGATGGCACACACAATGACCCATTCATGAGGCATAAAACATCAACTCTTTAAAGCATTAAAGGAGTGACAAGTGCAAGTGTTTGAGCATGAAACATGGATTGAAATAGTATAACGAATGATGCCAAATCATTGAAATGGTCCAAGTAAAGCATGCTAGTGACTTGGACACTTAAGGCTAACAAGCTAGAATGCCTTATGGCTATACAAAGCATGGCATATATGGTCAAAACAACTCAAATCAGAGCTTAAGCATGTTATAACAAGGCTAAAAGCTTCATGGAGTCGAGCCAAAATCATGCTAGAAACATGGCTTAAAGCATGATGCATGTTAAGGCAAATGAAAAGATTGCAAGGCAAGTACATAAAGCATACATGGTATGTCCAAACCAAGTCAAAATAGTGTTATATCATGACAAAACAAAGCCTAATACATACTGAAATGAAGCTAAAACAAGCCAATCAAACATGCTACCAATATAAGCTATTTATACTAGCATTCAAGACAATAAGGAGAGGGGATGACCCTCTCCTATTTAGGACTCCAAAACCACCTTCCCACCACTGAAAATCCTCTGGATTTCAGTGGTAGAAAGGTCATGCAAAGCCAAGAATAAGGGCCAAAAGGGATGGCCTAAAACAAGGCCTAACAAGGCCTAAGAGGGGGGAAACAACCCCAAACCAAAAAGTGATCTTAAACAAAGATCTAAAGCATAAAAAAGCAGAACTTATTGTAGTATAGAGTTAAGTTTAAAAGAATAAGCAAGAAGGTCTAAAAGCTTAAGCAAGAAAGGGGTATTAAATGCAAGAATGCTCACCCTTGAAGAACACTTTCAAGAACAAGGCTCCAGCAACTTTTCCAAGGTTAAACCACTCCAAGAACTCTGAAACTAACCTCAAGGGGCCTCAGCTCCAAGAGGATGGTGTTCTAGTGTGTGTTTGTATACAATAGTAAGACAATACTACACTTTTGAGTACAAAACAACGCTAAACAAAGAAGAATAGATACAAAAGTATATCTATCCCTCAAGACTCAATTTTTTGAACCCTTGAGGAGGGAGGAGGGCCTCCCCTCTTATAGAAATCCAAATTCAAAGCTTCTAGGAGAAGCTAAGTCAATGGGCAAATCCTTCCATACACGTGTATGAAAGGGGTGAATTGTGCATGCCAGCTGTGACAGCTGACATAAAATATCTGCATAAAGCAGATGAACAGGGTTCGGCCAGAAAACATGGCCGATCGACCAACATAAGTGCCGATCGACCAAAAAGAGTGCCGATCAGCCAAAACTTTTGGCCGATGGCAAGAAAACAAGGCCGACGGCTTCAAGCCTTGGCCGATGGGTTCAGGGGATGGCAAACAAGCCACCCTCTTCCCTCAGAAGCAAAAACACAAGTTCTTGGTCCACAACCAAGTACAAAACAGACAAGTTGAGAGATCTTAAGGCAAGGCGCGTAGCCGAGACCTCCGAGAACTCAAAACGAACACGAGCATGGATGATTATCGAGTGTTCAAACGATGACGTTCAAGTCTTGAGGACGGTCAAAAATGGGGTGTCTACAGTTGCCTCTCTTTGACAGAACTCGAAAGTCATAACGATGACGGGAGTGAATGTCAAAGCCCAGAGACGACCTATTTTCGACAAGGCCGAAGACTTAGACACGCATACTAGATAACAAAGATATTTGCCCGAAGGCAGGGGCAAGATGCAAGGAACATGCATGATACCGAACATAACTTATGATTATGCAAAGAGGGCTGTAATGAAACAATTATGCACAATAAATGCAACATTTTAAGCGAATGCTACGCAAGCAAGTAAACACGAACCAAACTACATCTCATGCAGAAAGGATGTAAGAAAGTTATACAATCTCAACCACGCACCACGCAGAAAAGACTAAGAGCGACCATTGGGGACACCTGAGGTCTCAAACAAGATTCCGACGCGTTGCACGCGAAAGGAAAAAAAAGAGTGGCACAAGCATTGGAACGTGTTCCAAATGCTCTTAACCAAAGAGGGAGAAACACAGGGACGTATCCCGGTGTTTCGGAATAAGAAGGAGAAACATAGGGACGTATCCCGGTGTTTCGGAAAGGTATAAGCATTGGAACGTATTCCAAATGCTCTTAACCAAAGAGGGAGAAACACAGGGACGTATCCCGATGTTTCGGAAAGGTATAAGCATTGGAACGTATTCCAAATGCTCTTAACCAAAGAGGGAGAAACACAGGGACGTATCCCGGTGTTTTGGAAAGGTATAAGCATTGGAACGTATTCCAAATGTTCTGAACCAAAGAGGGAGAAACACAGGGACATATCCCGGTGTTTTGGAAAGGTATAAGCATTGGAACGTATTCCAAATGCTCTTAACCAAAGAGGGAGAAACACAGGGACGTATCCCGGTGTTTCGGAATGAAGGAGAAACATAGGGACGTATCCCGGTGTTTCGGAATGAAGGAGAAACATAGGGACGTATCCCGGTGTTTCGGAAAAAGAAGGAGAAACATGGGGACGTATCTCGGTGTTTCGGAATGAAGGAGAAACATAGGGACGTATCCTGGTGTTTTGAAATGAAGGAGTGTGCAAGACAATGCAAAATAGGTGTGCAAGACAATACGAGTAACGTGCGTGACAGCACAAGTTAGATGAGGTGCATAACAATGCAAGTAACGTGTGTGACAGCGCAAGTAAGGAAGGGGTGCAAGACAATGCAACCTAAGGGTGCGAGACAACGCGGGTGGAAGGGCGCAAGACAATGCAACCTAAGGGTGCGAGACAACGCCGGCGGAAGGGTGCAAGACAATGCAACCTAAGGGTGCGAGACAACGCGGGTGGAAGGAATGTATGCTCCATGCAACATTTAAAATGCGCATTTCATGCCAGGGTGGGAAGTGCACATTTTATGCAAGCAAGGTTAAAACGTGCTCCATGCAATGTACATACTCTATGCAAAAGGATTAATGATGTACATCCAATGTAACGTGTATATTCTATGCGACAACAAGAATAAGTATAGTACAAGATGCATTTATGCAATATGTGTGATAACATAATACATGTTACAAGCAATGTAGAGCATGATGCATAGGGAATGCAATAAACAAATAAAGCGGCACTTTAAAAAAGCACCTCACGGGGTGAGTGGCGATGTTCCGCTCTACTCTGACGGGGAACTCCCCTTGATTGTGTTTTTCGAACACTTACTTTCAACTCACAGTACAAAGGTTCTGAAATACTGACAAGGATTCTTCACGTAGAACACTTTGGATGCCATCTTTCTTCCTGACCATATTCACAACTTCCCCTATTCTCCAACGGGGTGATAGACTAGGTTGGTTCAGTATCCAGAATTGAGGCACGCACACGCTATCTCAACCTATGGGGCTTCCATACAGATTTCAAGTAGGGATACACCCCTGGGTATTTAAACCAGACTTTAGTCTCGGAAATCCTGAACCTTTGCGTTCTAGGCATCAGCCATTCGACCTCTAGTTTCCACCGTCGCAGTTGATCTCCTAGGAACTCATTGCAAACATAGCCAAGATGCCTCTGGCGGGGAACGTTACTCAGGGAGAGCACTTCTGATTGCCATTCTGGCATTGAAACAGTCAACACAGTATTCGGTTGACTTTGAACACACAGCTGGTACAGCATACTGCTCATTCTGAACACATAGCTCATAACACAGTACTCAAATTATTCTGCACACGGCGAATTTTGAACACACTGCTCATTCTGAACACACGGCTCATAACACAGTACTTAGTTTATTCTGCACACGGTGAATTCTGAACACACTGCTCATTCTGAACACACGGCTCATAACACAGTACTCAGTTTATTCTGCACACGGCGAATTCTGAACACACTGCTCATTCTGAACACACAGCTCATAACACAGTACTCAGTTTATTTTGCACACGGCGAATTCTGAACACACTGCTCATTCTGAACAGACAGGATGCGAAAACGGAACATGCAAAAGTTGAAACAAACTCGGATGCTCCACATTTTCCCTCTTTTCTTTTGCTTCGCAGCCCGGAACCTGCATAGCTTCAGATAGGTCCTGGTTCTACTGTTCTCACATGACCTGGGTTGAACCCTGCGGTTTTATGAAAGAACAAATCCTGTTTTGCATAAATATGGAGAACGGCACAACACTCCTAGCACAAAACGATTTATTTTGAAATTAAGAAATGAGTTCTTGACCGGGTATTGAGCCTACGATTGAACACAGCAAAAACGACTCAATAAAGAAAGACCAAAGGTAAACAACCTAAACACATCTATTGGCACTCAAAATGACTCAAAACAAGAATCGAGACAAAAAAAAAAAGAAACACAACAAAACACAAGACTCAAATGCGCACAGGGAGCCTGTTTCTCTGGGTATTGTTTCCCACCCTTTCTCATTTGTGATTCTCACATCACTCGGCCCTCAGGCTCTGTTTTTCTGAAAAAGCCCTTTTCTTACTTTTTCTCTCAGCACACATCTCTCTATTCTTCAATCTCTCATTTTTTATCCCTCCCCTAGGTGGTTGATGGATAAATAGGAAGTTGCGGGCTCTTGCCCCTAGCATTCTGCTAGATTCTTCCTCTTCTGCTCACAACAGTGAACTTCCCCTACAGAGGGGTTGCGCTACAACTGGGTGTGTAGCCAATCTGCAGCTGACATCGGTTGACGATGCTGTGCTGGGGAGTTTGGATGTGATCAGATGTATCTAGACGAGGGAGTGGAATATCTAGATTCATTCCAATTCGTGCTTCGCACTTAGCCTGATACCTCGCTGCTTGGAGGGTAAGAGAGTTTTTAGCCCTTTTGCTGTTAGCTTCAGTTGTGCCCTTTTCTGGCAGGTAGAGTGCCCTTTCTGGCAAGCGTGTTGACAATGGGGAAAAGACAGAACACCCGACTCAACTGTGCCCCCAGTTCATCATTTTGACCATTTTTTTGTTTTGGTTTTCTACTAAAACAATTTTGACCAACATGAGAGTTAAATTAACATGCTTGTTCGATTTTCTAATTCAAAATCATGCAAGTTAGATTGTGAGCACTGAAAATTTTCCCTTTTTTGGGGTCCAAGAAAATGGTTCAGTTTTGGAAAAATGGAATAATTTTCGAGAAAATTAGTCAACCTCAGTAAAAATTCTCAAAACTGTTTTTGCAAACTGTCACTACTCAACGAGCATGGAACTTACTCTTAAGATGCACAACCTCTGATCCAAAATCAAGGAAAATTGCCCTTTGTGTAAATGGCACTGCACGGCAACGGAAAGTTGCCCCTTGTTTGGATAACACTGCAGTACATTGTATGGCAACGAAAAGTTGCCCCTTGTTTGAATAGTACCGCAGCACATTGTTCCCAGTCCTCAAAGTGACGATCACAACCGAACTCTCGGATTCACAGAAGGCAAAGATGATCAAAACCATTACATGGGCACAACCAATTTGGAAGTGTTTGTGGCTGGACTTCAGGATGAAGTTGCCTACGTATCCCAAACATGGGAATCAAGCCTTACGTAGTTCTGGTTAAGGTACACTCAGGTATTAACCTCTCCTTTTGCGCTCTAACTTTTGCCAAGGCCGCCCTTTCAGGTTTTCAACCTTGCGAGCTATGTTTTTCTTTTCTTTTCAATTCTTTTCATTTTTTTCATTCTTTTCTTTTTCTTTATCTTTTCTTCTTTTTTTTTTTTCATTCTTTGCATTTTTGCTTTTTTGTTCTTTTTCTTCTTTTCCTTGCTCTAACTTTTGCCTGGGTCACCCTTCCGGGTTTTCGGCTCAAGGGTAAAAGTGTAGCTTTGTCTATGTTAAATGGTTTTAGGATCTCGAGGCCATCTGAATCCAGGAGAATGACTGCTGTTTACTGATGATGTAGAAGTCCATCCAATTGGGGGCTGAAGTTGCCCCTAGTGTTGTGGATAGGAACTTGATTGTCCTTCAGCAACAAATTCTTCTTTCCTCCCTTCTGGGATTTGGCATTCTTGCCGATCTTCATTAGCTTGAGAAATGTCGCAATTTTTGACTCTTCGAGCACATCTGACATTTTTGCCCCTAGTTCGAGGGGTGCTCCTGTTCTAGCTTCGCAAGCTTCTTTTGATCACATCTGATATTCTTGCCCCTAGTTCATGGGCTGCTTCTGATCCGGCCACACAGGCCTTACATTGTGGTTGGCCTTTGAACATTATGAATCCAAGTTCAAGGTTTGAAAGCAAGGGGTCAAGTCTCAAGGCTGAGAGCGATCTTAAGCTACACAATCTCAAGAGCGATTCCACACAAGTCTTCGCAGGACCGCGCAAAATATTTTTTGAAATCTTTTAAGAAAGCGACTAATCGCTCGCGCTGAAGACAAAGTAGAACCAATCTGGATCAAGCCAGGATCCTTCTCAGTACTCACATCAACAAACATGATTTCATTCATTAAGGGCTTAGCATGCCTCTCTTTCTCTCAATTGATCAAGTTTTTGCAAATCCCGAGGAATTCCTTCCTCTTCGTTTTCATCACAGTGTTTGAAAAGTTTTGAAAAACTTAGGTCAATGCAATGACTTCAAGGCACAGAAGAGACACAGTTTTAGTCAAATACCGCTCTCTCATTCAAAACTTCTGGCACAACTGGCACAAGGCAGAAGCAAACACAAGAGTGTGAAAATTACTGCTGTTCCATTCAAAATCTGTTGGCACAACTGGCTCCAAGACAGAAACAGACTCAAAAGAAAGCGAAAAGACAAACACAAAGCAAGTAAGTGATGTCCGAGGTAACGCCCCCGGAATCACTCGACTCCTATACAATAGGACTGACTCGATATAACATGACAGACTCCAACTGACTCAATATGAAAAGACTGACTCTATACAGCGAGACAGACTCTAAACAACATAACAAAACTGACTCAATACCTGAGTCAGAAAGTACAAAAGCTAGCATTTGCAAATGCTCAAAATAGTGTGTGCCATACGCCACATCTGGAGTAAACTGAGTGCCGCCCGCAGGTGGTTCATCCGCCGATCACATCACATTATCTCCCAAGTTCACTGATCCAGTGCTGATAGACTTTGCGAGACTGGTGCGGCGATGACGTTGTTGTCAATCAAATTTTGTATCTCGTGGCGAAGACGGATGTAACTGTCGGTGTCATGACCGGTTTGTTGATGGAAAGCACAGTACTTAGCCGAGTCATGCTTTGGAGAGAGAGGATCTGGTAGAGGCCATTGTTCTAACGGTTTCAGATGTCCTTTCCTGAGTAGGACCACCAGAGCTTTAGACAAAGGCATATAAAGTGGGGTGAAAATCCTCTTGCCTCGAGGTAGATAGTCCGAGGATCGGGGGTTTGGATTGGATGTACCAACAAAGGGGGTGGCTGTTTTGGGAGTGGTGGTGACCATTCCAACTTCAGAAGATCTTGCAGCTGCGCCACCACTGGTGGTCGCATTCGAACCGCGTGTATAACCCTTCTTAGGTGACTCCCTTTCGTGGTCAATCAGACCTTGTTTCATTGCGTGTTCAATCTGTACCCCAATCTCGTGTAGGTCCGCAAAGGTGGGAAGAGGTAAGACTATCATTTTTTGCATCAGCCTGGGTTGGAGGTTGCGCACAACCATCCTTATCTGGTCTTTGTCGGAAGGCCTTGTAGTCACCATCGAGGCCTTTGCTCTCCATCTCGTCACAAACTCAGAAAATCCCTCATTTGGCTCTTGGCTGGTGACTTCAAAATCATGAGTTGTGACCTCAATCTGTGTGTTGTAGGAGTATTGAGCAATGAAGGCCTCAGCCATCTCTTCCCAGTTCTATTTCACAGAGTTCTCCAATTTCGCATACCAGATTGCGGCTATCCTAGACATGGTTCGGCCGAATAGTGACAGCTTCTGGGCTGTGGTCAAGCCCATTGGCCTCAGTATATCAGAAAACAGGTGGAGGTGCACCATTGGGTCTCTAGAGCCATCGAAGCGGTCGATATGTGGCATCTTGAACCGGTCCGGCAGAGTCACGGCCGAATCGGTGTATCCATCCTCTATATCCAGGATGGATTTCATGCCCTGAGACTTCTTGAACAGCTTTTCTAGCTTGCTCACCTTTAGCGCTGTCGGATTCACCTCGAATTAAACGATGTATCCCCTAGGTTAATCTGTGCTTTGGATAGCTGGGGTAGGATCGGGGGCGGAGCTGGCCCTGTTGGAACGTTCGTATTTTCCTGGACGTTTGCAGTCTCTCCGGGTATTGGAACTCTTGGTGGGAAAGGAGCTGGGTGTGAAGCAGACGCTCCGGTTTGCTGCTGTAGCCTGGCAATTAACTCTGCCTGTTGGGCCATAACCTCGGCCTGGCGTGTGGCAAATTTTGCTTGACGGGCAGCATCCTGCTGCATGGCTTGCATACTTTCTTGGAGCCGACTCATCATCTCTTCTATACCTGCCATATTGTACTGATCTATCTGAACAACTGGTATATCTGTTTCTGTGGTAGACTCGGAAATCTTAGCCCGACTACTCAAGGACCACTGATCTGGCAATCACTATACTGATACACTGCGCCTTCCTGATCTTCGTCTAATAACCGGGGGTAATAAGTGGAACACTGGTTGTCCTTGGATTGGATCTCTGACCTGACATGACAAAGTCTATCGGCACAAGTTCAGCGTACCCAGGGGATATTGGAGCCTTCTGAAGCTATAGTTCCAAGACTACCTTGCAAAAAAGAAAACAGGCAGCATCTCAGCCCAATTTCACCAGAACAGATATGAGCAAAGCTGAATGACTGTGCTCTCTACTGAATTCTGCCCAAAATTCTGCTTGTAAACTGATACCCTCAGGTAAAATTGATCCCCAGAATACTGATGCCCTCAGGCCTGATACCCAGACTTTCAAACTGATACATGCATTCCTGTAGAGGCACACTCTAAAAGCACATAGCAAGTAAATGCGAGTCAAAAACACCCCTATGTTGGGGTAAGGTTTCCTTGTCCTATCTTGTCAGGAGCTAGGGTTTCACTACGCACGCAGCGGTGTAGACATCCCATTTTTGACCGTCCTCAAGACCTGGACGTCACCGCTTGAACAGTCAGTGATTATCCATGTTTGTATTCGTTTGGAGTTCCCGGAGTTCTCGGTTACGCGCCTTGCCTCAGGACCTCCGAACTTGACCGTTTTGTGTCTGGTTTTGCACCAAACACTTGTGCTTTGCCTTGGAGGGGCAGGGAATGCCTTGTGAGGCATCCCCACACACCACCGGCTGGTTGGTGTTGCCATCGGCACTATATTGTGCCGGTCGGCAGTCAATTTTGTCAAAATGACAATTTTGCCCTGCCGACTACTGTTCAGTTACTTTTTGAGATATTTTGAAGCAGCTGTATAGCATTTGTTTCCCCTCCATACACGTGTATGGAGGGATGAGCCTTTGGTTTGCTTAGCTTGTAAGCTTTGTTGCCTATAAGAGAGGGCTCTCTTCTCTTGGCTCAAGGGTTAGAAAAATTAGACATCTTTAGAGAGAAAAGACAGAGAAGAAGCTCTGGTTCTAGGTTAGAACTTGTGTATCTATCCTATCTCTCTTTTCCTCTCTTGTTTCTACACTAGGTGCTTTAATCCATATTATTGCACACAAGCACCTAGTGTTTCACCTTCCTTCGGTTACTGAGGTTCTAAGGGCTGGTTCTTGAAGTTTTTGGTTGGATTTGAGCTTAAGGAAGCAACAACATCAACCTTTGTGAAGGTGGTCTTCAAGGGTAAGAAACTACCCCTTTTTACCCCATTTTTGCACTCCATTTTTGCATAGTTTAGAACTGTTTTTGTGCTTAGCATTTAATACAAAAAAGTTCTGTTTTTTAGTCCTCATTATTGTTGGTTAAGAGTGTTTTGTGCTTTGGAGAGGTTTGACCACCCTTAGGCCTTGAAAAGGCCTCATTTTGTGCTATTTTGTGAGAGCTCCGGGATTTTGGTGTTGGGGTCTCTTCACCACTGAAATCTTGAGGGATTTCAGTGGTGAAGATGATGCCTTGAAGTCCCAAGAAGGAGAGGGTCACCCCCTCTCCTTGTTGTCCTTGAAAAGGACCTATTTTGCCTCTTGAGGGAGCCTCATGTTTGGTTGTTTGTTGGTTATGCCATGGCTGTATTTTGTGCTCATATTGCCATATTATAACTTTGTATCATGTTGGTTTTAGTACTCCTTGCATGTTTTGCATAGATGCTTTGTAATGCCTCTTTAGTCCTTTAACATCCATTAGGTTGTGTGCCTCTATTCTAACATGTTTTAGGCTTAGATCCATGAAGCTTGTATGCTTATTTCTCCATGAATAAGGTCTGTCCATGGTTACTTTGGTCGATCTTAGCTTGCATCACATAGCCTCTTTGCATTTTGCTTGTTGGCCTTAAGAGCATGAAAGTATAGCATGCCTTGCTTGCATTATTTTCAATGGTTTGGAACCATTTAGGATGCTATTTCAGTCCCTTAGACATGCTTGAATGATTGCCTCGCATGCCTCTTTGAAGTTTTGAAAGCATATGTTGTATGCCTAATGATTTGGTCATTGTGTGTGCCTTGCTCTAGAGCCACTTAGATGCCATCTAGGAGGTCCCTTTTGTATGGTCTAGGGCTGCCTTAGACCTGTTTTAAGCCTTCTTGGCCTTGTGAGGCTTGGTTGGCTTAGCCATGGTTTAGGTCTCCTTTGGCTTGCCTTGGATGCTTGGACCATTTATTGCATGCTTAGTCTATTTTGTTGCTTGGTTTGGCACCATGTCCAACATGATTATAAAGCTTATATATGCATGTTAATATGTCCATGTTAGCCTCTTTTAAGTGTTCTTAAGAGTTGCTTGTTTATGCCTAAGTGTTGGATTATGTATGCTCGCATGTGTGCATGTGTTGCATATATCTTAGCCCTCACTTCTATGGCATTTGGCCACTGATTTTAGGCTTATTTAGAGCTGTCTAACCTATGTGCAAGTCCATCCTCTTGTTGCTTGCATATGCTCCTTGAGTGTTGTAATGTATTGGTAAGTAAATGCATGTTAGGACTAACATGATTGAATGAAGTCACATGCTTGTTTGCATGCTTAGACACCCACATTACACCTTGCATACTTGATGGTTGACATTGGTGTTTCACGCCTTGTATGTTTGTTAGCTTGTATGCTCCTTTGCATTGGCATGATTGCATACTAATTGACATGTCTAGGATTGCATTACATAAACATGCATGCTCTACCTCTTGACCAAGTCATGATAGAGGCTTAGCACCCTTGTGCGTTTGTTTGGTTTGCATGCATTTGAAATAGAAGTTGCACATTTGGTTCTTTGGGCCATCATGCATGGAAATGCGTGATTGGTGGCCCGAGAATCGAGGCACATGCCCCTTTGAATCACAAATATGATAAAGGGGCATGATTGGTGCACACATTGTTGGAATTACATTGCCATGCAAGTTTTTGCCCTCTGCTGCTGTGAGTTGCAGGTTCTGCAGACATTCAGTGCCGGCCGACAGTAGTTAGTGCCGACCGGCAGTCTATTGATGGCCGATGGATGAATTTTGTGCCGGTGACTTCATGCTGATGCCGGTGGAAGTCCTACTCAGCCGATGATGTCCCTCAGTGTCCTCGGAGGCACTCCTGAGACTTTGGCAGTCTTCTGAGATGCAAAGCAGGGAAAACAGAGGCAATCTAAGCATGGCAGTGCAATTTCGAGCAAGTCCCGAGCGTGCGTTGCATCCGGCCCTCATCTCGAGGCGGTTTACTGCTTTAATTAGATTAATTAATTTATTTGATTAATTTAGTTGGACTGTAATATTTTAATTAGTTTGCGTAGCTAATTAATCTGTATTATTCTTTTGGTCCCTCCGAGCGAGGGCATATTTGTAATAAGTGTGGGTGAGTGGTTTGTATGTCTCCCAACCCCCACTTCTTTCTTCCCTTTTATTTACCTGCTCTTAATGGTTAGTATTAGGGCACGTTTATTTTAGCATACATTATGCTATGCATGCGTGCATCCATACATTTGTTTACATGCACCGGGCTCGGTACATCATACAAACTGCATCGTACTTTCAATTCCAAATTGAATACGTGATAGTTGTAGCATTTCACATGCCATGTCTAGGATAGCCGAGCCTACTCTAAACTGCATCTTTGCATGTGTTGCATTAGCCACTTAACATGAACTAGGACATGCATGATTGCTAACCAGTTTATTGTTTTGGCACGGAGTACGATGTAAGTATCTATGCTTTAGCATCTCGCATGCGTGTGAATGTTAACATGACAGCATGTTTACCATGTGGCTAGTTGCTTATGTGATAAACTGTTTGAATGCCTATGGGTGGAGGTTGGATTGCTTGAGTTGGAATAACTCATTGAAATCCGTATTTTAGCCTACTTGCGAGTAGCAAATTCCAAAGCATTTTCAAAGAAAACGGATATGCAATGCTTATTTCCAAATTAGACAATCTAGTCTATACTTGTTTTGCTGTGCGAATAATATAGTAATTCTAGGCTAATAATTGGGATAAGAACGCATAATGTTTTCAAAATCGGATATCACGGTTAGTAGAGGCCGGTCTTCGGACCGGGCAAAAGGGGGTGCTCATAGCTGACCTTCCCCGATCGTACCCAAGCTCCCGAGCCAAGACCACTTTGGTGATGACGGACACGTGGCCTTCGGCACCGAGTCAAGGTTTCCTAAATTTCCCATTTTAAAATATTTAGGTGGCGACTCTGTATCTGGCAAAGCAGTCCATGTTTGGCACTACTTTCAAAAATCTATTTTCTCAAACGATTTTCCAGAGTTGGACTCTTTGGTTCAGATTAAGAACCGCAAGAAAACAAAAGGGAGTCCGAACTGTAGCGAGGTCCTCCGTGGGCTTGTTACAAGCGGTTTCAAACAACCTACAATCGGGTAAGCAGCCTGTCCTAATTTGGAATAGTCACTATGGATTCCGATATGCACTAGGTCGACTGGTCAAAAAGGGTGCCCCGGTAAAAACCAAGGTTTGTGTTCCCGTCGTGGCAGAGCCCGTAACCGGTCAGCCTAATGGCACGTTTCTCAAAGTGAGCCTTTGGCAAACCGTTTAGGAATAACATACGGCAAACACGGTGTCCTAGGCGCACCAATGCAAATGCAATGCAAAGAGACACATAAGTATAAACAAAACAAGATATCATGAGTTCGAGTCAAGTTCTCTAACTCCCTAGCAGAGTCGCCAAAAACTGTGGACGCGCCCCAAGGACTCCCGAGAAGATCTCATTTTGTTCTCTGGCATACTACAGTTCGGACTCAAATGTCATGGCTCTGAATCTAGTCTCGCAAAGTGCAATGCAAGACCGATAAATCACCAAAGAGTCCAAATCCGGCAAATCGTTTTGGAAAACTGATTTTTGTAAAGAAGTGCCAAACATGGACTGCTTTTCCAGATATAGAGTCGCCACCTAAATATTTTATTTTGGGGGAATTTAGGAAACCCTGACTCGTGCCTAAGGTCACGTGTCTGTCATCACCAAAGTTGCCTCGGCTCGGGAACTTGGGTACGATTGGGGAAGGTCATCTATGAGCACCCCCGCTCGCCCGATCAAAGATCGGCCTGTACTAAGCATGATATCTTGTTTTTGAAAACACATGCGTTCTTATTCCGGTTGATTAGCTAGAAATACTACGTGATGCGCACAACACACAAGTATAGACTAGATCGCCTAATTTGGAACAAAGCATCGCATATTCGTTTGTTTGGAAATGGTTTGAAGTTTGCTACTCGCAAGTAGACTAAAACACGGATTTCAATGAATCGTTCCAATTCAAGTAATCCAACCTTCACCCACAGGCATTCAGGCAGTTATATCACGTAAGCAATTAGCCTCATGGCAAGCATGCTGTCATGTTAACACTCACATGCATGTAAGATGCTAAAGCATAAACACTCACAGTGTACTCCGAGCCAAAACAAAGAAGCTAGTTAGTAATTAATGCATGATCCTAGTTTATGTTAAGATGGCTAATGCAACACATGCGGAATGCAACTAGAAATAGACTCGGCTATTCTAAGATGGCATATGAGATGCGACAATTTGATACATGTATTCAAGTAGGAATTGAAATACAATACAGTTAGTATGATGCGCCGAGCTTGGTGCATGCAGTACAGATGAATGATGCAAACATACATAGCATAATGATGCTAATTGAAATATGCCCTAGAACTAACCACTGAAAGCAGGTAAGTAAAAGGGAGAAAGAAGTGGGGGATAGAAGACATGCATCACACACACGCACGCTTATTACATAATTGTGCCCTCTCGACGGAGGGACCAAAAGAATAATACAAATCATCTAATTAACTAACTAACAAGCTAATTAATTAATTACACAACCAAATCAAAATAAATAACTATTCTACGTTATTAAAACACTGAAATGGCCTCGATATGAGGGATGAATGCATGCTCAGACGGCTTCGCTCGGAAATCCATCGCCATGCTTCATGTTGCCTCTGTTTGCACTGCTCTATACCTCTGAAAATTGTGCCAACCTCTGTGACACTTCTGAACCATCTTGTGTACACTGTGGGAGGTCATCGACCAAGAGATGATGCCATCGGCCAAGATAGGAAGGTCATCGACCAAATATAAGGCTCTCGGCCAAATGTTTGTTGCCGATCGGCACTGAATATGGTCGATCGACCATCTCTTCCTGTGAAAAGCTCCTGTTGCTGCAGTAGAGGACAAACAGAGCATGGCAATACATTTACAAGACAATGTCTGCACAACTACACCCCTTATCATGTTTAAGACTCAAAGGTGTGTAGTTCTCGACCCTCGGACCACCAATCATGCATTTCAATGCATGATGGCCAAAGGAGCCAAGTGTGCAATTCAATATCAAATGAAATGCACAAAAAAAAAAAAAAACACATGAGGGGCCCCAACCTCTATCATGCTTGATCAAGAGGCAAGAGAATACACACACAATGCAATGCAACCTAAGCATGCAAGCAAGCTAATGCAACATGAGTATGCAAGCAAGCGATATGCAACCTAAGCATGCAAACATGCATGCATACGATGTAATAGGCATGCAACAACAATACCAATAACAAACATGCAACAACATGTAATCTAACAAGTATGCAAGATGGATGAGCATGCAACAACATGTCAATTAGCAAGCATGCAACAAGCATGTAAGCATAATATAATAGGACTAGCATGCCACAACATGCAAGGGAACTAATATGCAACAACATATAATATACCAAGTATGCAACAAGCATGAGACAACATGCGAGGTAAACGTGCAACAACATGCGAAAGGATGGACTTAAACTAAAGTGGACAGCTCTTAAACATGCCTAAATCAGTGGCCGAAATGCTATGGAAATGAAGACAAAAGTACATACAAACATGCATGCCAATTGGCCTATCACCTAAGCATAGGAGAGCAACTTTCAAGAATACTTAAAAGGGGACAAATATGGACATGTGACATACATTGTAAGCTCTAAAATCATGTTAGGAAAGGTGCCAAACCAACCAAACAAAACAAGCAAGTCATGCAAAAAGGCTTAAAGCTTGAAACTAGCCAACGGACTCAAACCAAGGCTATGCAAAATCTGAAGCAAATGACAAGTATAATCCAAAACATTCCTAGATCATGCCAAAATGAGCCTAAAACATGCAAGGACCAAAGCCAAAATAAGCTAGAACAAAGGGCCGAAAGCATGAGGCATGGAAGGCTACAAAAGAGGTGTTACACTACACCTATCAAAACCAAACATGGCATGACTTAAGCAATGAAAAACAGAGTTATGGCATTGTAAAACAAGACCAAAACCCCACTTAGATGGCATCCCAAAGACCTAAACATGATGGCACACACAATGACCCATGATGCATAAAACATCAACTCTTTAAAGCATTAAAGGAGTGACAAGTGCAAGTGTTTGAGCATGAAACATGGATTGAAATAGTATAACAAATGATGCCAAATCATTGAAATGGTCCAAGTAAAGCATGCTAGTGACTTGGACACTTAAGGCTAACAAGCTAGAATGCCTTATGGCTATACAAAGCATGGCATATATGGTCAAAACAACTCAAATCAGAGCTTAAGTATGTTACAACAAGGCTAAAAGCTTCATGGAGTCGAGCCAAAATCATGCTAGAAACATGGCTTAAAGCATGATGCATGTTAAGGCAAATGAAAGGATTGCAAGGCAAGTCCATAAAGCATACATGGTATGTCCAAACCAAGTCAAAATAGTGTTATATCATGGCAAAACAAAGCCTAATACATACTGAAATGAAGCTAAAACAAGCCAAGCAAACATGCTACCAATATAAGCTATTTATACTAGCATTCAAGACAATAAGGAGAGGGGATGACCCTCTCCTATTTAGGACTCCAAAACCACCTTCCCACCATTGAAAATTCTCTGGATTTCAGTGGTAGAAAGGTCATGCAAAGCCAAGAACAAGGGCCAAAAGGGATGGCCTAAAACAAGGCCTAACAAGGCCTAAGAGGGGGGAAACAACCCCAAACCAAAAAGTGATCTTAAACAAAGATCTAAAGCATAAAAAATCAGAACTTATTGTAGTTTAGAGTTAAGCTTAAAACAATAAGCAAGAAGGTCTAAAAGCTTAAGCAAGAAAGGGGTATTAAAAGCAAGAATGCTCACCCTTGAAGAACACTTTCAAGAACAAGGCTCCAGCAACTTTTCCAAGGTTAAACCACTCCAAGAACTCTGAAACTAACCTCAAGGGGCCTCAGCTCCAAGAGGATGGTGTTCTAGTGTGTGTTTGTGTACAATAGTAAGACAATACTACACTTTTGAGTACAAAACAAGGCTAAACAAAGAAGAATAGATACAAAAGTATATTTATCCCTCAAGACTCAATTTTTTGAACCCTTGAGGAGGGAGGAGGGCCTCCCCTCTTATAGAAATCCAAATTCAAAGCTTCTAGGAGAAGCTAAGTCAAGGGGCAAATTCCTCCATACACCTGTATGAAGGGGGTGAATTGTGCATGCCAGTTGTGACAGCTGGCATAAAATATCTGCATAAAGTAGATGAATAGGGCTCGACTAGAAAACATGGCCAATCGACCAACATAAGTGTCGATTGACCAAAAGGAGTGCTGATCGGCCAAAACTTTTGGCCGATGGCAAGAAAACAACGCCAACAGCTTCAAGCCTTGGCCGATGGGTTCAGGGGATGGCAAACAAGCCACCCTGTTCCTTCAGAAGCAAAAACACAAGTTCTTGGTCCACAACCAAGCACAAAACAGACAAGTTGAGAGATCCTAAGGCAAGGCGCGTAGCCGAGACCTCCGAGAACTCAAAACGAACACGAGCATGGACGATCATCGAGTGTTCAAATGATGACGTCCAAGTCTTGAGGACGGTAAAAAATGGGTTGTCTACAGATCCCAAGTGAAAAAGCAACCGAAGCCTTGCATCGGGTCGAAATTGACGGAAATCCTAACAAGTTCTTCATGATCGGCATTTCTTTGGACAAAGTCGAAAGGCAGGAGTTGGTAACCTTCTTACTTGGCAATATTGATGTATTTACGTGGTCCTCATACGAGATGCCAGGAGTAGACCCATCAGTGGCCCAACACCGTTTAAACGTCGATCCGAAATGTAAGCCAATTATTCAAAGAAGCCGGCAATCAGCCGCGGAGCATGCTTCGGGCGTCATTGAGGAAGTAGATCGGTTACTTGACGCCGGGGCGGTTCACGAAGTAATTTATCCGACGTGGTTGTCCAATGCTGTGGTCGTAAAGAAGAAGAATGGCTCTTGGCATATCTGTGTGGATTTTACGGACTTGAACAAAGCTTGTTCCAAAGACTGTTTCCCCCTGTCCAGAATAGACCAACTCGTAAATGCAACGGCACATCATCAACGCATGAGTTTCTTGGATGCCTACAGAGGCTATCATCAAATTGCCATGCATCCGGAGGATCAAGAAAAAACCGCATTCCTTACCCCAAGAGGAACCTATTGCTACAAGGTCATGCCTTCTGGGCTGAAGAATGCGGGGCAACTTATCAAAGACTACTGACCACCATGTTCAAGGAACAACTTGGCCGTACCATGGAAGTATACATCGATGATATGGTGGTCAAATCCAAGGAAAAGCACTCCCATCTAGCTGATTTGTCAGAAACATTCGGCATCCTTTGAAAATACAAGATGAAATTGAACGCGTCTAAGTGTGCATTCGGCATCGGATCCAACAAATTCCTTGGTTACATCGTTAACCACCGCGGAATCAAAGCCAATCCGAGGCAAATCACGGCAATTCTAGAGCTTGGGTCCCCTCGGTCAGTCAAAGAGGTTCAGAAGCTAATGGGGATGGCTGCTACGCTTAACAGGTTCATCAGTCGTTCCACAGATCGCTGCCAATAATTCTTTCACACACTTCGGTAAGGCAAAGCATTTGATTGGACTCCCGAGTGCCAGGCCGCTTTGGATGGCCTGAAGTCTTATCTCCAATCAGTACCATTTTTGGCAACACCTGTGGCCGGCGATCCACTCATTTTGTATTTGGCAGTATCCGACCGGGCGGTCAGCGCCGTACTATTAAGGGAAGAACTTAGGGAGCAGCGACCAGTTTACTATGTGAGCAAAGCTATGGCCGACGTTAAAACACGTTACCTTCCATTAGAAAAGCTTATCATTGCTCTCATCATGGCTGCAAGAAAATTGATACATTACTTTCAGGGGCATACCATTGAGGTACCAACGGAATATCCCCTTCGGTCAGCGCTCCGCAGTGTGGAAGCGTCGAGGCGCGTCTCGAAATAGGCTCTTCAACTCGGCCAGTATGATATCCAGTTTCTACCCAGAACTTCCATCAAAGGGCAAGTGCTTGCTGACTTTGTAGCCGAGTTCACGGGATCCCTCGCCAACTTTAAGTCTGATCAAGTGCAAACCAAGCCCAACTGGAGAATATATGTTGGCGACGTTTGGCAGATGTATTGCGACGGGTCATCTAACCAGCGTGGCAGTGGAGCTGACGTAGTTATCATGACCCCCAAAAGGGCAATAATCAAACAGGCCATCAAATTGGGATTCGACGCATCGAACAATGAGGCCGAATACGAAGCATTGTTGACCAGCCTGCGAAATGCACTTCACCTTGGCGCGCAGTGTCTGCTTGTTTTTTGTGACTTAAAGCTAGTAATCAACTAGTTGAAAGGGGAATACGCAGCAAAAAATGACCGCATGGCAGCCTATATGAAAACGACGAATTCTTTGCTCGCAAAATTTAACCACCACGAACTGAATCAAATAACCTGGGATCAAAACACGCATGCCGACGCCCTGGCTTGCTTAGCCTCTGCTATCAACTTAGAAATTAAGTGGACAATCGAAGTAGGGTTCATCCCCGAGCCGAGCATTGCCTCTTTAGAATCAGTTCAGGTTATTGTCATCGAACCGGGTCCGAGTTGGATGGACCTTATCGCCGCATTCCTATCTTTAGAGCAGCTCCCGATGGATAAGAAAGAAGCACAAAAACTGTGAAACAGAGCCCTCCGATACTATTTAGATCCGGAGGGGAAGCTCTACAAAAATTCTTTCTCCGAGCCGTACTTAGAGTGTGTTCACCCGGATAAAGTCGAGAAACTTTTATCTGAAATACATGAAGGTAGTTGTGGTGCCCATTCGGGCGGACGTTCTCTGGTTCATCGTGCCGTATCGCAGGGGTACTATTGGCCGACCATGCGAACCGATGCCGAGTGTTATGTCAAGAAGTGTGGTCAATGCCAGAAGTTTTCCCCCTTAACTCATCTGCCAGCCGAGGAGTTAAATTCTATCACTAGTCCTTGGCCGTTCGCTCAATGGGGGCTTGATATCGTTGGACCGTTACCACGGGCCCCAAGCAACAGGCGATTCCTAATTGTTGTGACAGATTATTTCACAAAATGGGTCGAGGCGGAGGCACTAACACATATTCGAGATTCCGACGTTAAGCGTTTTGTATGGAAAAACATCATAACAAGGTTCGGCATACCACGAGCACTTGTTTCCGACAATGGTACCCAGTTTGACTGTGGCGTGTATCGAGAATTGTGCAACACTTATGGTATCCGGCCCTACTTTTCCTCGCCGGCTTACCCCCAAAGCAATGGTCAAGTAGAGGCCACTAATAAGGTTATTTTGGATGGCATCAAGAATAGGTTGGAGAAAGCTAAAGGTAGATGGGTCGCAGAGTTGCCCAGTGTGCTGTGGGCCCATCGCACTACTCCGAGGCATTCCACTAGGGAAACGCCGTTTGCTCTATACTTCGGAACTTAGGCAATCATCCCCCTGGAGATTGGCCTCCCAACCTTGAAATCGAAGGTTTTTGACATGGGCCGAAATGACATGATGTTGGCCTTGGACTTGACTCTGACTGAAGAATGCCGAGACCGAGCCTTTGCGTCCATGACACAGTATCAGCAACATCTCACTAAATCATATAATCAATGTGTTCAGCTACTCCATTATACACCAGGAGAATTGGTCCTCAAGAAATTGCTTCCCGCTGCGAGGAATCCGGCTGACGAAAAATTGGGTCCTAACTGGGACGACCCCTATCAGATTGACTCAATCGCAGGGGCAGGGGCATATCAGCTCAAAGACATGGATGGAAGAAGCTTGCCACGTCCGTGGAACTCCACACACTTGCGTAAATTTTATCATTAAGTCAACTTGTACATCATGACAGCTTGTTTTGATTTTACGCCGTGTATATCTTTCTTTTTTCAATACAATGTTCTCTTGTCCAGTGAGTTGTGGTTGTTAATTTAAGGTTGTTTCAAAAGCCTTCGAATTTGGAGTGCCCTTCGGAAATGACACGTTTGGGCCAACACAAAGAAGCCTTTGAATTTGGAGCGCCCTACGTGAATGACACGTTTGGGCCAAATAACTCTCTGAATTCGGAGCGCCCTTCACGAATGACGCGGTTGGGCCAACACAAAGAAACCTCCGAATTTGGAGCGCCCTATGCGAATGACACGTTTGGGCCGAATAAGTCTCCGAATTCAGAGCACCTTTCGCGAATGACGCATTTGGGCCAACACAAAGAAGCCTCCGAATTCAGAGCGCCCTACGCGAATGACACGTTTGGGCTGAATAAGTCTCCGAATTCGGAGCGCCCTTTGCGAATGACGCTTTTGGGCCAACACAAAGAATCCTCCGAATTCGGAGCGCCCTATGTGAATGACACGTTTGAGCCGAATTCGGAGTGCCCTTCGCGAATGACGCGTTTGGGCCAACACAAAGAAGCCTCCGAATTCAGAGCACCCTACGCGAATGACACGTTTGGGCCAAATAAGTCTCTGAATTCGGAGCACCCTTCGCGAATGACGCATTTGGGCCAACACAAAGAAGCCTCCGAATTCAGAGTGCCCTATATGAATGACACATTTGGGCTGAATAAGTCTCCGAATTCGAAGCGCCCTTCGTGAATGACACGTTTGGGCCGAATAAGCCTCCGAATCTGGAGGTCCTTTCATAGATATTGTGATCGACGTGAAGTAGTAGACAACTTAATCTGCAAGCATTGATCGAAAAAAAATATCGACATTCAGAATAATACGTTTTATTCAATAGATCATAAGTACATGCTTTACATTTAAAATAAAATAAAATAAATAATAATAATAATACATCAAAATTATTCAGCACCACCCTCGTCGTCAATCTTCTCGGCTTCAAAAACCTCGAACGGAAAAGTATAACTCTGATATAAGGGTGACACCAGATCAATGCCCGCGGCCTAGAGTGCCTTGGTCCATCCATGCTTAAATCCGTGATTTTCGCATCGACAGACCTCATCGGCTAGTTTTTCCTTTGTCTTTTCTATTCCAATTTTTCGTAAGACCTAGCCTTCGCCGATTCAATTGCGAACATACTGGCCGTGTCTCAGTCGACGATCGCGTGATCCAAAATTCGACGATTTACTTGCTCCGGAACAATCGGATTCACTTGACTCGCCGAATGAGTCTCAGAGGTGCTAGTTTTCTTCAACTCATTTTCGGTCTTCTCCGCGCGGGCTTGCAAGCTCTGAATGTAAGCATCCTGCTGCTCTATCTCTCTTCGTGCGGCACGAAGACGTATGCCGATTTCATATGAGGTGTACAGACCCTTCACCGCTCCATGAACGCCCTCCTAGAAAACTTCATAATCAGCCCTGCCGACCATGGATTGCTGAACTTCTGGCGGAAAAATCTGTCGCGCAAACTCGATTGCTACATTTGGGTCACGGATGATGGAATCCGCCTTCGTCATCGGTTTGTTCCCAACAAAAACCGAAAAACTCAACAGGCGCGATGTCGCACTGGTTTCACCTCTTGGATGAGGGGAGTTACCACGTTATTGTTTTTTCCTTCTGGGTGACCTACTTCGGTGACGTGGGGATTGGCGTTTCTCACGCTCCCTCAACGTCCTACTCCCCGTGCGCATAGGCTCGCCACCCCGGTTCATCTCTACGTCCAGCTCCGCGAGTGTCCTACTTTCCCCTTTGCTGTTGAAGAACAGTCTTCTTGCCATCCACAGTCGTCCACATTTCTTTTTTCTTCTCCCAATTTGTTGGATTTGAACGAAACAATGGCACCCCCACGCACGCAGCCCCCGTCCTATTTATTGATTACGGGGGCCGCACTCCCGAGGCGCTCTTATCAATGCTCGCATTGAAGGCCTTACGCCGATAGGTTCATGTGCCCTAGCCATTCCATGAACCATCGATATTCGGCGTTCCAGTTCATTCCTTAACTGGGGCAAGGGCAGATTCGTTAATCTTAGCGGCTAAGGATTCGCTAACCTAATCGGCCGAATCTCGAGGCCTTGCGCCGATAAGATCATGTGCCCCAACCATTCCATGAACCGCCGATATTCGGCATTCTAGTTCATTAACTGGGGCAAGGGCAGATTCGTTAATCTTAGCGGCTAAGAATTTGCTAACCTTATAGGCCTAATCTCAAGGCCTTGCGCTGATAAGATCATGTGCCCCAGCCATCCCATGAACCACCAATATTCGGCGTTCCAGTTCATTAACTGGGGCAGAGGCAGATTTGTTAATCTTAGCGGCTAAGGATTCGCTAACCTAATTAGCTGAATCACGAGGCCTTGTGCCGATAAGATCATGTGCCCCAGCCATTCCATGAACCGCTGATATTCGGCGTTCCAGTTCATTCCTTAACTGGGGCAAAGGCAGATTCGTTAATCTTAGCGGCTAAGAATTCGCTAACCTAATCAGCCGAATCACGAGGCTTTGCATCGATAAGATTATGTGCCCCAGCCATTCCATGAACCACCGATATTCAGCATTCCAGTTCATTCCTTAACTGGGGCAAGGACAGATTCGTTAATTTTAGCGGCTAAGGATTCACTAACCTAATCGGCTGAATCTCGAGGCCTTGCATCGATAAGATCATATGCCCCAGCCATTCCATAAACCACCGATATTCGGCGTTTCAGTTCATTCCTTAACTGGGGCAAGGGCAGATTTGTTAATCTTAGCGGCTAAGGACTTGCTAATCTAATCGGCCGAATCTTAAGGCCTTCCGCTGATAGGTTCATGCGCCCCAGCCATTCCATGAACCACTGATATTCGGCATTCCAGTTCATTAATTAGCTGGGGCAAGGGCACATTCATCAATCCATTCGGCTAAATTGAAAAGACAGCTAAATTGCCAAGATACGCAGTTATCTAATCGGTAGCTATTTAGTGGGATGTTTAATTCACTCATCTCATTATCTTACATCCTGTTGGATCGATAGCTAGCACGCGCAACATACAGTAGTCATTTTACACAAAGTAGTGAAAAGCAAAAATCTTCATTAATAACAAAAAATTGAGTATAGATAGTAGTCAAAAGCAAAGGAAATTTTCACTAGTGTATTGAGTACAGATAGCAGACAAAAGCAAAGGAAATTTTCATTAATGTATTGAGTACAAATAGCAGACAAAAGCAAAGGAAATTTTCATTAATGAATTTAGTACAGATAGTAGTGAAAGGTAAAGGAAATTTTTATTAATAAATTGAGTACAGATAGTAGTCATTTTATACATGAAAATTACCTTAAATTAACAAAAATCTACTAACAAAAATTTATAAGAACCATGCATGGAAGATGCCTAACAAAAATCAAAATGTCGCCCTAGTCAATCTTCGGGGTCAGACTCTAGCGGCTTAACGTCCACCTGCTCATATGGAATTGGCTAGGCCAATGTCATATTAGCGGCAGTGAGGGCTTTGAGCCAGCTGTGTTTGAAGCCCCGATTCTCGAATTTAGGGACTTCCTCCACATAGTTCTCCAAGGCGGCGTCCTTCCCAGCTTGGAATGCCTTGGAAATCTCGGAGTCGGCTATTTCCTTCGCTTTCTTTGACTCTTCCAAGTCGGCTTCCAGTTTGGCAATCACCTCCTTGGCTAACTTGAGCGCGTCTTCGCTCGCGTTTTCCCTCTTCTCCGCGGCCAATTTGAGTTGGTCTGAACTCTTCGCCTTTTCTGCCTCGGTGTCGGCTCTTGCGCGCTCATCCACGGCTCTCGCGCGTTCATCCGCCGCTCTCGCCGCCTCGGACTCGGCTTTTTGAGAGGCCTCTACGGCCTTGCTCTTCTCATTTTCAATTTTGGCTTTCAAAAAGCCGATCTGCTCAATAGCATCATGTTGGCGGCGGCCAATCTCGGCTATCCTACCCACCGTCTGCAAAACAAGGAATTAGAGTTAAAAAAATAAAAAATAAAAATAAAAATAACATATGTATATATGCATATAGGCGGAAGACTGCAGATAAGGTTAAGTAATGTACCAATATGGCCGATTGAGCGGCTAATGCTATTGACAGCAAATCTGGCTCCGCACGAAAAGTCGCCCTGTCAACCGGCAGGGAAATTGAGGAAGCCATACTCAAGGCCACAGCCGGATCTTTCAGAGCCGACGCATTGGACGCAATCGGCACGTTCTTTATCCTCGGTTGGATGATGAATGGCACGACTGAGTCCGACTCCTCCAAACGCGGCTGTTTATCGGTAAGTGTTTCTTCAGGGTCGGCTTGGCGCTCGGCGGGACGTTTTTCCCCCTCTACTCGGCCTCCTGATCCAACTGTTCAATAATTTTCTCCGTCTGAGACATTTCAACCTGAGCTGTTTCGACCTGCTCCGTCTCGGTATCCGACGGAGAAGACTCAGCCACGTCAATAGGAGGAGGTTCAAATCGGTTAGTCTCAGCCCTCCTCTAGGCGGCCATCCGTTCGGTATTTTTTCTCCTGGCCAGCTGCGTTAGAGACTCACCAGCCATGTTCTCAGTGTACACGCCGAGAAGGTCCCCTAAGTCGGTAAAAATGTCTTCAAAGGAAGCGTCCCCTCGGCCTGAAGTAGATGGAGGGTCTGATTGATTAAGGCCGGCTTCTTCAAAAGCGAAGTTCAGAGCCTCGTCAACTTCGGCTTCCAAAGTGGACTGATTAGGTTGTTTGGCGACTTCCTCGGCTACTTGTTCTTCCGCCTGCTTCGAGTCAGAAGCTTCCAAACCAATCTGCCTAAGGTTTTTGAAGTTGGGGAAGATAAGAGCCGTGAGCTGCTGTTTGCCCCTCAGAATCGAAATGTTGTCTACAGCCGAAAAGGTTGCGTAAGTCAGCTCGTATCTAAGAAGTATATGAGCCGCCCTCCCTTGCTTCTGGAGGTTTGGACGGCCAAAGAACTAGAGTGCGTTTTTTATTTCCGCAAGCACAGCGTCGTCGGCCGAAACAAGAACTTTCTTCAAATCGTTTCCTGCATACACAAAGCGGTAAGTGCATGAAAGGAGAGTTGAGTAAATATATAGCAAATGCATGTATGAAACTATACGGCCACCTGGTTCGCCTTTTTGTCTAGGCATAGGATTTAGGCGATCTTTGCCCTCGCTGAATTCCCAGTTGCCTCGGAAAACGACCATGACATCGTCAACTCGCTTACCAGAGCTGGCAAGCATAGTCACCAAATGATGGTTGGTGTCCTTAGCCCTGAGAAAGTAGCACTCCTGCCGGCTTGAAGATTTGGCCAAGGCATAGCAATGCCGAATAGCAGGGATACCAAGATTGATCCTAAGGCGTCGATTCAACTCTACAATTCCCATTATGATTCGGTAAAAATTTACATTAGGTTGGGAAGGGATTAGACCCCAATGGCGAAGGACAACCCTTAGAAATGGGTGAAGGGGGAAACGGACTCCGCCCTCAGCAATTGATAGGAGAGGAAAGATGATTGTACTCTCATCAGTCCTCTCCATATCAAGTGTGCTCTCTGTTACGAGTGATAGGTGGACGTCGTCGGGAATGGCAAAATGGCGTCAAAAACCAGTGACTCGATCCGCAGAAAGGAGGGCTTTCAAATGTTTGGCCATCCTAGCCAGTTTAGAGAGTATGCTAAACTAAAAACAAACAAGGAAATGGGATTCAAAATGAGGGAAAAGAGAACTTACAAGAAGCGGAGAAGACAATGAGAAACGGGAGGAAGTTGCAGAGGTTGCGAAATGAAGGTGTTATACTAAAAGGTGAACCAGAAACTTTGAGTATTCGAAAAACATACATTCGAAGGGACAAAGTTTTAAATCACATTAAATGAAGGAAGCGTATGAAGGGGCGAGAAATTGTAATGATGACAAAAAAGCGTATGCGTTCTGACACTTGCGTTGGAATGAGGTTAACCGCCGAATTTTTGTTTTGACTTTTCAAGTGCGAAACCAAAAACGCCGACTAGCTGATGTAAGTGGGGTGTTTGGGGGGCAATTGTGGGAGCCGAATATCAGTAGATGCAGAGAGGTCGAGTACACACTTAGAAAATCAGGATATATATTATATTCGGCTCCGTCCTGTACGATCCAGATGCTGAATAATCCTAATCGGCCATAGAACCAGTTGAGCAAGCAGCCGAGTGGAAATTGGCAAACGACAGAAGGGGCCGAGTGAACAATCACACAATGGATTAAGAGTGGGCCCGACCCTGAGGCCCAAAAGCGAATATAAATAGAGGAACATCAACCAAAAAAAGGTACGTGAGAGAAAATCCCAAGAAACTTAAGATATAAGTAAACGTGAGACATATACTAACTTCTCCGTCGGAGTGCTAATTCCGGCACTCCCGACTGGATTGTTAATCCCTTTTTCAGGTGGCAGTCAGAGGATCAAGAACGTCCTTCAAGATCCAAGAGTATTTTCAAATCACTTCTCCACAACTAGCAATGGCTCTTAGAATTATTTTTAGCATTTCCCTATCAAATATTAATACAATGGGCATAAGACTGATTTTTGTTTCCAACTCCTCCCTAGGTAAGCTAACCTGGCTACTATATAAGATTATCAATCCGCCTGTTGATTTGTCAATCAAACATGCTACCTCACTACTAATTCAATTCCAACCACTCAGTCTAGAAAATAAACGTGGCCTCAGAACTTACAAGCTACATATCTATACTGATATGTAAAGCAAACATATTTGATGGTGTAGTTATCACAATTTTTTTCTTCTCAAAAATCCTTTCAGAACATGATAACTACTATAAATTATTTTGATTTTCTCTAATTATTTCAAATAATTATCATAGTTATCAGATCTAATTATAAATTACACACACGTAAAGTGTACCTACCTTTAACATATATATATATAAGGAAGGGTTTGGCTTCTCTTAAATTAGTTATGTCAATTTAAGAGAGTATTTAGATTTTGTAAGCCCATTCTAGGATCAATTTTACTGATTTGAGCTGTTCACTTTTTAGGACTCGTTAAGTAGAATATTCATGTAAAAAAATCAAGATGATCGAACATTAGTAACTATATACTTGAATCAAATTTGTATTACAAAAAATGAATGACTATTCTTAAAATTATATTTATTATTCATTTTTTAAAACTACCGATGTCCAATTATTTTTATTTTTTGTATGAATATTCTATTTAACAAGTTTTAAAAAGTAAATTGTTTGGATTACTGAAATCGATTTTAAAATAGATTTACTAATCTAAACACTCTCTCAAGTTAAATGACAAATGGAGATAAGTCAAATACATAGGGAAATTATATGGTACATATATATCCTAGTTATGACTTTTATGGTTTTTAGTTATGACCTATTAGACCATCTCCAACGCTTAACCAAATCTGATATCAAATTTGAATTTTGATAAAAACGGCACTGTTCATGGCTCCAACCGTGCACCAAATCTGATATCAAATTGAGTTTTCATCAAACATTTCATCAAATCGCGGAGGAAGTAATGAATTCATCAAAACACTGTTCTGGACCGTTGGAGGGGGACCCGGGACGACCAACCGGTTGCCCACCCGGTTGACCAACCGGTCAACCAGTAAAGGGTTCAAACGGTTCAAAAAAAAGGTTCAGAAAGTTTTAAAAAAAAAAAAAAAAAAAAAATCTTGCCTAACCGGTCGACCACCCGGTCGTCCCGAAAAAAAAGGTTCAGAAAGTTCAAAAAAAGTTCAAAAAATTCAAAAAAAAAAAAAAAAAAAAAAAAATTGGCAAACCGGTCAACCGGCGGGTCAACCCACCGGTTGACCAACCGGTTGTCCCACTAAATTTGATGCAAATTTGATGCAGCGTTGGAGTGGTTGATTTCAGATTTGGTGAAATAGGTTAATTTTGACTCAGATTTGATGAAAAATTAGGTTAAGGGTTGGAGATGCTCTTATAGTGTTATTTATAACTTGATTATGACTTGTTATGCACATTGTGGTATTAGTAATAACTCATTAGGATGTTAATTATGACATTATTTTAATTATGATTCAAAAGGTCTTTACTAATACATAATGTGGTGTTTGGTTATTACTCAAAATTTTTATTTTATTTTTTAGTTTTGATTGAAGAAGATCTAGTTATGACATTTTTAGTAAGTAACATCACAAATGTCATAACTTGTATATAATATACCTAAAAATTCCATGTCCTATTGGGATGTCAATTATGACACTTATGATGTTAATTATAATTTATTGTGATATTGGTTATGATATTATTTTAATTATAATCTAAAAAGTCTTTGTTTATACTTCATGTTGTGTTTGATTATAACCCCTTTTTAATTTTTTTTGTTATGACTTGTAAATGATTCAGTCATCACATTTGTAGTAATGAAACTCACAAATATCATAATTTATATATAGCATCATTTTAAAAATATGTATCATAACATTTTTCATAGTACACATCCTTTTGAAAATGTGTAATATAGCATGATGCATATATATATATATATATATATCTCTTATATAGACCACAAATGTCACAAGACATGGTAGCGAAATTGCATGAAGTAGGGCAGCCCTCATCTAACTTCACATCTTTTCTGCATTCATATCCCACCTAATGTGGACCTTTCAAACTTGGAAATGTCTAAAGAACCAGATTAATTCACTGAGGAAATTTTAGGTGAGTGATTGTGTAATAAAAATTAATTTGTATAATGTGAGATTTATATAGAGTCTATATATAAAATAAATTTGAATCATACGGTAAAAATTTTGAATACTTTTTAAATTGATAAGGATAAATTCGTGGTGTTACTGCTCAAACTTTACTTTTCTTGATACACACAAATTTATGGAACATAACCACTATATTTTAGAAAAATTATTAGCTACGTGTACAATGTGTTTCTATCACCAGTCAATTACTAATTATTATACTTCTTATTGTTTCACATGCTTCAATACAAAATTATGAACCTCCCTCTACCACTCATAACTTACTTGGAACACCGCTTGGTCATGCCCAAGAAAATAATATCTCCACTTCTACATATTGAAAAACATATGAATTGCAATACAATTTTATTTATATCATATACAAAATATAACAAAATTATATCATCATGATTAGATATTAATGTTTTTATTCATAAGCATATAATTGTTAAAATATGACAAAAATAGGAAATTCTATGTTACATATGCTCCCCAATTATGACCCTTGTGATTGTTTGCTATGATTTATTGGAGTATTAGTTACGACTTAGTTATGACTTAGTTATATATATTGATATTATTTTAGTTTTGGTCTAAAAAAACTTTGGTTATATCTTATATGGTTTTTAGTTATAATTTTTTTTTTTTTTTAGTTATAACTCTCATAAAATTGAGTTATGACATTTATGAAGATCAACGCCACAAATGTCATAACTTGTATGGGGGCACACTCTTTAGTATTACTCGATCAAAATACAATAGACTATATGATCAAATACATAATTGGCAAAAAAAATCCTCCTTAATATTTTCACCTGTAACAGGGATGCAACTTGGGCGGACTCAATCCGAATCCATTTCGAATTTTTTTAGGACTTAAGCAAAATATTTTGAATTAGGTGCGAGTTTGTGCAAAAATTTAAAAACTCGAATTAAATTTGGACGGATTTAAAAAAGATATCAAATAACTTGAGCAACTCAAACCCAAATTATATATAGATATATAAAAATATTAAATATACATATAAATTATTAGCATATCATATTAGATATATATTATACACACAAGAGTAACATAACATAAAACTTTACTGTATTATTTATTTATTAATTTATTTATTTTCTCACTCATCATAAATTGTAAAAACTATCGTAGTAGTATATGGATTCTTCAATTCTTATTTCTTTCACATTACATAAATTATTTATTTTGATATTATTAATGATTTTATAAAAATATATATAAATAGAGTCTAATGTTAACAAATTAATTAACTCAGTTGCCCAAACAAAAAAAATAAAAATAAATTTATGTGCAATTCAAACAACTCGGACAATTTAGGTTTAACTCGGGTCAGGTTTGGGCAAATAACTTTGGGTCATAGTGTGGGTTTGGGTGGACCAAGACAACTCTCAACACAACTCGGACTGAATTTGAACAACTTCTCAACCCACATAAATCCGCCTGAGTTGCATCCTTACCTGGCATAACTCAAAGATATCAATCTCATATTTTTGTATTTAGAATTTCAAATATAATTTGTTAAGTCATTGAGATAAAATTTATTTCTAAGTTTACAAATATCTTTAATTTTGAAAGCCTTCTAACCATACTTTAGAATCTAAACATATGGTTCCAAATCACATGTTGGCATATGTAACAGTATTGATTGCGGAGTATCGACATCGATAGTATTAACCAATATATATCAAGAATTGAGTTTTACGATCGTGAAATTTTAAAAATCATTAGCGGAATGTATTGGTTCGCAACGGGATATAGTTGTTCAGCGTAACGATTATGATAAAAGGAGCAAGGACGATTTAGAATTATCACTATAGGGGTGCGAAAATATGTTTGGAAGTGCAAATCCTTATAATTTTTAATTATTTTAAATTTTCTAATATAATATATGATATTTTTAAAATTTTGGAAGTATGATCGCCCCCACCCACACCCCTTAGATCCATCATTGACAGGGTACCAATCTCTACGGCCGTAAAAATTTAATCTCACCACAAAATTGACCTATATTTGATTCAGGAGCATTAAAAGCGATTATAAACCAGCCAATACAATATAATTTTTGAATCCATAGATATGAAGTAGATATAAGAAAGTAACTCTATAATAAACCTAATTTTATAAATATTTTGGACTGATGGAGCAAACTTTGTGTAAATCCAGGGATGAATTAAAAATATATATATTGGAATTCAAACGGTGACATTTTTATTTTTCATTAATAGCTACAGAGATGAGACATATTGTTTGGTATAGTTCCACTAGAAAAGTTGGAAGCTCTTCTTCACATGAACCACGCCAAACTTGTATAATACATCACCCATCCACTCTACTAGATCCTTCAAGCTATATATATGCTAGGTTGTTGTCTCCATATTCAAACAATCAATAAAATAATCATAAGATTAGACACTAATTAGTATTATATAGGTCCTATTAATTTTCTCAATTAACCAAAACTCATCAACAGCATATTAAGGGGCTGTTTGAGATGTTCTAAATAAGTATAATTTTTGACTTTTTATGAAATATGAGTTAGGTTTGAAGTGATGTGGTAGAGATGTGATGTGACTTAAATAAGATGATGTGACTTAAATAGCATAGTGACTTTTTAACTTTTTGAATTTTTTATGAGATACCAAACTTAGCCTAATTTTGACAAAGACTTGATTTCATTGGGAAATGATTTAAAAATAAGCATCAGAAAAAATTAGAGTTTGAATATGTGGTGTAGATTTAAATTTAGGGTTTGTTTGGTACAAAACTTTAAAAGTATGTTTTTTCTGTTTTTTATTTTATAAATGACAAACATAACTTGTACCAAACATTCTTGATTGATTTCCAAAATAAAAATGAAAAAGTATAAGTAATTCCATAAATTGTACCAAACACTCTTTTACACTTATTTTGGGAAGTGAATTTTTATTTTTTTATTTTTTTAAGAAAACGTGCAAAAGGTGATATAAGTTAAATTGAGTCAAATAAGCAATAAACTATATATAATTATTTTTTTTTACTTTACCAAAAGAGGCTAGTATCAACTCACTAACAATAAATTTGATTCACACATTTATAAATTAAAATTAAGTTTTTTGGTTAAAAATAGTTACAAAAAAATAAAATAAATTTTTTAGTTTAATAAGATAAAATGTCATATTCAAATCATAATTATTTTATTTTTGTTTTACAAAAATTGAAAAATCAAAAAATATATCCCAAATAAAATTACCAAAATAAAATAATTAAAAAATAAAAAGTGAAAAAACCAAGCCAATCCTAAATTTTGAACACTTTGATAAGTAGTGGTTGTTTTTCAAATTTAAAGGACAAAATGTCAACATCCATAGTAGGGTACATTAAAGTAAAAGTCATTGCCAATTGAAGAACCTGTTGAAATAAACCATTCAAAAAATTTGACTTTAAAGGGTAACCCCCACCCTACTTTTCCCCTATAACTTTGCAGGTTTCAAACTGAGCTGTCATCTATAAGCACATGAGTTTTGTTTGATTGGACAGATTGAATAAAGTGATTAAAATTTATCACATTTGAATTTTGAGATATAAATCTCTCGGATTATTTGATTAGATTAGATGTGCATCTCGTGTTTATTTTCTCATGAGATTGGATGCTTAGAAAGGATTATTTTTAGTGAATCTAATGTTTGGTTGGACGGACTGAATAATGATAAATGTTCAAAAGACTATTTTATCATTATAATTTATAATTTACATTTTTTATTTAATATATAATTTTAAATTTGTAATCTATAATTATAATTTATAATTTATAATTTAACAACACTAAATTTTTTTAAATTTATAAGGTCATAATTTTTAATTTATTATTTTTAATTAAATTAAATTTATAATTTGTATTTTTTATTTAATATATAATTTTAAATTAACAACACTAGAAAAATAATTTATAAATGTTCAAAAGATTATTTTATCATTTTTCAATTGTTTACTAAGTAATAACATGAAGGTAAAATGAACATTTCACACATTAGTTCCATGTGATACCAATTCTATAGAAATAATCTCACCTTCCTCTAAAATTGTTTAGTATCTCATATGAGAGATATAGAGTCCGGCCGAACTTTAAGTCCGACGGACTAAAATGGACACCAAACGATAGACATCCCCTTCCATCAAATAAACAATTCGAAAAATAAATAATCCCTCCTAATCCCTTGAACCAATCACACCCATAATGCTCTGTTTTCTGCCACAAAAGTTAAACTATTCAAGCACAAAAAGTTAAATTTCTGGGTTAGTTGGAAATTGGTCTTTTTAATAATTTTTTTTGACCTTTTTATAAAAAAATAGTTACAAAAATTAAAGGAATGAACTAACGCCTGGTTTGGCATCTTCAAATTAATTTAAAAAGTTAAAAAGTTACAAAAAAATTAAAAAATTATCACTATTCACAAAAAAAATAATTTTACACAAAAATAATAAAACTCAGTCTGACGTCCACAGGTGAAGATAATTTTTTTGAAAAAATTGTACAGCCATATTGCAAAAAAAACACGTTGCTATTCGGCCTGTGGGGGGCCATCACGGATCCGATTTTAATAATTTGAACCGTTCAATGTGTAGAATTCGTCGATTATTATATATTTATAAAAATCACGTTGATCGGATATCGCTAACTATATGATCAAATCAGTTTTGTATAAAAAAAAAGATGGTGTTCTAGTCAATAGTTGAAAAAAAACTAATCCGATCAGATAGTTATTGATATCCGATCAACGTGATTTTTTACAAATATATAATAGTCGACGAGTTCTACATATTGAACGGTTTCGATTAGCAAAAAGAGACCCGTGGTAGACCCCCATGGGCCGAATATCACAATCCAATGCAATGCTCGCAAATGAGACAACCATTTCTTATGTCAAATGCCTCTGCCCAAGATGATTGCTGTACTGCTACTTACCCTATCTTCTCCTACACTCTAATTTATACAATTTTTTAATATACGTTTTTTTCGTAAAAAGTAAAAAAGTTAACCCAAACAATCACATTTTTGTCCTCAACTTTTAGTCTAAAAAGACAAAAAATATACTTATTTAGGACACCCCAAACAGCCTCTAAACTTTTTTACTGTATAACATTTTACCTCTTTTAGGAATTGTGTTGGGTGTTGGTTCACATATTAGAAGCATAAGGATTACGACAATCCTTCCTTTGGAACCAAAATTTCTTTTTCTCATAATTGGATTATCATTTTTTTGGGGGTCGCATCATATACGATTCTAATAGAAGCGCCAAGCATATACACTATTTATTTTTATTTTTTTAAATAGAGTATAAAATACAATATCAATTTTTTATTAAGAAAATATGAAAAATAAGATAAAAACATATAAGTAAACATTTTTTTTTTTTTAAAATCCATGTTGAGCTCCCCAAAAAATAACAACCATGGGACATTTTATCTACTCCTCTGTTCCAAAATGTCCCTTATTCTACTTTTTATTACCTCAAAATATTAGTTTATTTTCAAAACTTACGAACTAAAATAATATGAATTTTTTAATTTATCTTTTTTTTTAAATTCATTAACATATATATATATATATAAGTATAATTATGATAATTGATATTTCTCAAAAAAATTATTTAAATCAAATGGTAGTTTTGGAAAGTTATGAATTATTTGGAATAATTTAAATAAATAATAATTGTACTATTAAAAAAATTTGGATTCTCCAAAAGAGACTATTATTTTGAGACTAAGGGAGTACTAAAATGTGGCATTGTGAACTATGCTTGATGCTCTTAAATATCATTAAAAGTATTTAGGGAGACTTACGTGTAGGTCCTAATAGTTTGTTTGTGAACATGCTAACTTTTTGAATTTTTATGAAAAGATGTGTAGAAAAATAAAGAGAGTGATGTAATAACTTATAGTTATTTTTAACTAAAATTGAAAATTGTCAAACGAGATAGACTTATTATTCAATCGGTCATGTGATAATTAGTGACATTTTTTTTTCCAGCAACGGTAGAGGGCCCTAATTTTTGTGGCTCAAATGGCTCGAATTTGCCAAAACGATGTTGTTTTGAGTACAAAACAACATCAAAATTGCCAAAAACGATGTCGTTTGAACAATTTTGAGCCATTTGAACCACAAAAATTAAGGCCCCCAAACATTTTTCTTTTTTTTTTTATCAAACATTGTTAAAATAACGTCTCTAATTGTAAATGTTAGCGACATTTTTATAAAAAAAAATCACAGAAAAACATCACTATCTTTTTATTTTTGACGATAGTTTAAAAAAATCGTTACAAAAAGTCACTAATTATCAGTTTTTAACATATTAAAAAAGCATCACAAGAAATCTGTTTTAGTGACAATTTTGCTAAGCCAACTTTCACCAACGAATTGATAAGAAATGAAAATTAAGTCTAATTATTAAAACCTATTGGCAATTTATCCAAGTATTATTTGTGATACAGTCAAAATTAAACTCCAACTAATGCCCTTTTGGGAAAAAATTTCGGTGTTTAATGCACATCATATGTAACTCTATTACAAAATTATGTAAGTTTTCATGAACTTACATAAGTGATCTCACAAAAATGCGTAAGTTGAATACAGATTTGAATAATCACATATAAGTTTTCACAAACTTACACGAATATGTATTTAACTTATATATTTTTGTGAGATCATTTATATAAATTCATAAAAATTTACATAATTTTGTGATAAAATTATACACTGAAGCATTTTCCATATGTTTTTAATGAATGTAATCAAGTAACTTGTTATCTCATCTACTTTACCTTCTTTACAAGTTAAAACTTATAATCAACACTATATATATTTGTTATATTTTACCCAATTTTTTTAAGTTTATACTTTAATTGCCATATTTCATAAATATAAAGGTGCGCCTACTTTATAATTTTTAAATACTTGGAGAATAAACTTGTATAATTTAAAAGTAATTAATAGCTATTCATACTATAGTAAATGGATTCTTTGAAATCGTAGAAGAGACGACGACCTCCGCTTTTCCCGTTTTAAGTCTATCTTTAGTTATACGATTGTAATTTTCTTGTTTTAAATATATTCCTAGTTACATGCTTGTCGCATGATTTTCACCGATTCAAATCACTAAACAACATTTTCACCCACATACACAACAACATTTCTGCACACGAGGTAAGACTACCTCAATTGTTCCATAACATCATTTAGCGTGTTTGGTTTTAATTTTTTAAATTTAATTTTTTTAAAATTAAATTTTTTATTTTTTATATTTTTTCGTTTTTAATAAATATTTTTAAAATTTTAAGTATTTTTTATTTTTTTAGATACACCTTAACATAGATTTTTTAAGTGTATTATATGTTAGATTTGTCTAAATATTAAAAAAAATTACTTAAAATATTTAAAAAATTTAGTAAAAATAAAAAAATACAAAAAATAAAAAAATAAAATCTTCTAAAAAGTGTTTTTAAAAGACTCAAACCAAGCAAAGTAATTACCATATCCTTATCACAAAGTCTACCCACTCAGAAAATTACCAGAAATTTTATAGAATTTCACATCTAAGGTGGAAATTTGATCTCTTTGTTTTGGGGCCAGGCCATAAATGATTCTTGACCTTAGATTTCATATTATGAGCCATTTTTTGGTACTTTTTTTTCTTGGTATATAGACCTGCTGCTTTCTTGTAACCAAAACTAGGGTTGCAATTCGAGCGATTACGGTCAGATTGGGAGGTTATTCAAATTCAACTTAAGTTGTGTTGGGACCTGTCCAGGCCTGAATTGTAACCCGAGATTTCCTGTCCAAGCCCGACCCGAGTTAAATCCGAATTGCCTGAATTGTAAATGATTTTTTTTTTTTTTTAGCTACATTATTAAATTATTAAAATTTAATTCTATTTACATTTTTTTATATAGAAAATCATTAATACCATCAAAATAAATAATTTATATAATGTAAGAGAGATGCCGCTATATTAGTCTTCATAATTTGAGTGAAAATAAAAAAGTAAGATTTTATGTTTATTTGTATATATAATATGTATTCAATATAATTTAATAATTTAAATTACTTTAATATCATTTAATGACCAATAATTTATATGTATATTTAATATTTTTATATATCTATATATGTATAATTCGGGTTTCGAATTGCTCGGGTTGTTTGACGTTTTTGCCTAAATCCGTCCAAATTTAATTCGGCCTTTTGAATTTTTACTCAAGCCCGTACCAAATTTAAAAATATCTTGTTCAAGCCTTAAAAAAATTTCGGCTGAACTCGGGTTGAACCTGCCCAAATTGCACCCCTAAGCAAAACCAACCCACCATCATGAAAACAATAGAATGCAGCACAACATGCTTTATTCAGATTTGAACCTGAAAGTTCTAGCATGTTCATAACATGAAGGTTTTTTATTTCATACTTTTAACAGCAAAAGTGCCAAAATAAAAGGGCTAATATTGATTGTTATTATTATTATTATTTTATTATTATTGCATTCAAACATTAATTACAACAAAATACTTAACATTGCATTACTAAGAGATCTAAAATCCAAAGCCCTAAATAAAACTAAACTCAGTAATGCCACAACCAAGAAGGCTGTCCTTCAACTGAGAAATTCCAGTTACAAGAACTTGCAGGGGTGTCATTGTAACACCCACCATCTTCCAACTTAGGAAAGCATGGAGGGGGCAAAAGGCTCCTGGTGAGTACATCTTGTTCATCGTCTTGCGAGAAATCCGATTGCTCGGCTCCTCCAAAAACATTGGAAGAGTCTGCAGGCTCTAAAATGGAAGAATGGTTCCCATCGGTGCAATGCGGGCTGTCGGAGTCGAAAACATCACTTTTAGCTGAACTTGCTTCTTCCTGCTTACACTCACAGACCACCATTGCTGCCTTGGCTTTGTTTTCAGAATCAGCATTGGAGATGATATGTTTCTGAGGCTCTGCAACTGTTGGATTTGTGTTCTCTTTTTGTCCGGTGAGTAGTTTGTCACTGAGAAAGCGAACCTATTCAAGAGGAAAATTTGAACAATTTGGTGAGGAAGTATGCATAACAATAAGGGCAAAAGTTTCTATAATTTAGTTTTTTTTTTTTGTTTCCTTGTAATTTTAATTAATTCGTTTTTTTTAAAATTAATTTATAATTTTTTTCTCAATTTAACCCAATTGATTATAACTGTTAATATTTTATTATAAAAATTACACACACATGAGCAATATGTGTCTTGCTTTTAAGGGTATAATTGTAAATTTGTTTAACTAAGCTTTTTGAAAATTAGCTAAACAAATAGTTTATTAGAAGAAAATAAGCCAATAGAAAAGCTAATATTTAAAAAAAAAAAAATTTGACTTTTCTAATGTATTGGCTTTTTGGGAAGAAAAAAAATGAATATACCAAATGAACTAGCAAAATGGGTTTTTCATCCAATAAGTTGGCTTATAAGAGATTGCCAAATGAAACTTTAGGACTCGTTTGGCAAGTGATTTTTTTTTACCAAAAAGTTAAAAAATTATTTAAAAAAATTAAAAAGCCAACAATTTATACCAAAAAGTCAAAGATTCCATTTTCTCTTTACTTTTTGCACATCTTTTCGTAACAAGCCAAAAAATCATCCCAAACATATTAATTTTTTTTACATCATATTTTAACTAAAAAGTTACTTAAAAAGTCTGTTCCCAAACAAGGCCTTAATCTCAATAAACTGATGATTTCGGTCAAAAATCTTGATTGACCTCATCGATTGGATCAAATCAACACAAAATTCAAAATTAATTATAAAAAATGAGCAAATTAAAAATATAAAAACTAAAATAATTTAACAGACAAAATATAAAGATTACTGTTGTAATTTATTCTCCTATCACAAAGATTACCTCATTTCGCAATCTTTCTTTCTCCTTGAGGAGGCAGTCATAGTCATTCTTGAGCCTATCATAGCTTGCCTTCAAAGAATCATAGTCTTTCTCAAGCTGCTTGGTCTTGGACCGGGCTCGCCGGTTTTGGAACCAAATTGCAACTTGCCTTGGCTGCAGCCCTAATTCCTTGGCAATCTGTGCCTTCCTCTCTGGTTCAAGCTTGTTCTCCACTTCAAAATTTTTCTCAAGAAACTGAACTTGATCGGCTGCGAGTCGCCTTTTCTTCTCCGGTTGATTAAAGCAAGCATCGTAGTGGTCGTCATTGCCATGTTCTTCCTTGTCAAGGGGTGGGGAAAATTGTCTGTCTGTTGGGTTTCCAACCATGGATGTTGAACATGAGAGAGAGTCACCTATGCATAAGATGGATTCAAATTGATAATATGCCATATGATATATTTGTCAAGTCAACTAAAAAAATTCACTAGTATTGTCCAAATCACACTAAATGCTTCATTATCCAAGGGGGGTCCTCTTGTGGATTAACACTTCATTGATCATGTGCTACTACTGTTGATGTACTACACTCCCAAACAATATCAAATCAAATCAAAGTAGAAAATTACATAAAAAAAAGATTGTTGGGAAATTGAAAAATAATCATGTATATAAAAAAAATTAATGAAAGATATATGAAGTATGAGTATTTCGACAAATATATTGTACCCATACCGGGTATTGACCGACATATGATACTTCATATAATATTTTTGTATACATATCGAGTACACGAAACACGTATCTAAATTTTTTCTTCTATTTTTAAAATATCTAGACGTATTTAATATATACCCAAGCCATACCATACCTTAATCGAAATAATATTTTCTTAAACTATAGAGATAAAATTTCATTTACTAAATTTCTTTTTTTTTACAAATATACCAAAGTCATATCTGTATATTATTTTTTTAAAATTTTACCATATCAACGCAGTTGTATCATCCTAATACTAATACTCGTGCCATACCTGTGCTTGTTAGTAGAAGAGATTCCCATAATAATAAGAAAGTGGAAACGACTATCTCTCCCTTGCTTCTTAATAATCATTTAAAAAAAAAAAATTGTAATACAAAATACTCTGACATGACAGACAAATTGAGGTCTACAATTATTCTTATAAATTAAAAAAAAAATTGAAAATATTTAAGAACATAACAGAGATGACTACAAGAAGAGATACTTAAAAACCCACAAACAAAATTGAAATGAATCAATCTTGTGGCAAGCTAGAAAAAACCCATCAATAGAAAGAAATCACTGATAAATAAGAAGGAGAAAAAAAAAGAAGGAACACCAACACTTTCTAGAAAAGTGGGGGTACAGAAAGAAACAGAGGACCAAACTGTATACAGAAAGAAAAAAGGAAAAAGAAAAAGCAGGGGGTGTCAGGGAAAATTACCATGAAAAGAAGGGGGAGAGTTGGAAATCCAGAGAGACTCGAGAACCTGGGAAGAACAAGGAAGGCTGTTATTTTGGTGTGTAACGGTCATGTTGGAACCTCCATAGACTCTCCCACCCTCCATACTAGTTAGTAGCAGCTTCTTCACTTTATTTTTGCAGAGTATAAAGAAAGCAGAGTTAATGGGTTCAATTCAGACTGATCTATCTATCTGTCTGTCTATCTATCTAGAAGAGTTTATGACGGAAGAAGCTGGTGAAGAGGACTATGGTGATGTGAAAATATGGAAGTATGGGGAGTTCATACCCATCACCCAGAAAACAAGAAGAAGAACAGACATATATATGCTAATATCAGAGAGAGAGAGAGAGAGAGAGAGAGGGAGAGAGAGAGAGATTATTCTGTGGGAAGGAGAGGTTGATGGGAATTGTAACTTGGTAATAGAGGAGGAGAGGGGACTCTCTATTTCGGCAAATTTTATACATGTGTGGGAAAATTATACAATAATTTCGGAATATCGCATGATCATATTTTTTTATCAATCATTTTATATTATGGCCCTCATATTACTCAATTACTTAACATAAATAATTAGAATAATGCTTGGGATCCCCTTTTGGGGGTCACCCCCTCACCCCCCTTTGCCACGTAGCGGGTGGTGATTGGAGGAGCAGGAAAAAAAAGAAAAAAAGAAAAGAAAATGTAACCAATGAGAGAGAGAGGGGGTCAAAGGGGTGGGGGAAAAAGGGGGGATGAATCATTGTTGAAATAATTAATACTTTATCTTCTTTACCAATCATACTATTTATTACGTGGCGACAGAGATAATTACAACTTTGACCATTGCTATTCAACGTTAAGATCTTGTTTGGGATAAAATAAAAAACTTAAAAAGTTACTAAAAAAAGTTAAAAAGTCTATACTATTCAAGGGTATCTTGCGGGGAAGCCACTAAGGTAAAATTATTATTTTGTTCTTTGAATTCAACTATTCAAAAAGTCAAAAAGTCAAAAGGGTAAAATGGTTATTTTGATTTTACTACAATATTTTATTATACATTTTTTCGTAAAAAGTCAAAAAGTTATCCCAAACATACATATTTTTTCTTTAATTTTTTAACTAAAAAAATCAAAAAGTGTACTTATATAGCACATCCCAAACAATTACTAAAAATTATATTTAATTTTCAAACATAATAATATAACAATTAATTAAAATATTAAAAATAACAATCTCTCATATATTATCTAATTATTAATTAATTATATTACTTATATATTGGAGTTAAAAAAAAATCGATTCAACTTATCCAATTATGTATTGGAGATAAAAAAAAATCCATTCAACTTATCCAATCAATTGACACACAGGGGCGGGGCTATGTGTAATTCATTGGTGTCAATTGACACCACTGAATTTTCAAATTTTGTTTAAATATATATGAAATTTTGTTTAATAGTTTTGAATTTTAACAAAATGACCCCAATATTTGGAGTTATTTATTGTTTAGTGGTGTCAATTTTAACAAAATGACTCTAGTGAATCTAGATAAATATCACATATATCACATATATTTGCAGTTATTCATTGTTTAGTGATGTCAATTTTAACTCAGTGTTCGTTCATTCATTTGCTCCATCAACGCTTCATTCTCTAACAACCACTGTTGCATTGCCATTGATGCATTTCTTCATTTGTTCTCTCTCTCTCTCTCTCCCTCTGAATGACCTCACTGAGGGAAATTCCTGACTACGCCCATATTGACACATATACATTGTCGACCTGAATACACATAGATACAAGGCAATGATTGATTTGTTATACCATATCATCAAAATCACATAGTATAACTATTTCATTGAATTTTTCGGAAAGGTTAATGGTGTGTTTTATATGTATGTTATAATTACATAATAAAAGTAATATAATCTTATACTTTTTAAGTTATAACTAAAAAAAGAAAGAAAGTTATAATTAAATATAAAAAATTATTATCAAATATTTTAAAATAATATTATAATTAGAAATGAAAATAACATAACTAAAAATACATATAATAAGTAGATCTATATAATAGAATTCTGTGAATTTTTTTCTCTTGTTTCGGTCTATTTAGTTGCTTTTGCCTGTAATATATATCTGTTTATATTTTAAAAATTTGTGAAATAATTTTATTTTTATGATGGTATACTTTTTTTTAGTATGGTGCGAACTTTTCTGGCGTGTCACCTTGCATAAAATAAAATTTCACTTCTGATACAATTATTTTACCATTATCCTACTTATTTATAATTTTTCCTTTATATGTTGACAACAACAATATTGTGCTCAGAAAAATTATAAGGTGTACTTATAGATAACAATCATTTTTGCGTATGTTTTATCAATTACTCTATAAATTTATAGCATACGCATCACTGTCACAATAAAAATTCAGATAAATTATAATTTGTCCCTTTTATATTTGGTAATTGTTTCACTTTGGTAAGTCTTTGCCCTTCATATTTCAAATTTTTTTCAATTTATTCGAAAAATTAATTTCTGTACAAAATTAGACAAAAAATGTCATGTTAACCACCACATAACATACAAAATATATTATTCTATATGTCAATTCTTTGGTGTCATGCATGAGGTCTAAAATATTGGCTTACTTATTCAATTCATTTTTATTTTTATTTTTATTTTTGTCAATCAATAGGAGAAGTCATATATTGTAACCTACTACAGTTGAGAGCTTATCTCTCTAAGATGCTAGAGAGCAACTTCGACAACAACTCCATCCATCACGATTCGACCAGAACTGCTAAGTCCACTGAGAAAGAAGATCACCTAATCCGAAGTACCAAGAAAATAAAGAGTTCAAAACCCTCGGAAACCAGTGAAATGGAAAATGAAGTGGTAATGGATCTTGTAACAAGGGAAGATGAGCCCAACCCTCAAATACTGTTGTTTCAAGGCAACTTACCTGTGAAATCTTTCAAAGAAGCTCTCACTACGACTAGAAACAACACCTACTCGTTTGATAACAAAATGTAGATTCTCTCTTTAGATGAAGAAGATGATGACCAACAGGGACACCCATCTATCGATCAATTTATCTCGGAACTCATGAATTTGCCCACGATCTCCCTCCCCAAAAAGCTCTTGCAAAAGATTCAGAAACCATGGGAGAGCACCCTAATCATACTACTACTGGGGAAAAGTATTGGCTACAACATGCACTGCACTCGAGTTAAAAATATCTGGGGGCTCCAAGGTGAGTTCAATGCAATTGATTTGGGAAGCAACTATTTTTTTTATTCAAGTTCTCTAACCAAGAAGACTACACTAAAGTGTACACTGGAGGACCCTGGGTGATCATAGACCACTACCTCACAGTCAGAAAATGAAAACCGAACTTCAAGCCTTCGGAAGCTTTTGAAACCACAACTGCAATTTGGGTTCGGTTTCCAAAGCTTCCGATAGAATACTACTAGGATAAAGTCTTATTTGCAATTGCCAAAACCATTGGTAAACCTCTTAAGATTGATTGGACAATAACAATGGCAACCAGAGGCAAGTTTGCAAGAATCTATGTAGAGATGGACCTCACAAAACCACTGATTCCCAAATTTTTTCTAGAAAACAAATGCTATAATATTGAGTATGAATCTCTTCACTCTTTCTACTTCCTTTGTGGTCTAATTGATCATAGGAAAGAAGCATGCAGAATTAGATCACAAACTACACAGCCGGTAGGAAAAAAGGTAGCCGTTACCGGTGAGGATAGCTGCGGCACACCCATCGCTGATACCAACGGTAACTTGCAACCTAGGGAAGCTACGGAAGAGGAATTTGGGCATTAGATGCTGGTAACTAAGCGTAGTTGAAGACCACTTCAGCCCTGGAAAACTTAAGAAGCACCTAGCCTAGCAACTAAGCCCAATAAGTTCAAATATTTAGAAGGTACTTAGGAGGGGTAGGAAGAGCACTTACAGGGCCGTAAGCATAATAGAGTAGGAGTTGAGAAGGCCCTAAGTAGTCACACTACCCATATGGATCCAAGCCAGACCTAGGAACCCAAAGATAAAGGGAAGATGGAACAAAACCTAACCTCAACCAAAGGGTAAAACAAACTAACCCAACACCAACTCATGGTTACACCAACTGGTGCTAGTTCATCAAAACAAGAGAAGGAATCTATTGCAGAGGTACCAGGCCCTGAGCATATTGAAAAACAAAATTCCATTAGTGAGAAACAATCACAATTTGGAGTGACTGGCATGATATGTGTCTTTGATACTAACACACAGCAAGAGGTCTTGATTACAGAGCAAGATAAAGATATTCAAATACATCTCAAAAACTCCAACTCAGGTAGCTCTAACTCAATTATTAGTTTTAAACCTGTACCCACGGATCAGTTAAAAGAAAGAGAACCCCCAGACCTAAGAGAGCATAACAATGGAGAATGAAGGAGAAATGAACTCAGAGGACTAGTGGCCAAATGTAGAGGAACATCTGAGGCAAACCAACTCGGCAGGGCTGTTGTTAGAACCAGGGAGCAAAGCTTTGCACCTAGTCGCTTTCACTTGGTGGATAGAACAAATTCGGTTGAACATCAAGCCAAGTTAGGGGAATAACCGACCACGACCACTCCACTCAGTGTAGATAGCCTCCCTCAGATCAGCGGAGGACGATCATCAGAGAATACGTAGTATTGTAGATATTGAAGGTAAACATCCCAACAACATTTCCTTCTATAGATTTAATTTGTATTTTGTTTTGGAATTGCCGCGGTGCCGGCAACAACAAATTTAAGCATAATCTTCTGGAAATCATTAAGACACACAAACTAGGGATTTTGGTCCAAATGGAAACTAAAATGCCTTTTAACAAAATGAGTGAGTTCTTCAATCGCTTAGGGTTCACAGCCTCTTCAACGGTTGATCTTGTGGGCAGAGTGGGGGGCATATGGATTGTTTGTGTCATAACCCAAACCGGCCTCTATATGTTTAGCGTCGCAACCGGCCAGTAATCCATGATTACCAAAGGCCTGTTTAACAATAATGACAATAAACGAGGGCTAGCAGAAGCCAATCATTAATAAAATATATCGTCTAATGAGCTGTGAGAACTTATATGAACAAAATAACCTTTTATATACTTATATATATGCACATAACCACTTAAGTCCATAAAACACTTATATACAGAATAAAACACAACTTAGAGAATTAAATTCCATAATAAAAAATAGTGCAAAAAAGTCATAGACCACTCTCGACACTTGACTGATTACAAAAGGGTGAGTCTGAACCACCCAATACGCCTTGACACGTAATGGCTTGGAACCTCGCGGTGAGGCACAATAGTTGGCTTGACAAAAATAGGTTTGGGTCAACGCCGCTAACTCTGATCCGGTGCCCGATCACCTACATATATATAATAAACAGTGAACTAGAGCCCAATGAATAACAATTGTATAAAAGGGTTATAAATGATGTCATTACAATAATTGAATCAGTCAATTAATCAATAGATAAATTTCTCAATCAATGTTTCATATCATATCAATCATTTTGATTCATTTCAATTCATAATAATCATACGTGGTACATCCAATAGTAGAACAATCGATAGATCTTAAAGACCGAACAATCATATGATGGCCATCAATGCAATAACAATACTTGGAACTGACAGAGATCTATGTAACAATAACAATATGCTATGGATGCCACGAGTACAATTTAGAAAATAGGACAATCATTCATGAATAAACATTATCATTTTAGTAAAACAAAACTTTTTATTTTTTTATTTTCTTTATCAATCAGAAAATAAATATAGTGAAACATAACTTTACAACAGTGTTACTTACAGTGGGCTCTCTGACTATGTGTATTAAAATGTAGTGTCCGACCTAAACAAGCAAAGTCAAGCACAATTCAATTACAATCGTGTCATTCAGTGATTCAATCAATCCTAATCAGTTCGGTACTTATATCTATTCAATTCATTTATTTCTTACTCGATTTCTATTCATTACTTAACCGTTTGGTTACACCTTTTGCTCTTTAGTTCCTTTCGTGCTTATGATAGGATTATGAATGCAAATGCACATGAAAATGCTTTAAAACAATGCAAACGGTGGCCCGTAAGGTGGAAAAGTGGAGCGAAAAACAAAACTAGGATTGCTCTAAGAGTGGTATGTGCGGAGCCATCACCGTACATGCGCCCCACACGTGCAATTATTTCAGTATGCAAGCAAAAACATGGGAGGCTCTTCGGCACGTGCGGGGCTCCAAGCCACACATGCAGAACTGGGCAAAAATCAGTCCGAATTCTGCTTCAATTTTGGAGCTAAATTTTACAACCTCAAACTTCATTTCATGTAATTCAAGCCCCCAAAACATTCAAGAACACATTAACTGTAACATATCAAGCTTTAAACGAGATTCATTACTTCAAATTGAGGCTTAAATCCATGCAAAAAACTCTTGAAGTTACAAACAAAAACATAATCTATGCAAACATTAGCTCCAAACTTTGCATTCATGGAGTTTCCTCCTTAACTTTCAAAACTCATGTAAGAAATTAAATGTAGGAAGAAGGTTTTTATGGAATTATGCCATGCATGTAGAATATATTACACCATCTCTCTCAATTTCCATTTTTATGATCATACATAGATTCTCAACTTTATTTCTTTTCCAAGAACTCCTAATTACTCATAAATTCTTCCTATTTGAACTTAGATGCTAAGGAATTAGGAGTGTATCATTTCACTTTCATGAATTTTGAGATGAAATTTACCTTAATTTAGTGATTTGTTGAAATATAACTCAAGCTCTTACTTTCTTCTTCCTTCTTAAGCTCAACTCTCTTTCTCTCTCTCTCTCTCTCTCTCTCTCTCTCTATCTCTCTCTACGTGTGTCTCTTTAAAGTTCACCAAAATCCATTACTTCAATTTGTTTCCTATTAGATAGATGAATAGAATAACTCCAATTTAATACTAAATAATAATTCATTTCCTAGGTTAAATTGTATTCAATTAACTCAAAGTAAATTAATCTTATCATCTTATAATCTTAATTACACTAAATTAATTTATGCTAATGTGAATTAAGCTCTAATTTCTATCCAATTACTTAATTCTAACTTGTTAAAATTAACGAATCAGATAGGTTTAATTTTTACTCTAACCTATTTGTCCACAATAACACAATTCAAATAATCACATGGCAAATCAATAAGACTGCATAACACATAAGCACTTAATTAACAATAAGCATATAATCAATATAATTAATTTGCTTAATTAAGGAGGTGGTCATCACAGTTTGGGATACCAACCAAGTAAATGTTAAAGCATCCACAGTTAGTCCACAAGTCATATACGTTACTATTCATAAAGAGGACTACGAGGAATGGGTACTGGCCGTTGTTTAAGCCAGCCCCAACCCCAACCTTCGGGATCAGTTATGGAAAGACCTTAAAGATGTAGCTAATAACATGCAACAACCTTGGCTAGTGGCTGGAGACTTCAACAACTATGCAAATCAAAGGGAAAGAAGAAGCTTCTCAACTAACCACAATACTAGAAGAACTCAAAAATTCCTTGATTAAGTGAATAATTATAACCTCATAGACCTGGGCAGCTCTAGACCACGTATGACATGGACAAACAACAGGTAAGGGCTAGCTAACACCATAGAGAGACTTGACTGAGCAATGTGCAATGCGGAATGGAGGACCATGTTTCCAGAAGCCATAGTTCGAGTTCTCCCTAGAACGTACTCTGATCACTCCCCTCTTGTAGTCTACACACAAGATATGCACCCTTTAAACCCCCGCAATAGGCCCTTCAGATTTGAGGCCGCTTCGATGTCTCATCCTGGCCTTATTAATGTTATTAAATCTTCTTGGCAAACTATGAACAATAAACTTCTTGACTCTATTGTTGACTTTACTAATAGAGTCATTGACTGGAATAAGGAGGTTTTTGGGAACATTTTTAAATGTAAAAGGATACTCCTTGCTAGGATTAAGGGTACCCAAAAAGCTCTTGCTGAAAATTTCACTCATAGCCTTTAAAATCTTGAAAATATGCTCATTAAGGATTATAGTGACACTTTGTTCCAAGAAGAAATGCTCTAGTTTCAGAAACCTAGATCCAAAAATATCACCCTTGGCGATAAAAATACCAGATATTTTTATATATCCACTATAAATAAGAGGCGTAAGCTTGAAATTAATGCCCTGAAGAATGATGAAGGTAATTGGATTAGTGACACTAAGGGGGTTAAAAACATCATTCTTGATTACTTTAAGAACCTCTTTAGTAAAAGTGTTACTCAACAGTTAGACTATTGGAAGAATAACACCCCAGCTAAATTTACTAAGAAAGATAATGATGGTTTTTTGAATCATCTGTCTAATCCTGAAATTTTACAAGTTGTGTGAGATATTGGTGCATTTAAAGCCCCTGGGATAGATGTGTAGACTACCTGAACTCTCTCCGCGCGCCCCCTTTCGGAGAAGGTGCGAATTGGGGTTCATGCTACTACAGTTTGGACTACTGTCACGGTTCTGAATCTAATCTCACAAAGTGCAATGTAAGACTGATAAATCACCAAAGAGTCCAAATCCGGAAAATCGTTTTGGAAAATCAATTTTAATCAAAAAGCGCCAAACATGGACTGCTTTGCCAGATTTCAGAGTCGCCACCTAAATATTTTATTTTGGAAAATTTAGGAAACCCTGACTCGTGCCTAAGGCCACGTGTCTGTCATCACCAAAGTTGCCTCGGCTCGGGAACTTGGGTACGAGAGGGGAAGGTCCTGAAATGAGCACCCCCGCTCGCCCGATCAAAGATCGGCCTCTACTAACATGATATGTTGTTTTTGAAAACACATGTATTCTTATTCCGGTTATTATCTAACTTACTATGTGATGCACACATCATACAAGTATAGACTAAATCACTCGATTTGGAACAAAACATCTCATGTTTGTTTGTGAAAATAGTTTGAAAGTGCTACTCGCAAGTAGGCTAAAGTGCGGATTTGCCACCCTCAAGTGGGCTTAAAACTCACATTTTGATGAATTGTTCCAATTCAAGTAATAAAGCCTCCACCCATAGGCATTCAAGCAGTTAAGCACTTAAGCAAATAGCCTCATGGCAAGCATGCTATCATGGCAACACTTACACTCATGCAAGGATGCTAAAACTTAAAGACTCACCGAGTACTCCAAGCCAAAACAGAGAACTAGTTAGAAATCATGCATGATCCTAACTACGCAAGATGTTTAATGCAACACATGCAAAATGCAATTAAGATAGGCTCGGCTACCTAAGATGGCATATGAATGCAACACTTGATAACATGCTGTTAAACACGTATTCAAGTAAGTGTATTGAAATACAATGTAGTTTGAATGATGCGCCGAGCCTAGTGCATGCAAGACAAATGAATGATGCACGCATGCAAAGCATAAGGATGCTAATCAAAACATGCCCTAAAACTAACCATCGAAAGCTGATAAGTAAAAGGGAGAAAGAAATGGGGTTGGAAGACATGCACACACACACGCACCCTTATTACAATATTTTGCCCTCTCGACGAAGGGTCCGAATGAAAAAGTTAAGCTAATCTAAGCAAAGCTAAACAAACTAATCTAATTAAACTAATTAGACTAATTATTACAAATCAATCGAATAACTAGCAAACTACTTACTAATTATTACAACAATTAACTAATTAACAAATTAATTAATCAAATTACAAATTCAATGCTAACTAACAAGTAAAGCACTAAATTAAACCACTTCAGCTCTACTTCAAGAAGTTGAACATGCATGCTCGCATTCGGTTTCTCGCCCCGAAAAGATCTCCGGTTTGCTCTTTAGAGGCTCTGTTTACAGGGTGTCTTCAATATCTTTCTACTGAACCTTACTACATCAAGGCTAGGGAGTGCACCAGTGGCCTGCCGGCCATGAGGAGCTGCTGCCGGCCAAAGATGGCCTCTGCCGGCCAACAATACAAGGGTGCCGGCCATCAATGTGGCACTGCCGGCCACTGGTGTGCTGTGACACCAAGCTGCAACAGAGCACAAAATAGAGGAAATGAAGAGTCTCCCTAGGGCATGTATGGACTGTGCCACTCCTTATCATTTCAAAACATTAGGGGAGAAGCACTATTGGATCCAAAACCACCAATCAAGCATGCAATGCATGATGGCCAAAGATCCAACTTGCACACATTTCAATAAATGCATTGCAAACAAGACTCTAAATCCACTACCTCATCATGGATGATCAAAGGCAACTGAGACAAAGGGGATTGGCTCACTTTCATCACTTCAAGTATGAAGTGGACCAATCCACCTTGTGTTCAACATAACGTCCGGTTGAACACCATGTAATGCAGACAATATGCTATGCAAACAACACGCTAATCTTGACATGTTAAGGTGGCATGCACAAGACTCTATCATGTAAGCAATGCATGCAAGACACGTTAAAGTGCCAAGAGCACTAAAGTAAGTGAAGAGGATAACACTATGAGCATGATCACAATGCTCAAACAACCAAACCAGCTCTAAATAGAGCTCAACCATGCCAAATCAAAGGCTAAAACATGCTGAAATGATAGCCCAAAAGCTTAGACAAGCATGCATACGTATTGGCTCACAAACAAGGCATAAGGCACATCTCTCAAAAGCATTGAAAAAGTGGAACATGTGAGAGTGTGACCATGCTATATACACTGAAATCATGTGAGAAATAAGGTTAAGGCATGCAATCATCACATTCAAAGCATGTTAGGGACCTCAAACACAAAGCTAGTGAAGCCCAACTACACTATAGCTAGACAAAGCTAAGCATATATGACCAAGACCACTTAAAACAGTCCTAAAGCATGCTAAATTAGAGCTAAAAACATGCTAGAGTGGAGCATACACATGCTAGATTAATAGGCTAGACCATCAAGTACACTAGGCTAGTGAGCAAGTTTACATTACAAGTGCAAGATGCAAGCAATGACCAAACAAGAGGTGACCCAACCAACCAAAATTAGAGTTAAAGAATGTTAAATAATGGCCAAAAACATGCTGGAGTAGAGCAGATACATGCTAGAATTATAGGCTAAGACATGAAGTATGTTAGGCTAGCAAGTAGGATTACACTACAAGTGTATGAAGCATGCAAGAGGTGACCAAACCAGCCGAAAACAGAGTTATAGTAGGTCCAAAAAGTCACAAAAACATGCTCAAACTAAGCCTTAAGAAGGGAGAAACACATGCTCATTTGGTAGGCCAACAACACATGCAAGCATGACAAGAGGAGAGGGGACCACCCCCTCCTATTTGGGACCTCAAAACAAGGTTTTTACCACTGAAAATTCTCTGGATTTCAGTGTTTAAAAGGCCAATTAAAGTGGTTTTGAAAGGCCTTGAAAGATGGCACAAAATCTTCACAAGCAAAGAGACTAGAAGGGTGGACCACCCTCAAACTCAAAAGGGGCTTAAACCACCATTTTTAGGACTGAAAAAAAGAGTTTTCTTCAGTTCAAAACCAAGCCAAAAACAGTTTGCAAAGGTGGTAAAAACAAGTATGAAAATACGCTTAAAAGAGGGAGATGCTCACCCTTGAAGCATAGCACAAGAACAACCACTTTTCTTGATCCAAGACCACCTTTTGGAGCTCAAACAAAGTCCCAAGCTACCTCAGCCCAAAGATGATCCACTCTTGTTAAGGGTTGATAGGTTGAAGATGGTTGTATGCAAGCCTTCAAGCACAAAATCTTTAGAGAGAGTGAAATCTAGAGAGGGGATTTAGAGAGAGAGGCTCCCAAACCTTTTGCCAAATTGTTCTCAAATGTTTTAACCCTTGAATATGAGATATAAGGCTTCAATATATAGCAAAATACAAGCTTTTGGTCGAAAATGTCTCAAGAGAGATAGCTGTAACAAGCTGGAGCAAAATATCTGCCAAAAACTGCTTTCTGCCATCAATGGCCGGCACATGACCATTGATGGCCGACACTTGACCATTGTTGGCCAGCATGGGACACCATTGGACGGTAGGGGGCCGGCCTTGGCCATTCATGGCTGGCACATGGCCAAAAAATCCCATTCATGGTCATAAACTTCCACCTCTAGTTGGACAGAAAAATCTGCTTTTCAGGCCCGATTTCAACCGGACATAACTCCTTCATCTGGACTCATTTTTAAGTCATTCTTGAGCTAAATTGAAGCCATGGAAGTCTTCTTTCCAATGGTGGCAGCCTCACATCAAAATTCCAAGTGTTCAAAAAGTTATGTTTGTTTGAGTGAAGACTACTCAGTTTCGATCCTGCCGAGATTCATGCCAAACTGTTTCTCCAACTTGGTTTCTTCTCTCCTCTCCTCTTTTCTTCAACTCCAAACCCCCAAACAAGGTGTTTTGAAAGATTTTTCAAAGAGTTCATCTCTCTTTCATTCATTTCCACTTTGTCCTTGCTCGGTTTATCAAAAAGCGCGACATTTAACAAAATGCGAGCGTCGGAACATCGTAGAAACTTGTTCAAAAACCATTTTGAAAGAGAGGGTTTCAAGGTCTAAAATCTTTTGATCAAGATCATTTTAGTCCAAAAGGGGTATGATGTTTGGATTTGAAACTCCTCTTGCTGAAGAAATCTACCCTTGCACTGCATATCTTTCATCACCAAGTAAGCAATTAGTAGCGCCCAAGTCTTAAGGGCAGTCAAAAATGGGGTGTCTACAGTTGCCCCTTTTTGACAGAGCTCGAAGTCATGAAATGACGTGAGTGAATGTCAAAGCTCAGAGACGACCCATTTTTGACAAGGCCGAAGACTTAGACAAACAAGCAAGATAACAATACAGATGCACCCGCAGGCAGGGGCAAAATGCAAATGACATGCACAATGCAAGAGCACAACTTATGATTATGCAAAGAGGGCGGTAATGTAGCATCTATAGGCAAATGTTATACAAAGAAATGCTACAGCAAACTCGCACACAAGCAAGTAAGTAAACACGCCACGCGTGAGAATTAAAGACCGAACTACATTTCATGTAGAAAGGATGTAAGAAAATTATGCAATCTTAGCGAACGTGTGATAGATACATGAAGCGAACGTGTGATAGATACACAAAGCGAACGTGTGATAGATACACTAAGTGAGCATGTATGATAGATACACAAAGCGAACGTGAGCATGTGTGATAGATACACAAAGCGAACATGTGTGATAGATGCACAAAGCGAACGTGTGATAGATACACAAAGTGAGCATGTGTGATAGATACACAAAGCGAATAAGTGCGATAGATATACAAAATGAGCATGTGCGATAGATACACAAGATGAACATGTGCGATAGATACACAAAATGAGCATGTGTGATAGATACACAAAGCGAACGTGTGATAGATACACAAAGTGATCATGTGTGATAGATACACAAAATGAGCATGTGTGATAGATACACAAAGCGAACGTGTGATAGATACACAAAGTGAATAAGTGCGATAGATACACAAAATGAGCATGTGTGATAGATACACAAGATGAACATGTGCGATAGATACACAAAATGAACATGTGTGATAGATACACAAAGCGAACATGTGTGACAGATACACAAAGCGAACGTGTGATAGATACATAAAGCGAACGTGTGATAGATACACAAAGTGAGCATATGTGATAGATACACAAAGTGAGCATGTGTGATAGATACACAAAGCGAATAAGTGCAATAGATACACAAAATGAGCATGTGCGATAGATACACAAGATGAACATGTGCGATATATACACAAAATGAGCATGTGTGATAGATACACAAAGCGAACATGTGTGATAGATACACTAAATGAAGAGAGTGTGATAGACACACTAAATGAACAAAGTGTGATAGATACACTAAGTGAAGATGTGCGATGGATGCACAAAGTGAACATATGCAATCTTTTACCGAGACATAATCAATCTTAACCGGTACTTCTCCGAATGAACCGTACATACAATGCCGTCCGGTCACATCAGCTTCAAATGAACTGAACACACAATATCGTGCCTTACGCCGTTGGGGATCTTCTACTTTTTGATTGTGCTTCCAAACCGCAGTTACTACCTTTCCTTCCTGGCCATGTTCACAACTTTCCCTATTCTCCAACGGAGTGATAGACTAGGTTAGTTCAGTATCCATAATTAAGGCGCATACCCGCTACCTCAACCTATGGGGCTTCCATACAGATTTCAAGCCGGGGACACACCCCTGGGTATTTAAACCAGACTTTAGTCTCGGAAATCCTGAACCTTTGCGTTCTAGGCATCAGTCATTCAAACTCTAGTTTCCACCGTCGCAGTTGGTTTCCTAGGAACTCATTGCAAACACAGCCAAGATGCCCTTGACAAGGAAATGGTGCTTAGGGAGAGCACTTCTGATCGCCATTCTGGCTTGAAGCAGGCTTGAGCTTGAGGTAGAGGCACACTCATACTTCGGAGCATTGACAAGGCCTGAGGAGGTGCAAATAGAATGCAATCTCGGAACTTTCTGAAGTTGAAACACTCAGATGCTCCGATTTTCCTCTTTTCTTTTGCTTTGCAGTTTGGAACCTATATAGCTTCAGATAGGTCCTAGTTCTACTATTCTCATGTGACCTGGGTTGAACCCTGCAGTTTATGAAAGAAAGAAACCTATTTTGCACATATGTAGAGAACGACATAGCACTCTGAGCACAAAATGTTTTATTTTTGAAATTGAAATTGAGAAACAAGTTCTTAACCGGGTATTGAGCCTACGACTGACCACAGCCAAAACGACTCAACAAAGGAAAACAAAGGTAAACAACCTAAACACATCTATTGACACTCGAAACGACTCAAAACAAGAATCGAGACAAACCAAAAAACACACACATGACACTCAAACGTGTTACAAAAGCGAGAGACCCTCTTGGTTCACAGGGAGCCAGTTTCTTCGGGTATTGTTTCCCACCCTTTCTTATTTGTGATTCTCACATCACTCTGGCACTCAATCTCTAATTTTCTGAAAAAGCCCTTTTCTCATTTTATCCTCTCAACGCACATCTCTCTATTCTTCAATCTCTCTTATTTTTTTATCCCTCTCTTGGGTGGTTGATGGATAAATAGGAAGTTGTGGGCTCTTTCTCCTAGTATTCTACTAGATACTCCTTCTTTCGTGTACAACTAGTGAGCTCTCCCACAGAGGGGTTGCGGTGCGACCAGATGTACAGTAGATTTGCAATTGACATCGGTTGACGATGCCCTTGGCTAGTTTGGAAGTGATTGTCCAGATGAGGGAACTGAATATCCCGCTCCATTTCCAGTTCGTGCTTCGCACTTAGCTTTGATACCTCGTTGCTTGGAGGATGATAGAGCTTTCGGCCCTTTGCTTGTTAGCTTCAGTTGTGCCCTTTTCTGGCAAGTAGAATGCCCTTTCTGGCAAGTATGTTGACAACAGGGGAAAGACAGAAAACCTGACTCAACTGTGCCCCTAGTTCATCATTTTGACCATTTTTTGTTTTTGGCTTTCTACTAAAACAATTTTGACCAACATGAGAGTTAGATGAACATACTTATTCGATTTTCTGATTTGAAATCATGCAAGTCAGGTTGCAAGCACTGAAAATTTTCCTTTTTTGGGTCCAAAAAATGGTCCAGTTTTGGAAAAAAATGGAATAATTTTTTAGAAAATTAGTCAACCTCATTAAAAATTCTCAAAAACTGTTTTTACAAATGGCCACTGATCGACCAACATAGAATTTACTCTTGAGATGCACAACCTTAGATCCAAAACAATGGAAAACTGCCCCTTGTCTAAATGACATTGCACGGCAACGGAAAGTTGCCCCTTGTTTGAATGGCATCACAACACACTGTAATCAGTCCTCAACGTGACGATCACAACCGAACTCTCAGATACAGAAACGACAAAGATGACCCGTTCAATCTCATGGACAGGACAGTTGAATTTGAAGTGTTTACGGCTGGACTTCAGAATGAAGTTGCCTACATCTCCCACAGATGGGAATCAAGCCTTACGTAGTTCGGGGTTAGGGTGCACTCCGGTGTTAACACTCTCCTTTTAAGCTCTAACTTTTGCCAAAGCCGCCCTTTCAGATTTTCAACCTTGCGAGCTTTGTTTTTCTTTTCTTTTCATTTTCTTCTTTTCTTTTCATTCTTTTCTTTTCATCTTTTCTTTTTCTTCATTTTTCTTTTCATTTTCTTACTCTAACTTTTGCCTGGGTTGCCCTTCTGGGTTTTCGGCCCAGCGAGCCTCTCATGGGTAAAAGAGTGTAACTTTGTCCATGTTGATCGGTCATAGGATCTCGAAACCATCTGAATCCAGGAGAATGGCTGCTGTTCGTTGATGATATTAAAGTCCATCCAATGGGGGGTTGAAGTTGCCCCTAGTGTTGCGGATAGGAACTCAATTGTTCTTCAGCAATACTTTTTTCTTTTCTCCATTTTGGGATTTGGCGTTGTGGCCAGTCTTCATTGGTTTGCGGAATGACTCATCTTTTGAATCTTCGAGCAAATCTGACCTTTTGTTGCCCCTAGTTCAAGGGCTACTTCTCATTCAGCTTTGCAAGCTTCCTTTGATCACATTTGACCTTCTTGCCCCTAGTTCGAGGGCTACTTCAAATCTGGCCTGGCGGGCCTCCTTTGATGTCATACGACCTTATTGCCCCTAGTTCAAGGGCTGCTTCAAATCTGGCCATACAAGCCTCACATTGTGGTTGACCGTTGAATATTCTGAATCCAAGTTCAAGGTTTGAAAGCAAAAGGGGTTGAATCTCGAGGCTGAGAATGATCCTATGCTGTATAATCTCAAGAACGATTCCACACAGGTCTTCGCAGGACCACGCAAAACATTTTTTGAAATCTTTTAAGAAAGCGACTAGTCGCTCGCACTGAAGACAATGTAGAACCAATCTGGATCAAGCCAGGATCCTTCTCAGTACTCACATTAACAAGCATGATCTCATTCATTAAGGGCTTAGCATGCCTCTCTTCCTCTCAGTTTGATCAAATTTTTGCAAATCCGGAGGAATTCCTCCCTCTTTGTTTTCATCACAGTGTTCGAAAAGTTTTGAAAAAATTAGGTCAATGCAATGATTTCAAGGCACAGAAAAGTAGGTGAAAAGCACTGCCGTTTCATTCAGATCTTCTGGCACAACTGGCTTCATGGCAGAAATCGACGCAAAATGGAGGATGTAAAGATAAACACAAAACAAGATAGTGATGTTCGAGGTAACACCCCCGAAATCACCCGACTTCGACACAACAGGACTGACTCGATACAACAAGATAGACTCAACTGACTCAGCACAAAAAGATTGACTCAAAACAACACAACAAGACTGACCCAATACCCAAGTCAAAAAGTAAAATAGCCAACATTCGCACATTGCTCAAAATAGTGCATGCCATCCACCATATCTGGAGTAAACTGAGTGCCATCCGCAGGTGGTTCATCCCCCAATCACATAGGCACATTATCCCCCAAGTTCACTGATCCAGTGTCGATAGACTTTGTAGAGCCTGGTGCGACGATGACCTTGTTATCAATTAGATCTTGTATTTCGTGGCGAAGACGAAAACACATATCAGTGCCATGACCGGTTTGTTGATGGAAGGCACAGTAAGTGGCAGCATCATGCTTAGTTAGAAGGAGATCCGGGAGAGGCCGAGGCTCAAGGGGTTTGGGATGGCCTTGTCCTATAAGGATTTGGAGAGCTTTGGACAAAGTCATGTGGAGGGGATTGAAGACCCTCTGGCCTCGGGGTGGGTACTTCGAGGTTTGTGAAGTGTTGGATGTACCAACAAAGGGGTTGACAGGTGCTGGCTGGGTTTGATGATCTCTTCCAAGTGTAGGATTGGAGCTGAAGGGGGTGTTTTTGGTACGACAGCCCTTCTCCCGAGTTGCCCCTTGATTCAGACTGCTCTCATTCTGAGTGGCAAAAGTGTCATCCATAGTCTTTGAAACAACTGTGAGCACTTGCTATTTGTTCAACTCTTCCATTTTTAAAGCCTCAATAGCCCACTGAAGATGCTCATAAGGACCGATACCTGCCCCAACCTTGTTCTTTCCATTTGCCTCCACTTTGCCAAGGGATTGGCATTCTTCCAATGCAGCTTGTCCCAAGATTAGGGAGCCTTTTGGTGTGAAATTTCTGGTATGTGATGTGGTTGATGACGGAGCCAGTATCCCAACGGCCAAATCTACCACAGTTCTTTGAAGATCTTCAATCATTCTCATCAGCTCAGAAGTAGTGGGTTCATGGGTTTGAGATGATTGGGATTCAGGTGCATCCATCATGCTTAAGCCCATGCTTTCCAGGATAAACACCTCAGGCTTGGGTAGATGGGTTGGGGTGTATATACTAGGATTGTAGGTGGGTGGCAGTGTATGGCCGAGGTTGAGATGTGGATGAGGTACTTGGTCATTGGGATCTTGAGGTGGAGCTATTGTCCGGTTGTCAATGAGATTCTGGATCTCATGACGAAAGCGGTAGCAACAATCAGTGCCATGGCCGCACTGCTGATGATACATATAGTATTTCATGGGGTTATGTCTGGCAGGGAGTAGGTCAGGCAAAGGTTGAGGATCAAGGGGTTTGAGATACCCTCTCTCCATCAGGACTTTTAGTGCGCTGGTTAGGCTCATATAGAGGGGGGGTGAAAGTTCTGCCTTGAGCCCGGGCCGGGCTGGCTGTTTGTAGGCTGGCCTTGGCAAAAAGGTCGGCTATGGCGACTGTATTGCTTTTAGTGGGTTTGGAAATAGTGCTACCGGCATGGGTACTCCTGGAAAACACCCTCCTTACCGGTTCACTTGTTCTGGGAATAATCCCTCTGTTGAATGCATTCTCAATCTGAACCCCCAGTTCATACAAACTTTGGAAAGTGAATAGTGGAGCCACTATTAACTTTTGCAACATATCAGGCTCCAGGTTTTGCACCACTATCCGCACTTGGTCCCTTTCAAAAGGGCAATCTGTCATCTGTGCTGCCTTTGCTGTCCACCTTGCAACAAATTCTACAAAAGGCTCTGTTGGGTTCTGGCGGGTTGCTTCAAGCTCTTGCATGGTCATTTCACCTTGGGTATTGCAATAATATTGATCGACAAAGGCTTCAGCCAACTTTTCCCAGTTTTGTTTCACTGTATCCTCCACTTCGGTGTACCAAGTGGCTACTGCACCCAACAGGGTTCTTTCATACAGAGAGAGTTTCTGCAGCTTAGTCAGACCTGTCGGTTTTAAGACATCACGAAAAGCCGGACATGTACCATAGGATCTCCAGACCCGTCGAAACGGTCAATATGTGGCATTTTGAATTTGTCCGAAAGTCGTATGGCAGCCTCGGTGTACCCATCTCCAATGTCGACTTGCTTTTCAAGTTTAGCAATTTTCACCGAGCTCGGTTCGAGATCATTAGTACCTAAGGGATAAAGCCTCTCATCAGGCTGCACTAGAGGTCTGAAAACTCGGGCTTGAGCCAACCCTTCTCGGGGATCCGGACCATGCAAATCTTCAACTGGCAGAAGTGGGTCAAAGTTCGGCTGGGGTCCCGAGACTGGATGTGTGGTAGGTGCCCCAGATGGGCGTTGCACTTTGGCGTTGGTCTAATCCTGCATGGTGAGTCCCTGGTTTAATGCTGCTATTATGGCCATAACTTCTTCCGATCTCTGTGGCATCACGGTCTGCTGAGTTTGAACAAAGGTGATGTGACTGGTGACTGTTGGATCAGTTGAACTGATGAGCCCTGACTGGCCTTTCTTTGCCTTGCCTCTAGCGAAGGAAACAGGGGTTTCCCTTGAACTGAATCTTTGACCTGACAAAGTCTATCGACACAAGTCCAATATACCCGGGGGATATCGGAGTCTTCTGAAGCTATAGTTCCAAGACTATCTTGCAAAAGAGAAAATAGATAGCATCTCAGCCCAATTTCACAAGAATAGATATGAGCATAGCTGAATGACTGTGCTCTCTACTGAATTCTACCCCAAAATTCTGCCTCAAAACTGATACATACTCAAACATTGATGTCCTCAGACCGATACCCAGACTTGCAAACTGATACATGCATTCCTTGTAAGGACACACCCTAATAGCCCATATCAAGCAAGTGAGAGCAAAACACCCTTATGGTGGGGTAGGGTTTCCCTGTCCTATTTTGTCAGGAGCTAGGGTTTCACTACGCACGCATGCGGTTTCAAACAACCTACATTCGGGTAAGCAACCTATCCTAGTTTGGAACAATCTCTAAGGCTTCCGATATGCACTAGGTCGAATGGTAAAAAAGGTGCCTTGGGAGAACCGAGGTTTGTGTTCCCATTGTGGTAGAGCCCGTAATCGGTCAGCCTTATGGCACGTTTTTCCAAGAAAGCCTCCGGCAAACCGTTCAGGAATAACAGATGGAAAACACAGTGACTTAAGCGCACCAATGCAAATGCAATGAAAAGAAACACATAAGTGTAAACAAAACAACATATCATGATGTTCGAGTCAAGTTCTCTAAGTCCCCAGCAGAGTCGCCAGAAACTGTAGACCGCCCGAACTCTCTCCGCGCGCCCCCCTTTCGAAGAAGGCGTGAATTGGGGTTCATGCTACTACAGTTCGGACTCCTGTCACGGTTCTGAATCTAATCACACAAAGTGCAATGTAAGACTGATAAATCATCAAAGAGTCCAAATCCAGAAAATCGTTTTGGAAAATTGATTTTAATAAAAAAGCGCCAAACATGGACTGCTTTGCCAGATTTCAGAGTCGCCACCTAAATATTTTATTTTGGGAAATTTAGGAAACCCTGACTCATGCCAAAGGCCACGTGTCTGTCATCACCAAAGTTGCCTCGGCTCGGGATCTTGGGTACGAGAGGGGAAGGTCCTGAAATGAGCACCCCCGCTTGCCCGATCAAAGATCGGCCTCTACTAACATGATATGTTGTTTTTGAAAACACATGTGTTCTTATTTCGGTTATTATCTAACTTACTATGTAATGCGCACAGCATACAAGTATAGACTAAAACACTCGATTTGGAGCAAAACATCTCATGTTTGTTTGTGAAAATGGTTTGAAAGTGCTACTTGCAAGTAGGCTAAAGCGCGGATTTGCCACCCTCAAGTGGGCTTAAAACTCACATTTTGATGAATTGTTCCAATTCAAGTAATAAAGCCTCCACCCATAGGCATTCAAGCAGTTAAGCACTTAAGCAAATAGCCTCATGGCAAGCATGCTATCATGACAACACTTACACTCATGCAAGGATGCTAAAGCTTAAAGACTCACCGAGTACTCCAAGCCAAAACAGAGAACTAGTTAGAAATCATGCATGATCCTAACTACGCAAGATGCTTAATGCAACACATGAAAAATGAAATTAAGATAGGCTCGGCTACCTAAGATGGCATATGAATGCAACACTTGATAACATGCTGTTAAACACGTATTCAAGTAAGTGTATTGAAATACAATGTAGTTTGAATGATGCACCGAGCCCGGTGCATGCAAGACAAATGAATGATGCACGCATGCAAAGCATAAGGATGCTAATCAAAACATGCCCTAAAACTAACCATCGAAAGCTGATAAGTAAAAGGGAGAAAGAAATGGGGTAGGAAGACATGCACACACACACGCACCCTTATTACAATATTTTGCCCTCTCGACGGAGGGGTCCGAATGAAAAAGTTAAGCTAATCTAAGCAAAGCTAAACAAACTAATCTAATTAAACTAATTAGACTAATTATTACAAATCAATCGAATAACTAGTAAACTACTTACTAATTATTACAACAATTAACTAATTAACAAATTAATTAATCAAATTACAAATTCAATGCTAACTAACAAGTAAAGCACTAAATTAAACCACTTCAGCTCTGCTTCAAGAAGTTGAACATGCATGCTCGCATTCGGTTTTTTCGCCCCGAAAAGCTCTCCGGTTTGCTCTTTAGAGGCTCTGTTTGCAGGGTGTCTTCAATATCTTTCTGTTGAACCTTACCACATCAAGGCTAGGGAGTGCACCAGTGGCCTGCCGGCTATGAGGAGCTGCTGCCGGCCACCTGCCGGCCAAAGATGGCCTCTGCTGGCCAACAATGCAGGGGTGCCGGCCATCAATGTGGCACTGCCGGCCACTGGTGTGCTGTGACACCAAGCTGCAACAGAGCACAAAATAGAGGAAATGGAGGGTCTCTCTAGGGCATGTATGTACTATGCCACTCCTTATCATTTCAAAACATCAGGGGAGAGGCACTATTGGATCCAAAACAACCAATCAAGCATGCAATGCATGATGGCCAAAGATCCAACTTGCACACATTTCAATAAATGCAATGCAAACAAGACTCTAAATTCACTACCTCCTCATGGATGATCAAAGACAACGGAGACAAAGGAGATTGGCTCACTATTATCACTTCAAGTATGAAGTGGACCAATCCACCTTGTGTTCAACATAACGTCCGGTTGAAGACCATGCAATGCAGACAATATGCTATGCAAACAACATGCTAATCTTGACATGTTAAGGTGGCATGCACAAGACTCTATCATGTAAGCAATGCATGCAAGACACGTTAAAGTGCCAAGAGCACTAAAGCAAGTGAAGAGGATAACACTATGAGCATGCATCACAATGCTCAAACAACCAAACCAGCTCTAGATAGAGCTCAACCATGCCAAATCAAAGGCTAAAACATGCTGAAATGATAGCCCAAAAGCTTAGACAAGCATGCATACGTATTGGCTCACAAACAAGGCATAAGGCACATCTCTCAAAAGCATTGAAAGAGTGGAATATGTGAGAGTGTGACCATGCTATATACACTGAAATCATGTGAGAAATGAGGTTAAGGCATGCAATCATCACATTCAAAGCGTGTTAGGGACCTCAAACACAAAGTTAGTGAAGCCCAACTACACTATAGCTATACAAAGCTAAGCATATATGACCAAGACAACTTAAAATAGTCCTAAAGCATGCTAAATTAGAGCCAAAAACATGTTAGAGTGGAGCATACACATGCTAGATTAATAGGCTAAACCATCAAGTACACTAGGCTAGTGAACAAGTTTACACTACAAGTGCACGATGCAAGCAATGACCAAACAAGAGGTGACCCAACCAACCAAAATCAGAGTTAAAGAATGTTAAATAATGGCCAAAAACATGCTGGAGTAGAGCCAATACATGCTAGAATTATAGGCTAAGACATGAAGTATGTTAGGCTAGCAAGCAGGATTACACTACAAGTGTATGAAGCATGCAAAAGGTGACCAAACCAGCCAAAAATAGAGTTATAGTAGGTCCAAAAAGTCACAAAAACATGCTCAAACTAAGCCTCAAGATGGGAGAAACACATGCTCATTTGGTAGGCCAACAACACATGCAAGCATGACAAGAGGAGAGGGGACCACCCCCTCCTATTTGGGACCTCAAAACAAGGTTTTCACCACTGAAAATTCTCTGGATTTCAGTGTTTAAAAGGCCAATTAAAGTGGTTTTGAAAGGCCTTGAAAGATGGCACAAAAGCTTCACAAGCAAAGAGACTAGAAGGGTGGACCACCCTCAAACTCAAAAGGGGCTTAAACCACCATTTTTAGGACTGAAAAAAAGAGTTTTCTTCAGTTCAAAACCAAGCCAAAAACAGTTTGTAAAGGTGGTAAAAACAAGTATGAAAATAAGCTTAAAAGAGGCAGATGCTCACCCTTGAAGCATAGCACAAGAACAACCACTTTTCTTGAGCCAAAACCACCTTTTGGAGCTCAAACAAAGTCCCGAGCTACCTCAGCCCAAAGATGATCCACTCTTGTTGAGGGTTGATAGGTTGAAGATGGTTGTATGCAAGCCTTCAAGCACAAAATCTTTAGAGAGTGTGAAATCTAGAGAGGGGATTTAGAGAGAGAGGCTCCCAAACCTTTTGCCAAATTGTTCTCAAATGTTCTAACCCTTGAATATGAGATATAAGGCTTCAATATATAGCAAAATACAAGCTTTTGGTCGAAAATATCTCAAGAGAGATAGCTGTAACAAGCTGGAGCAAAATATTTGCCAAAAACTGCTTTCTGCCATCAATGGCTGGCACATGACCGTTGATGGCCGGCACTTGACCATTGTTGGCCGGCATGGGACACCATTGGACGGTAGGGGGCCAGCCTTGGCCATTCATGGCCGGCACATGGCCAAAAAATCCCATTCATGGTCATAAACTTCCACCTCTGGTTGGACAGAAAAATCTGCTTTTCGGGCCCGACTTCAACCGGACATAACTCCTTCATCTGAACTCAGTTTTAGGTCATTCTTGAGCCTAAATTGAAACCATGGAAGTCGTCTTTCCAATGGTGGCAGCCTCACATCAAAATTCCAAGTGTACAAAAAGTTATGCTTGTTTGAGTGAAGACTGCTCAGTTACGATCCTGTTGGGATTCATGCCAAACTGTTTCTCCAACTTGGTTTCTTCTCTCCTCTCCTCTTTTCTTAAACTCCAAACCCCCAAACAAGGTGTTTTGAAAGATTTTTCAAAGATTTCACCTCTCTTTCATTCATTTCCACTTTGTCCTTGCTCAGTTTACCGAAAAGCGTGACATTTAACAAAATGTGAGCGTCGGAACATTGTAGGAACTTTTTCAAAAACCATTTTGAAAGAGAGGGTTTCAAGGTCTAAAATATTTTGATCGAGATCGTTTTAGTCAAAGAGGGGTATGATGTTGGGATTTGAAACTCCTCTTGCTGAAGAAATCGACCCTTGCACTGCACATCTTTCATAACCAAGTAAGCAATTAGTAGCGCCCAAGTCTTAAGGGCAGTCAAAAATGGGGTGTCTACAAGATGGTATCCAGGAAATCTTTTATAATAACTATTGGAGTATTGTTGGTAAGTCTGTGTGTGAGTTCGTTAATGCTTACTGCCATAACAATTTTGTTCCTGAACCTGTTAATGAAACTCTCATTGTTATTATCTCTAAAATTGCTAACCACGTTAATATCAAGCAATTTAGGCCCATTAGCCTTTGCAATGTCACATACAAAATCATTTCTAAAATTGTTATTAGTAGAGTTAGACTACTCCTGGACAACTTGGTGAGCCCCAACCAATGTAGTTTTATACCGGGAAGGAATACTATAGACAACATCATCATCACCCAGGAGATACTTCATACTTTGAGGCATAAAAAAGGTTAGGGTGGAGGTATGATTTTTAAAATCAATTTGGAAAAAGCCTATGATAGACTGTCTTGGGAGTTTATTAGAGACAGACTTTTGGAGTTTAATATGAATGATAATTGGATAAACCTTATCATGAGCTGTGTCACAAACAGTAAATCTGCTGTCCTTTGGAATGGAGAGATGCTTGAAGGCATTAAGAATGAGAGAGGTTTGAGACAAGGTGACCCACTCTCTCCTTACCTTTTTGTACTGTACATGGAAACACTTTCAAATATGATTAACTCCAAGGTTGAAAGTGGCCAGTGGAGAGGTATTAAAGCAGCTCGCAACAGCCCACCCATCTCTCATTTATTCTTTGTTGATGACCTTATTTTGTTTGCCAAAGCAAACCTATCCAATTGTGGCATTATAATGGAAATGCTTTCTGAATTTTGTTCTATTTCTGGGAAAAAAATTAATCACTCTAAGTCCAAACTTTGTGTTTCACCCAATCTAGCTCGTAACAAAGCCTTATCCCTAAGCTTCCAAAGTGGCATCCCTTTAACCCAAAACCTTGATAAATATCTGGGTTCTCCTATGATCCGTGGTAGAGTCAATAGAAACATGTTTAGGGACACTATGGAGAAATTAAAAAATAGGCTATCAGGTTGGAAGGCTAGAAACCTCTCCCTAGCTGGTAGAACCACACTTATTCAGTCTGTCACATCTGCTATACCCAATTACAACATGCAGACCATGGAAATTCCAAAGAGGGTTTCTGATGAAATAGATAGACTCAATAGAAATTTTTTATGGAGTGAAATTGATTCTAAAAAGAAAGTACACCTGGTTAACAAAGATAGTGTTTGTAAAAGCAAGGTAAAAGGTGGGCTGGGACTTAGAAAATCAAGGGACCAGAATGCAGCTTTATTGATTAAACTTGGGTGGAAAATGCTGAGTGACAAGGACAAATTATGGTGTAAAGCACTGCATTCCAAATATTTGAGAAGGATTTCATCTTTAATTGGCCCCTCAAGGGGAATTCTTTACATACCTGGAAAAGTATATGCAAAAATAGAGATAATCTGAAGAAAGGAGTCAAATAAAATGTGGGAAATGGTGAGAACATATCTTTGTGGAGTGACTGGTGGTGTGGGCAACAACCATTATCTACACCTCCCAACAGGATAATGATCTTCAAAAAGTTAGCTCAATCCTCAATGAAGACGGCTATTGGGACATAGATGTTTTGGAAAACATTTTAAACTCCCAAGATATCCAGGAAATCCTCAAAATACACAGGCCCAAATTTGTCACCTATACAGATACCCTTGTTTGGGTTGGATCCACCTATGGCAACTTTAATACATCATCAGCTTATAAACTCATTGCAGGGCAGGAAGTGGATGGCAGGGATTGGAAATGGTCTTGGAAATTAAAAGTCCCCCCAAAACTAAAATCTTTCATCTGGCTTATTCTTAAAGGGAGGTTGTTAACTAATCGCATGAGATTTGTGAGGAATATGACCATTTCTGACTTACGTCCTAGATGTGGTTTGGCTAGTGAGGATATGAACCATCTCCTCAAGGAATGCACCATATCCAAAAACATTTGGATTGAAATCAAATATGGCAACTGGTGGGAGGAAGGTTGTGATAGGTCTCTACTTGAATGGATTACCTCCAATTTAAAAAATATCAGTGAGTTTTTTGGAAAAAAATGACAACTTGTTTTTATAACAACACTTGGCAAATTTGGAGAGATCACAATAAACTTGTGTTCGATAATCTTAATCCTTCCACTCATGTCAGTCTCAAGAACATAAGAAATCATGTTCATGAGATTGATGAGGCCTATCATTCTATCCTCCATCCTAGGCCTTATCAACCGAGACTAATTCATTGCATTTGTTCATCTACAGGGAAACTTAAACTAAATGTTGATGGCTGTTCAAAAGGTGACCCAGGCCAAGTTGGTTATAGAGGGTGTAGACACCCCATTTTTGACCGTCCTCAAGACTCGGACGTCACCGCTTGAACACTCGGTGATCATCCATGTCTGTGTTCGTCTTGAGTTCCCGGAGGTCTCGGCTACGCGTCTTGCCTCAGGATCTCTCGACTCGACTGTTTTGTGTTTGATTTTGCACCAAACACTTGTGCTTTGCCTTGGAGGGGCAGGGAATGGCTTGTGGGCCATCCCCACACTCCACCGGCCATGGCTTGAGGCCACCGGCTGTGTTTTGTTGCCATTGGCCAAATGTCTGGCCGGCCGGCACTATAGATGGCCGGCCGGCTATCTTTTTTTGGTCAATTGCATTTTTGGCCGGCTGACTACTGTGCATCTGCTTTTGCAGATATTTTCATGCAGCTGGCATGCATTTTGCTCCCCTCCATACACGTGTATGGAGGGATTTCCCTCTTAGCTAGCTTGTCTTGTAAGCTTACAAGATTGAAGCTCTATAAGAGGAGGCCTCCTCTCCCTCTTTTAGGGTTAGACAACATTTTCAAAGGGGCTCTGGTTTTAGGGTTAGGATTTGTATCTATCCTATATCTATACCTTCCTATCTTTTGTGTTTTGTGTGTGTTTAGTCTCATTTTTGCACACAAACACCCACTATTACACTATCCTCTTGGAGCTGAGGCCCTTGAAGGTTGTTTTTGAAGTTTTGGAGCTGGTTTGAGCCAAAGAAACTGTTGGTCTTCCATCCTTGAAGAGGGTCTACAAGGGTGAGCACTTACTCCTTTAAATACCCCACTTTTGCAAAGCTTTTTTTGACTATCTTGCATCTGTTTTTGAGCTTAGCATATAACACATAAAAGTCTTTTTTTGCCTACTCTAAATAGTTGCTTAAGGGTGTTTTAAGCTTTGGGGTTGTTTGACCCCTCTTAAGGCTTGTTTGGCCTTTGTTTTGTGCCATTTTGGTTGAGCTCCGGGACCATTGTGTTTGGGCCTCCTCACCACTGAAATCTTGAGGGATTTCAGAGGTGAGGATGGTGCCTTGAGGTCCCAAGAAGGAGAGGGCCACCCCCTCTCCTTGTTGTCCTTGAAAAGGGCCATTTTTGCCTCTTGAGGAAGCATCTAATTTAAGTGTATGTTGACCATGCCTTAGCTGTTTTTTGTGCTTATTATGTCATGATTTAGCACTGTTTTGAGTTGGTTTAGGTACACCATGCTTTCTTAGTATACATGCCTTGTAATGCCATGATTTGCCTCAATACATGCATAGCATTTAGACTACCATGCTTATGTATTTTGGCCAAGCTTTGTGAAGCTTATATGCATGTTTTGATGTGTTTGAGGACTATTTTTGGTTGTTTGGGTCATCCATGCTTTGCTTTGTATAGCCACCATGTAATCCCTCTTGTATGCCTTAAGCATTGGCCCCTCTAGCATGCATTACTTGCATTATTCCAGTGGTTTGGAACCACTTACCATGTTATTTCAGTCCTTATAACATGCCTATATGCTTGCATTTGATGCTCCTTCACTGTGTTAAAAGGTTGTTGCCTTATGCTCCATGAATGTGCTTCTTTGTATGCTTGCATATTTAGACCACTTAGATGCCATCTAAGTGCGTCCTTAGCTTCGCTTAGGTCTGCATTGGACCTGTTTTAAGTCCCCTTAGCCTTGTGAGGCTTGGTTGACTTAGCCTTGGTTTAAGTCCCCTTGGGCTTGCCTTGAATCTTGGACCATTATTGCATGCTTTGCTTGCTTTGATTAGTTAGTTTGGCACCATCATTAACATGATTTTCAGAGCTTTCCATGCATGCTAATTGTTTGTGTTTAGTCTCTTTAAGTGTGCTTAAAAGTTGCTTGTTTTATGCTCAAGTGTTGGCCCATCAACATGTACATGTGTGTGTGTGTGTGTTGGCCCTCATTTCCATAGCATTGGCCACTGTTTTAGGCTTGTTTAAGGGCTGCCTAATTTAGTTTAAGCCCATCCCTTGGCATGTTGTTGCATGCATAGCTTATGACATGTTGTTGCATGTTGAAATGGTGTTGCATTTGGCATGCATTCTCCTCATTGTTTTGGTTGCTTAACATGCCATATGTTTTGTATGTTTGTGTGTTGGCATTGTACCTTGTATGCTCATTTAACTTGCATGCTTGTTATATGCCTTGCATGCTTCCCATATGCTCATGTTGCATGCTAGCTCACATGCCTAGGTTGCATCACGTTGGCACGCATGCTTAACCTCTTGAATTGATTGTGATAGAGGTTGAGCCTCATTGTTTGATTATGTGCATTGCATTTCAAATTAAAATGCACACTTGATTCTTTGGACCATCATGCATGGAAATGCGTGATTGGTGGTCCGAGAACCGAGCCCATCCTCCTTTGAGTCATACACATGATAAGGGGTGTGGTTGGTGCATACATTGCTTGAAATGCATTGCCATGCTTTGTTTTGCCCTCTGTTGCTGTCAACACAGATTCTGCAGGAAGATTTGGCCGGCCGGCCATCTTCAGTGCCGACCGGCCATCCATCAGTGGCCGATGACTCAATTTGTGGCTGGTGACCATTATCCATGGCCGGTGGCCAATTCCCTCAGCCGGTGGTGTTCCACAGTGTGCAGAGAGCATATCCTGAGATTTGTGTAGTCTTCAGAGGGGCAGAACAGCCAAAGCAGAGGCATCTTGTGCATGGCAGTGACCTTCCGAGCAGAACCGAGCGCGCATGCATTGGACCCTCTTCCCGAGGCTGCTTATTGCTTAAATTAGATTGGTTAATTTGCTTAGCTAGTTCAATTGGTCTGTAACATTTAATTAGCTTGTAGGTTAATTAAATTGTATTATTCTTTCGGTCCCTCCGAGCGAGGGCAAATTTGTAATAAGTGTGGGTGCGTGTGCGCATGTCTTCCAAACCCCACTTCTTTCTCCCTTTTACTTACCTGCTTTGATGGTTAGTATTAGGACATATTTACTTTAGCATACCTTATGCTATGCATGCGTGCATCATTCATCAGTATTGCATGCACCAGGCTCGGCGCATCATGCTAATTGCATAGTATTTCAAATCTAACTTGAATACATGCTATCTGTGCATTTCACATGTCATCCTAGGATTAGCTGAGCCTATTCTAGTGACATTCTGTATGCGTTGCATTAGCCACTTAACATGGACTTGGATCATGCATGATTGCTAACATGTTCTTGTTTTGGCACGGAGTACATTGTAAGTATTTTATGCTTTAGCATTTCGCATGAGTGTGAATGTTAACATGACAACATGCTTACCATGTGGCTAGATGCTTATGTGATATAAACTGCCTGAATGCCTGTGGATGAAGGTTGGATTGTTTGAGTTGGAACAACTCATTGAAATCCGTTTTTAGCCTACTTGCGAGTAGCAAATCTCAAATCATTTTCCAAACAAACGGATATGCAATGCTTTGTTCCAAATTAGGCGATCTAGTCTATACTTGTTTTGCTGCGCGCATCACATAGTAATTCTAGGCTAATTAATCGGAATAAGAACGCATGTGTTTTCAAAAACGAGATATCACGGTTAGTAGAGGCCGATCTTCGGATCGGGCGAGAGGGGGTGCTCATAGCTGACCTTCCCTAATCGTACCCAAGCTCCCGAGCCAAGGTAACTTTGGTGATGACGAACACGTGGCCTTTGGCACCGAGTCAGGGTTTCCTAAATTCCCCCAAAATAAAATATTTAGGTGGCGACTTTGTATCTGGCAAAGCAGTCCATGTTTGACACTCCTTTTCTAAAAATCTATTTTCTCAAAACGATTTACCGGATTTGGACTCTTTGGTTCAGATTAAGAACCGTGACAATTTGAGTCCGAACTGTAGTAAGCCCAAATGAACAGAACGGGATTAACCCTCCCGGGGCGTTTGGGGACGTCTACAGTTTCTGGCAACTCCGCTGGGGAGTTAGAGAACTTGACTTGAACTCGTGATATCCTGTTTTGATTTCACTTATGTGTTTCTTTGCATTGCATGTGCATTGGTGCGCCTAGGACACCGTGTTGGTCATCTGCTATTCCTGAACAGTTTGCCGGAGGCTTGTCTTGTCAAGACATGACCATAAGGCTGACCGGTTGCGGGCTCTGCCAGTATGGGAACACAAACCCCGATTTTACCGGAGCACCCTTTTGACCATTCGACCTAGCGCATATTCGGAATCCATAGTGACCATTCCAAGTTAGGACAAGTTGCTTACCCGACATAGGTTGTTTGAAACCACTGCGTGCGTAGTGAAACCCTAGCTCCTGACAAAATAGGACAGGGAAACCCTACCCCAACATAGGGGTGTTTTGGCTCATTTACTTGCTATGTGCTTTTAGAGTGTATCTCTGCAGGAACGCGCATATCAGTTTGCAAGTTTGAGTATCAGGCCTGAGGGCACCAGTATTAGTTTGTGAGAATCAGTTATATATGTGGATATCCGATTCAGTGTTTTTGGGGCAGTGATTCCGAGGAATAATGATCAGTAGTAGAGTACAGTCGTTCGGCTACACCTGTGTTTGTTCTGTTTGGGCTGAAATGCTGCTTGTTTTTCCTTTCAATTCAGAGAGGTGATATAGAATAGCCAGTGTTCCCCTTTGCTGAGGCAAGACTTATCATGACGCAGAATTCGGAGGAGATTGTGGTTATGACAACCGCATTAGATCAAGGAATCAATCTGCAAAGTGAGACCAATGTTGATGTACTGTATCTACCCAGGTCGCTTGTTGCGCACCCGATCTGGACCCCCCAGTTGTATCAGGCTCGTGAGCCCACTACATTCGAATTGATGGGAATGATAGGTGACCTCCAGAGGTCCGTAGCGGATCTCGCCTACGGAATGTCGGCTTCACCACCAGCTGCACCATATGTCGGGAATTTTATACCACAGGAGCCCCCGCTATTAGGGCGGATTGTGATCGAGCTTAGTCAACCTGAGGTTGCCTCTAGCTATGGCAATGACGTTTCAACATCAACCCAAACCTTCAATCAGGCTAAGGCCAGAGGCAAGGACAAAATGAAGGCAGATGCCGATCCCATTGAACAACTGCTGTGGGCAGTCGAGGCTTTGAAAGCCGGGGGGATGAGTAGGCAACAAGTATCCTCAGTTGTGACCAAGGTTGTGGATGATGTTTTCCCCACTCCAACCGAAGGCAATACCAGCCAGTCAGAAAACCGGGATACGCCCCGTCATGCCAGAACAGTTCCTTCCACTCCCAACCCTACCCCTGGGAAAGATCAGAAGGTCAAGGCAGCGCCTGCCGACCCTTTCGCTAGTGCGTCTAGCCAGAATATTCAGACTTCAAAGTACCTGCCCCGAGGGCGCAGGGTCTTCCACGCTCTCTACATGCCTTTGTCTAAGGCGCTCGAGATCCTGGCTGAAAGAGGGCATCTTAAACCCTTGGAGCCTCGACCTCTCCCGAAGAATCTCCCTCTCACACATGATGCTACTTTGTACTGCGCGTACCACCAGCAAACCGGCCATGCTATCGATAATTGTTTTCGCCTCCGTTATGAGGTGCAGGATTTGATCGACAACAAGGTTATCCTCCCACCCACCTCAGCCAAGTCCGTTACTACCCAGCTGTTGGATTTTGAGGATACTGATACTGCGAGTATGTAATCGGGGAGTGAACCACCTGCGGGCGGTGCCCGGTGTATTTTGGATGTGGCGTCTGGCATGCATTTTTGAGCATCTGCGAATGCTAGTTTTGTAAATACTGGTTTGGGTATCGAGTCAATTCTTTGTTTTGTTTTGAGTCTGTCTCATTGCCTTGAGTCAGTTCTTTTTTTGCTTAAGGGTCTGTCTTGTTGTAGCGAATCGGTCCCCTTGTATAGAATGTCAGGTGGTTTCGGGGTTGTTACCTCGAGCACCGTTTTGTTTTGTAATACCCTTTTGTTTTCTTTTTGAGTCTGTCTCTGCTGTGGAGCCAGTGGCAACCAGGAAATCTGATTGAAACAACTGCGGCTATCATGTTTCCGTACTTATTACTAAAGTTTGAGCTAGTTGTGCCAAAGGATTTGAATGGAACGGCAGTACATTCCACCTGCTCTCTTGTGCCCTGAAAATCATTGTAGTGACCTTTAGTTTTTCAAAAACCCTTTTTGAATACTGTGGTGATAAAAACGAAGAGGAAGGAATTCCTCGGGTTTTGCAAAACTTTGATCAATTTGAGAGAAAGATAGGCATGCTAAGCCTTTAATGAATGAAATCATGCTTGTTAGCGTGAGTACTGAGAAGGACCCTGGCTTGACCCAGACTGGTTCCACACTATCTTCAGCGCGAGCGATGTGTCGCTTTCGTAAAAACTTTCAAAAACAAAATGTTTTGCGCAGTCTTGTGAAGACCTGTGTGGAATCGCTCTTGAGATTGTGCAGCCTAGGATCGCTCTCAGCCTCAAGATTCAATCCGTTTGATTTCCAAACCTTGAACCCATTCAGAACGTTCAACGATCAACCATCAAGAGAGGCCTGTGTGGCCTAATTTGAAGTAGCCCTTGAACAAGAGGCACTAAAGTCAGATCAAGAGATCAGATGTCGTCAACAGAAGCTTGCAAAGCTAGAACAGAAGCACCCATCGAACTAGGGGCAAAAATGTCCGATATGCTTGAAAGAGCCGAAGATAGGTCTTTCTGCAAATCAATACAATAGCCACTTTCCTGGTACAGAGGGCTTCAATCTCAAAACCATTTGGCATGGACTTGTTACACTTTTACCCTTTGAGAGGCTCGCTGGGCCGAAAACCCGGAAGGGCGACCCAGGCAAAAGTTAGAGCAAGGAAAAAATATGCAAAAGAAAAAAAAAGAAAAAAGAAAAAAAGAAACAAAAAAAGATGAAAAAGAAAAGAAATATCAAAAAAAAAAGAGAAAAGAAAAATAAAGCCCGCAAGGTCGAAAACCCGCATCGGGCGCCTTGGCAAAAGTTAGAGCCTGAAAAAAAAGTGAAGGCTAAAATACCCGAGTGTACCTTAACCGGAACTACGTAAGGCTTGATTCCCATGTTTGGGATACGTAGGCAACTTCATCTTGAAGTCCAGCCCCCAACACTTTCATAGCGCCTCTGTCCATGTAATGGTTTTGATCATCCTTGCCTTCTCTGAATCCGATAGTTCGGTTGTGACACCGTGAACTACGTAGGCTTGATTCCCATGTTTGGGATACGTAGGCAATTTCATCCTGAAGTCCAGCCACCAACACTTCCGAAGTGACTGTGTCTATATATTGGTTCTGACCATCTTCGTCGTCTCCGTGTCCGAGAGTTCGGTCGTGATCATCACTAATGAGGACTGTTTACAAAACGCTGCGGTGTTTATCCAGACAAGGGGCAACTTTCCGTTGCCATGAGTCGCCGTTCAAACCAGGGGTAACTTTCCATTGCCGTGCAGCCCTTTTCAGGCAAGGGGCAATTTTCCATTGCCTCCGATCCGAGGTTGTGCATCTTGAGAGTAAGTTCCGTGTTCGTTGAGCATTGACCGTTTGCCAAAAAAATAGTTTTTGAGAATTTTTACTGAGGTTGACTATTTTCTCAAAAATTATTCAATTTTCCAAAACTGGACCCTTTTCATGGACCCAAAAAAGGAAAATTTTCAGTGCTCATAGCCTAACTTGCATGATTTTCAAATCAAAAATCAAACAAGTATGTTAATCCGACTCTCATTTTGGTCAAAACTGTTTTAGTAGAAAACCAAAACAAAAAATGGTCAAAATGATGAACTAGGGGCACAATTGAGTCAGGCTCCTTGTCTTTCCCCGGTCGCCAGCATACTTCGCCAAAAGAAGACACAACTGAAGCTGTCAGTGAAGGGGCTGAAAGTTCTCTCACCCTCCAAGCAACGAGGTATCAAAACCAAGTGCAAAGCACAAATCGGAATGGATCAAGATACTTCATACTCCATCCGGAACATCGACTAGACGTCGCCAGAAGAACTAGCCGCGAGCTAATAATGTTGGGCGTGAACCCACGACTTCCTATTCATCCATCAATCACCCTGGGGAGGGACGAAAAAACGAGAGAATAAAAAATAGAGAGGTGCGCGTTGAGAGAAAAGTGAGAAGAGGGTTTTGAGAGAAAAACCGAGCCTGAGGGCCGAGTGATGTGAGAATCACAAATAAGAAAGGGTGGGAATAATGCCCGGAGGAACTGGCTCCTCGAGATTTGAGGTCTTTCGTTTTTTGTAAACACGTCCGTGTGTCATGTCTTTTGCTTTGTTCACCTCAACTTTTGTTTTGAGTCTTTTCCGAGCGGGTCTCGTTGTGATTAGGTCGTGTACCTTTTGTTTGAGTCTTTCTCGCTGTGTTCAGTTGTAGGCTTGATACCCCGGTTGAAAACCCTTCTTTATTTCAAAAAAATCGTGCTGTGCTCAGAGTGCTGTGCCATTCTCCACATTTATGCGAAGCAAAAAGAAAAGGAAAATTTGGGGCATCTGAGTGTGTTTCAGATTCAGCAGATTCAACCTTGGTAGTCCGTCTTGTCAGATTGGGCTGTTTGTTCGGGATTTGCCGCGTGCAGAATAAACCAAGTGCTGTATTATGGGCTGTATGCAGATTAATCCTCAGCAGAGTATGGGCTGTGTGTTCAGAATGGGGCAGTGGGTTGCCTGAGTTGTTTTGCTGTTGGCTGGTTCGTTATCTGGTCATTATAATGCAAGTGTTCAATTTTCGGACAACAGATCAATCTCATTTACATTGAGGTGTAATATGATGTAATGCGATGCAGTATATGAAATGTACAAAATGTAACACTTTTTCAGACAAAAAGTTTGTTTCATTTCATTATCTTTTTTTTTTTCAAGTACAAAGCTTTGGAAACAAAAACCTGCCTGCGACAGTACAAGGTACTCTAGCTACCAGCAAAAGGAAAAAGTACAAAAATGAAAGTACAAAAAAGAAGAAAAATAGCAAAAATCTGTATCAATATCCAAAGGTCTCAGGCCTAGGGGTCCGTCCTCATCCTCTTCCTGGACGAAGGTCCAGGAGCAGCGTCATCAGCATCATCATCTGAGTCTGAGCCCGAGCTATCTCCGGTCTCCTCCTCGGATGACTCAGCCTCTGCCTCAGCCTCAGCCTCAGACTCTTCATCATCGTCGTCATCAGGAACTGGAGCCCGCGAGCTGCTCCCTACATGAGTGCGCCCCGCTTTGGTGCGGGGGTATACTCTGCCATCTCGGGTAGAAATGGAAGGCCCGACCGGAGCACCACCTACAGGAGGAATCTGGAAGGGATGCTGAAAAGTACAAAAAGCAAACACATCAGAATACTGTGAGCAGTGTATCAATGCAGAATGCAGTATATGAGTACAGTATGTGAATACTGTGAACAGTGAATCAATGCAGAATGCAGTGTATGAGTACAGTGTATCAGGTGCCGCGAGGGCAGTGTATCAGGTGTTGTACTGCGCATCAGAGTATGTGAAGCAGTTTATGCATGGTTCGAGACCGTAGTCAGAAGAACATACCGGAATGCCATAAATGGATAGAAGGTCAAGGCTCTGCTGGAGCATCCCCATCATCGAAGCAGTCAGCTCCAGGGACTGGCGAGTGTACTCGGAGGAAGCCTGCAAAAGTATTAAATGCATTAGTATTCTGCGGAATATCAAATAAACTAAAATGAAATGACAGTGCAAGATGCAAGATGCAAGATGAAGTAGTACATACCGGAGGTAAGTCGTAGAACCCGACTAACTCGTGATCAGCTGGAGGGTGAGCAATGGGAATCTGGTAAGTCACCCCACCCTGTCCCCGGCATGTCATCAAAGTAGGGAGCGCTGGCCAACTAGCCCCCCGTCCCCTTCGAGCTCCACCCCTGCCACGAACTCGAGCTGTCCTCGATGTCCCTGCCTCTGCTCCCGCTCTGGCCGTGGCGTCGCTGGCCTCTCTCTCTCAGCTCGACGGCCACCACTCAGAGGCCGCATAATGAAGGTCCGGACGTACTCCGAGTAGTCGCCCTCGCCCTTGAAACCATCTGCCTCCCAGCTGATCGTATAGTCAGTCATCTGCTCGGGAGTGAATCTCTCTGTCTCCCTCATGTGCTCGGGAGGGTGAACCGGGACTATCTGCTCCGGTAAACCTAGGGTCTGGTGTAGGAAACGCTCATCCAGGTACCAAGCCCGACAGACCGGGCCCTCTAGCAAAATTCGGAAATGCGAGGTCTCCTCAGCACCGGCAAATCGATCCCGAGTCACAGCTGGCAAAGGAGCCCAAGGCTGCCAGGTGATCTGAAAATGAAATACAGATTGTTATCTACTGTTATTGAAAATACAGTGTAAAGCGAAGCTTAAATGAACTGCAAAGTTGAACATACCTCTGCGGGGGTGATGGTGTCGAAGTAGTGGCGGAAGAAGATAAACGTCTCCCGGGGCCTCCGTACACACCTAACGTCGAAGCGTCGCGAGAACGGAACGACGAGAGGGTCTCCACGTCTGGCACAGGCGCAAGTCTCGGAAAGTAGGCGTAGACCCACAACTGCAGAGAAAATACCAGTGTGCTTATCAGATAAAGCAGAATATAGAATAAAACAGAAATAGCAGGACCGTGTATTGTGCAGGGTGTACAGTGTGTGTAGTGTACAGTCAGTGCAAAACAGAGTATGTGTGTGCCGTGTGTGCAGTATACAGTCAGTGTGAAGCAGACCACAGTGTGTGCAGTGTACAGAGTACAGAAAATGTAAAGCAGAAATGAAAAGCAGAGAAGAAAACGTACCTCCCAAGCTCGCCAGTAGCCCCCGAGCAACTGTCCGCTGCAACGGGAGGCTGAACTCATGTACCCGTACAGAGTGGCCAAGGCAGCGCCACCCCAGTCATAGCGCAAGATCCGGGTGATATCCACGAGAGCGCTGAGCAGGCAGAGGGGCACAGTGTTCGCCCAGTCGGCGAAAATAGTCGTCCCCAGCAGGAACATGAGAAAGCCGCGCGCATATCGCTCCACCGCCTCCTGAGTCATCGGAGCCTTCTCAACTAAGGCTGGCTGAACTCTGAACTGGACCTCGAACTATGAATATCGGACGAAGCCGGGACGTGCGAGAGGCAGCACCTCGCCGAGCAAGTAGATCTGAGCAGCCTCCCACTCGTCCATGTCGGTATCGAAGGGGATCAGATCACCCCCATCCCGATGCCGGTGAGCATCGAGAAGTCGTAGGAGTCATCGTCATGTCTCCCGTAGCAGAGAAGTGGAAAGAATCGGTGGTGTCCCACCACCTCTCCGCTAGAGCGGCAAGGAGAGGCCTACTCGTGGTAAGTCTGGAAAGTCCTCTGCAAAATGCGCCGAAGCCGGCTTGGTCCACGATGTGGTGAACTGCATCGGGTAGCTCCGCGTACCAATCTCGGGCGGCAATGTTCCCACACCCCCGAACGGTATGGGAATCTCCCTATTTTCAAGCAAACAATTGCGAAGCAATACTAAATATACAGTTTTGAAAAGCATCCAGAATTGATGCAGGTATAGCGTGTATGCACGTTTTTCAAGTAACAGATACCGGGTGCCGGTGTGCTTACAGTAAACTACAGTATGTGCTGTGTCAGCATATTTGGGTGGTTCAGTACAGATATAGCATGTGTGCACGGTTTTCAGATTCAAACAGATACCGGGTGCCGGTGTGCTTACAGTAAACTACAGTATGTGCTGTGTCAGTGTGTTTGAGTGGTTCAGGGCCAGTACAGTGTGTGTGCACGTGTCAGATTCAAACAGATATCAGTTGCAAGTGTGTTCACAGTCAACTACAGTATACAGTGCATCGATGTATCCGGGCTAAGCAGTTAAAGAACATAATCAGCTATGGCAGTTAAGTGTTCTACATTGCAAAAAATAAAACATAGGAAAGAATATACCTCAGAAGCGCTGAAGAACAGATGTGACGTCGGCTCGCGTAAGAGAAGCTCTGGAGGCACCGTCCTATCAAAGCTCCTGAACTGACGAAGCCCGCCGGGAGGCAGGACGTGAATCGCCGGCCGGTAGGTCGCCGGGTCGAACGGGCGGACGCTCAAGGGTAGAAGCTCGGCCCCGGGATCCATCTCATGATCGGGAGGAGTCCCGCCCCGTGGAATGTCGTCCGCCATGTCAAAGGTGATGAGAAAATGGCCGGGAAAGTGGAAATCGGATGAGAATGCGGAAAGTCAAAGGAAAGTCAACCCTGGGAGGGTGGGAAATGGCCGGAAAAGCCGAAGTGTGGAAAAGACACGGAAATCAAGAAAAACTCGAGGGAAACAAGCCTCGAGTGGTGGAAATCTCAAAAGAGACACCGAAACGAAGTTTCAATCGGTTCAAAATGTTCGAAACGCGAAGGTATACACGAATCGAACGACGAAACGGGGCCGAAAACACAAGAAAACGGGAGAATGAAAGAAGGAAAATGCTCTAGAGAGAGAGAGGATGAAATTTCGGCTAAGGGAAATGAAAAGAATAGGGTTTGAAACCCTATTTTAAAAGACCCAAGCCAAAAAGACAAAACTGCCCCGATTCAGGCATTTTTGGCCGGTCGGCTACATTTTTGGCCGGCCGGCCAAATTTTTGGCCGGTGATGTGTTTTGGTGGCCGGTGGATGGCCGGTAACTTCCCCTTCTAGCCGTTGGCCGGTGATGTGTTTTGGTGGCCGGTGGATGGCCGGTAACTTCCCCTTCTAGCCGGTGAGCCTTCTACAACCTTTTTTGGGTCAGATGTATAGTTTGGGACCTTCATTGCTCAAGATAGTGCAAGAAAAGTGCATTTCCAAAGCTCAACCGGCCTCCGTTTTGACCTCGGACCATGTCTTCTGTGCGTGGCACTCGAATACGGGTGTCGTGTATCCTTTTTGTATCCTTTTTGTCTCTTTCAAGAGTCGAAAGTTGCCCCACATGCATACGTTACAACGTTTTGTCGTGAAACGTGCGTTGGTTATACATCACTTCACTTGCATCGTTATGCATACTTCTCGCATTGTCATGCGCATGCCATACTTGCATTATTATCCACCTACGTTGGTCTAGGAGACCTTAAATCCTCTGAAGGTGCAAGTCCTTCGGTGATTGTTGTGCCCGAACGACTTTTGGTAAGATGCATTGTCATGCATCTCAAGCGACACGCATTGTCGCGTATTCGAGTTCACATGCATTATCATGCATTTCAAGCGACGTGCGTGGTCGCGCATTCGAGATAGTGTGCATTGTCATGCATATCGAAAGACGTGCATTATCACGCATCAACAATCATGCATCATCATGCATCATCATTTCAAAAAAGAAGAAAGAAAAAAACAACAAAAACAACATGCATCATTTGCATTTTAAAGAAGAAACAAACAACAAACAAAAACACCGAACATGCATTATCATGCATTGTACCTTCATCATGCATTGTCATGTATACAAAAAAAAAAAAAAAAACAAAAACAAATATTGCATATGTCATGCATCATTTTAGTATCGCATATGTCATGCATCATTTTAAATAGTGCATATGTCATGCATCATTTTAGTATTGCATATGTCATGCATCATTTTAGTATCGCATATGTCATGCATCATTGTAAATAGTGCATATGTCATGCATCATTTTAGTATTGCATATGTTATGCAGCATTTTAGTATCGCATATGTCATGCATTTCATTGTAAATATTGCATATGTCATGCATTTCATTTTAGTATTGCATATGTCTTGCATTACGTTATATAAACTGCATATGTCATGCATTTCCACTGTAAATATACATCCCATTGTATATTGTAGATATCGCATTGTAGATTGCGTGCATTCACTGCATCACCTTCATCTACGGCTTGCACCTTTTCTTGTTGAGCTTGGTCTGGTATGTGCTCATACTTTTCACGTCGAAGCACAGTTCTGCATGTGTACGCGCCTATTCCACGCTGGTATGTTGGTTTGAGGGTTGCGACACCTTTTCTGTGTTGGACATGGCTTGTTTGTGTCCATGCCTTTCCTAGGCAAGATACGGTTTGGCCTGCGTGCCTTATCCATTGTAAATATCCATTCCATTGCATATTGTAAATATTGCATTGTAGCTTGCATGCATTCATTGCATCACATCCATCTATGGCTTGCGCCTTTCCATGTTGAGCTTGGTCTGGTATGTGCCCATACTTTTCATGTTGAAACGCGGTTATGAGATTTGGTGTACGCCGCCTGTTCCACGCTGGTATGTTGGTTTGAGGGTGACGGCGCCATTTTCCGTGTTGAATGTGGTTTGTTTGTGTCCATGCCTTTCCTAGGCAAGATTTGGTTTGGTTGCATGCCATATCCACTGTATGTATTACATTGTAGTGTAATTTTTGCATCCAGCATTAGGATCATTGTTCTTTCGTTAGCGGGTTATTTCCCCACTTATGTCATTCCATTCAATACTCGTTCTCGTGTCTGTCTACATTACTCATAGTTCTGCATGTGTACGCGCTTTGAGGGTTGCGGCACCTTTTCTATGGTAGACAGACTTGTTACTTCCATCAATCTATTTGACATTTGTGTGATTTTGAACCGCTCATGATTGGATCATGATTCAATTGCATTGCATGTCGTTTGCATTGTTTCAATTGCATTGCATTTTCTTTTGCATTATTATACATAGTTTTGTATATATTGCATATCATTTTGCATTCATTTTGCATGTTATGCATGTTGCTAACGATATCGTACCTGTTAAGTTGCTTTCTTTTGCAGGCACGATATTGTATGTACGGTTCATTTGGAGCTGGTGCAACCAGACGAACCACACAGGTATTGTATCCTCCGAGTGAGACGTATTGAGAATTACATAATTCTCTTACATCTTTTCTGCATTGTAGTGTAGTTTGGTGTATGCTAGCTTAAAACTGTCGCATGTTATGCTTCGTTACAGCTTTCTTTGCATGATCATAAGTTATGTTCGGCTTTGTGCATTGTCTTGCATTTTGCCCCTGCCCTCGGGCGCATATCTTTATCTGCAATTTGTATGCCTTGTCTAAGTCTTCGGCCTTGTCAAAAATGGGACGTCTCCGCACTTTGACAATCACTCTCGTCATTGTTATGACTTTCGAGTTCTGTCAAAGAGGGGCAACTGTAGACACCCCATTTTTGATCGTCCTCAAGACTCGGACGTCACCGCTTGAACACTTGGTGATCATCCATGTCTGTGTTCGTCTTGAGTTCCCGGAGGTCTCGGCTACGCGTCTTGCCTCAGGATCTCTCGACTCGACTGTTATGTGTTTGATTTTGCACCAAACACTTGTGCTTTGCCTTGGAGGGGCAGGGAATGGCTTGTGGGCCATCCCCACACTCCACCGGCCATGGCTTGAGGCCATCGGCTGTGTTTTGTTGCCATTGGCCAAATGTTTGGCCGGCCGGCACTATAGATGGCCGGACGGCTATCTTTTTTTGGTCAATTGCATTTTGGCCGGCTGACTACTGTGCATCTGCTTTTGCAGATATTTTCATGCAGCTGGCATGCATTTTGCTCCCCTCCATACACGTGTATGGAGGGATTTCCCTCTTAGCTAGCTTGTCTTGTAAGCTTACAAGATTGAAGCTCTATAAGAGGAGGCCTCATCTCCCTCTTTTAGGGTTAGACAACATTTTCAAAGGGGCTCTGGTTTTAGGGTTAGGATTTGTATCTATCCTATATCTATACCTTCCTATCTTTTGTGTTTTGTGTGTGTTTAGTCTCATTTTTGCACACAAACACCCACTATTACACTATCCTCTTGGAGCTGAGGCCCTTGAAGGTTGTTTTTGAAGTTTTGGAGCTGGTTTGAGCCAAAGAAACTGCTGGTCTTCCATCCTTGAAGAGGGTCTACAAGGGTGAGCACTTACTCCTTTAAATACCCCACTTTTGCAAAGCTTTTTTTGACTATCTTGCATCTGTTTTTGAGCTTAGCATATAACACATAAAAGTCTTTTTTTTGCCTACTCTAAATAGTTGCTTAAGGGTGTTTTAAGCTTTGGGGTTGTTTGACCCCTCTTAAGGCTTGTTTGGCCTTTGTTTTGTGCCATTTTGGTTGAGCTCCGGGACCATTGTGTTTGGGCCTCTTCACCACTGAAATCTTGAGGGATTTCAGAGGTGAGGATGGTGCCTTGAGGTCCCAAGAAGGATAGGGCCACCCCCTCTCCTTGTTGTCCTTGAAAAGGGCCATTTTTGCCTCTTGAGGAAGCATCTAATTTAAGTGTATGTTGACCATGCCTTAGCTGTTTTTTGTGCTTATTATGTCATGATTTAGCACTATTTTGAGTTGGTTTAGGTACACCATGCTTGCTTAGTATACATGCCTTGTAATGCCATGATTTGCCTCAATACATGCATAGCATTTAGACTACCATGCTTATGTATTTTGGCCAAGCTTTGTGAAGCTTATATGCATGTTTTGATGTGTTTGAGAACTATTTTTGGTTGTTTTGGTCATCCATGCTTTGCTTTGTATAGCCACCATGTAATCCCTCTTGTATGCCTTAAGCATTGGCCCCTCTAGCATGCATTACTTGCATTATTCCAGTGGTTTGGAACCACTTACCATGTTATTTCAGTCCTTATAACATGCCTATATGCTTGCATTTGATGCTCCTTCACTGTGTTAAAAGGTTGTTGCCTTATGCTCCATGAATGTGCTTCTTTGTATGCTTGCATATTTAGACCACTTAGATGCCATCTAAGTGCGTCCTTAGCTTCGCTTAGGTCTGCATTGGACCTGTTTTAAGTCCCCTTAGCCTTGTGAGGCTTGGTTGACTTAGCCTTGGTTTAAGTCCCCTTGGGCTTGCCTTGAATCTTGGACCATTATTGCATGCTTTGCTTGCTTTGATTAGTTAGTTTGGCACCATCATTAACATGATTTTCAGAGCTTTCCATGCATGCTAATTGTCTGTGTTTAGTCTCTTTAAGTGTGCTTAAAAGTTGCTTGTTTTATGCTCAAGTGTTGGCCCATCAACATGTACATGTGTGTGTGTGTGTGTTGGCCCTCATTTCCATAGCATTGGCCACTGTTTTAGGCTTGTTTAAGGGCTGCCTAATTTAGTTTAAGCCCATCCCTTGGCATGTTGTTGCATGCTTAGCTTATGACATGTTGTTGCATGTTGAAATGGTGTTGCATTTGGCATGCATTCTCCTCATTGTTTTGGTTGCTTAACATGCCATATGTTTTGCATGTTTGTGTGTTGGCATTGTACCTTGTATGCTCATTTAACTTGCATGCTTGTTATATGCCTTGCATGCTTCCCATATGCTCATGTTGCATGCTAGCTCACATGCCTAGGTTGCATCACGTTGGCACGCATGCTTAACCTCTTGAATTGATTGTGATAGAGGTTGAGCCTCATTGTTTGATTATGTGCATTGCATTCCAAATTAAAATGCACACTTGATTCTTTGGACCATCATGCATGGAAATGCGTGATTGGTGGTCCGGGAACCGAGACCCATCCTCCTTTGAGTCATACACATGATAAGGGGTGTGGTTGGTGCATACATTGCTTGAAATGCATTGCCATGCTTTGTTTTGCCCTCTGTTGCTGTCAACACAGATTCTGCAGGAAGATTTGGCCGGCCGGCCATCTTCAGTGCCGACCGGCCATCCATCAGTGGCCGATGACTCAATTTGTGGCTGGTGACCATTATCCATGGCCGGTGGCCAATTCCCTCAGCCGGTGGTGTTCCACAGTGTGCAGAGAGCATATCCTGAGATTTATGTAGTCTTCAGAGGGGCAGAACAGCTAAAGCAGAGGCATCTTGTGCATGGCAGTGACCTTCCGTGCAGAACCGAGCGCGCGTGCATTGGACCCTCTTCCCGACGCTGCTTATTGCTTAAATTAGATTGGTTAATTTGCTTAGCTAGTTCAATTGGTCTGTAACATTTAATTAGCTTGTAGGTTAATTAAATTGTATTATTCTTTCGGTCCCTCCGAACGAGGGCAAATTTGTAATAAGTGTGGGTGCGTGTGTGCATGTCTTCCAACCCCCACTTCTGTCTCCCTTTTACTTACCTGCTTTGATGGTTAGTATTAGGACATATTTACTTTAGCATACCTTATGCTATGCATGCGTGCATCATTCATCAATATTGCATGCACCAGGCTCGGCGCATCATGCTAATTGCATAGTATTTCAAATCTAACTTGAATACATGCTATCTGTGCATTTCACATGTCATCCTAGGATTAACCGAGCCTATTCTAGTGACATTCTGTATGCGTTGCATTAGCCACTTAACATGGACTTGGATCATGCATGATTGCTAACATGTTCTTGTTTTGGCGCGGAGTACATTGTAAGTATTTTATGCTTTAGCATTTCGCATGAGTGTGAATGTTAACATGACAACATGCTTACCATGTGGCTAGATGCTTATGTGATATAAACTGCCTGAATGCCTGTGGGTGAAGGTTGGATTGTTTGAGTTGGGACAACTCATTGAAATCCGTGTTTTTAGCCTACTTGCGAGTAGCAAATCTCAAATCATTTTCCAAACAAACGGATATGCAATGCTTTGTTCCAAATTAGGCGGTCTAGTCTATACTTGTTTTGCTGCGCGCATCACATAGTAATTCTAGGCTAATTAATCGGAATAAGAACGCATGTGTTTTCAAAAACGAGATATCACGGTTAGTAGAGGTTGATCTTCGGATCGGGCGAGAGGGGGTGCTCATAGCTGACCTTCCCTAATCGTACCCAAGCTCCCGAGCCAAGGCAACTTTGGTGATGACGGATACGTGGCCTTTGGCACCGAGTCAGGGTTTCCTAAATTCCCCCAAAATAAAATATTTAGGTGGCGACTCTGTATCTGGCAAAGCAGTCCATGTTTGGCACTCCTTTTCTAAAAATCTGTTTTCTCAAAACGATTTGCCGGATTTGGACTCTTTGGTTCAGATTAAGAACCGTGACAATTTGAGTCCGAACTGTAGTAAGCCCAAATGAATAGAACGGGATTCACCCTCCTGGGGCGTTCGGGGACGTCTACAGAGGGTTGCTGCGAGATGAAACAAGAGTATGGATATGGGGATTTTGTGGAAAACTGGGAGATTGCTCTAGTCTCGAAGCTGAATTGTGGGCTATCTACAGAGGACTTACAATCCTATTCCAGAAAGGAACTAAAGGAGTCGATATTGAATCTGATTCGGAACTAGCAATCAACCAAATACAAAATGATCCATGCCTCAACTCACCATATAAAGCTCTCATAGAGGATGCAAAATTCCTGTTGAAAAGGTGCGACTACTCCCTGCGACATACCCCAAGGGAGGGCAACAAATGTGCTGATCTACTTGCAAACATAGGAGTTGCAAAAGATGAACATGTACTATTGCTTGAAGAACCTCTTGAAGAAGTGAAGGCTTTGGTCATAGATGATATGACTGGAGTTAGTGTGCTGATAGATTAGTTCTCCAACTATCTATGTTTTTTTCTTTTAGCCGTTTGTATATCTGAACTTTTGTTTCTCTGAATTTCTTTTGAATCGGAAAAAAAAGGTGTGAATTATATATAATAAGTATTTTTATGTCATATGTCTGTCAATGTATCATTTTTTTTGTCTACTTTTGTACATAAGTTAACTTTTGGAGTGAACTAAAAAAAATAAAAATTGAAACATAAAGCAAAGTAAAAAAATGACAAAACATCAAAAGGCAAAGTGTAATTTACCTTAAAATTCTTGATGGATAGCATTATTTTTGACCGTAGTTATCACTGATTGGCAGTAGAAATTGTCCTTCAAACCAACAAATGAAGATTTGTCTCTTTTTAAAGTCTAGTTTGGTGGCCGATTGGTCAAAATTGTTGCATCTTATTAGTAGGTCAGTGGTTTGAATTTATTCACTTATGTGTGGCTTGTTTCACGTCTATTTATTGGATCTTTCTCCCACATTTTAAAATTATTCTTTGTATTCAATATATTGTTATATTTAATTTTCATAATTATGATTATAATTTATTGAATTTTATTATAATATTTAATGAATCACATAAAAAAAAATCCAATTTGGTGCAACTTTGTAATACTTAATAAGAGTTAGGAGAAGTCCTAAATTCGTTTCCAATACATAAATGTCACAAATTAATTGGTTTTGGGCTTAGTAACAAAAATCACAAGGCATGAGAATGCAAATTTGAGACTTAAGTCTTTAGTGCTGGTAATTATATTGTGAAAACTTACGTTTGCCGCCAATCCACGTCCCCAAAGTATGCAATACTTCCATAGCCACTTTTGAGTTTTGAGTACACCCAAACTCAAATTAGTAACCACACTCGTAGGAAATTTTTACCAATTTTTAGGTTTGCTTGGAATGACAAATGCAATATTATTGAATTTGTTATTGAAATGATTGCAAAATTTCGTGATTGGTCATTGAGCTTAGATTTCTACATTGAAACTTTTATAAAAATTAAATGATCCAAAATAGCTTTTAGGCTTTTAGGGGCAATTTGGGAAGCTAACTAGTTTTTAGCTTTAACCCATTTTGGGTCATATCACCTCTCACATTTTTTACACACAAAAAGATAAAAATGTAAAAAAGAAACCAAAAAATCAACTTTTAACCAACTTCTCAAATCACCCGTTCAACTCAAAAAGCTAAACGTGTTGGTTAGTTAGTCTTGAAAAAATCTTCTTCTTCTTCTTCTTCTTCTTCTTCTTCTTTTTAACCTTAAAATCTACTTAATTATTTTTGCATTAAGAAAAAAATTCAAAGGTATGTTTTGTTTCCAAGCACTTCAGAAGTTGACCAAAATCCACCTTGTTTGTTACCAAAATTCAAAAGTTAGTTTAGGATTTAAGGTTTAAGTTCAAAAACTAACTTTTAAGCTTAAACAAGGTCTGAGATGACCAAATAAGCTCTTCTACATTACAAACAAACATTTTTTTTTTTTTTGTCTGGAGATTTTGATTAAGTGGAGGGTTAGGAATTGAAAGTCGCATCAAACTTCTTTCAAAGTGTGTGCTACAAAAAATTGTGTTGGAAGGAAGTCCAACATTCAATCTCTCCTCAAGAAGTAAACTTTATGTCTATCATATGGTATTAATTTTCCTTCAATAAGCTTTTATTACTATAAAAAAGTACGTTGTCAACATTTTAGATTTTTGTTAGGTCTTAAAACTAATGAGTGATGTGAGTTGTGTGGAAGGTTCAAAGAGAGAAAATAGAGAGAAAATTAAGCTGTTTGGTAGCTCATAAAGTGAGTGGAATAGTGAGATTGTGTCATTCCATGTGAAGTTCAATGAACTAAGCAAAATCAAAACAAATATCTTGTACATCTTGCCCATTACTTTTGAGATACCTAATTAGATTATGATGTCCTATTAGTGTGGTTCACTTTATTTAAGTTTTAAAAAAATTGGTGACGGATAATAAATATTCACAAGTCCAACATAAGCAATAAAAGCATGATCGGCAAAAATCTTTATGTGTATAAATGAAATTTATGTGAAAAATAGTTAGGATCAAACTCCAGATGCTCATATTATAGAAAAAAAAAAAAAAAAAAAAAATTATAAATACATTATCTGAAATTTATTTAAAATATAAAATGTCTACCGTAGTTTTGGAAATTACAAATTCATCTTTATCAAAAAAGTTTATTTAACAAATTTAACAGAAAAAAATTCCTAACTGCTTTCTCCTATACAACAATAAATTTACTTGAATTTTTAATTAAAATATATTTCTTACATCATTAAAAGCTATCAATTTACTTAATAATTTATTAATAAAATAGATTATTTTTTATGCAATTAAAAACATAAAAGGGTAGAATGTTATTTTCAAAATTATATGGGATAATCCGTATTTTAAACAAACTTAAAAAAAAAATGTACTCACTCTGTCTCAAAATATTAGTCCCTTATTCCATTTTTTATTATTCTAAAATATTAGTCTATTTTCTAAAATTAAGGAATAAAATAATATGAATTTATTATTTTGTCATTCTTTTAAATTCACTAATAACAGAAAAAGTATAATTATGACAATTATTATTCCCAAAAGAATGTACTTTAATTTTAAAAAATTAATATTTTTAAAATGCAATAATTGTACTATCAAAAAAAGTTAGACTCTTCGAAAAGGACTATTATTTTAGGACGGAGGAAATATTTTTAATTTACCTAAAAAAAAAGTAAGAAAGAAACATGTCCATTTAACTTACTAATCTTGTTGAAGTAAATTCAAGGGAGACCTATATGCAGGTGAAAGAAGGAGAAAAAAAAAAATAACCGACACATGAAAAGTGCAAATGACACTTGCATCTCCACGGCCTTTCATTTGCACCCCAAGGGCATTTTGAGTTGCCCATTTTGACCAAGTATAGACTTATGGAGCTATTGGTGTCCTCGAAGCCATCTTAATAAGACAAATTAAAAAAAATTATAAGAGCAAATTATATTTTACCCTCATAAATTATTGTCCCATATCACTTTATTCTATTGAACTAAAAATTATAACACTTAACCCGTCTTATCTATTAACTCTTTTCAATATAGACTTTAACGATGTAAATACTCTTTTAACGATAAGAGCAAATTACACTTTACCCCCTTAAATTGTCACTCAAAATCACTCTACCACTCAACTAAAAAAAAATATTTGATTTTAATTTAAAATACATTGTTTAGGTCTTTTTTTAAAAAAAAATCTTTTTGTATCTTTATTTTTAGTAAATTTTTTTCTCATATTTTAGTCAAAAAATTTAAATTTTTCGATGCACCTAAAATTTAAATATTTGTGAAGAATTTTTTTAAAAATCACTAAAAATAAAAAAATGAAAAACTGATATATTTTTATTGTCACACTCCAAAAATTTACACAATAAAGATACACCAACTCCCATTGTTAAATGTAAACATAAGTAAGTTTTCAATATTAATATCATCTACAAATCTCCAACATTTGTATTCATTGATCATTAATGTTGTGTTTGGTTGAAGGATTTGGAGAGGGACTTGGAAAGAGAAATGAAAAATGTGTGTGAAATTAGATGAAATATAGATATAGTTTATTCACATTTCACCTACCTTTTCCATTTCTCTTTCCAAATCCCTTTTCAAATCTCCTAACCAAACACAGTATAAGAGATTTACAAAAGGTATTCCACATGCAAATATACATTCAACATCCCTAATATATAAATCTATAGCATGTGACATAACATGTCAAGTACAAATAAATGCCCTCAAGGGCTACAAATTTCAAGGCTTAAGCCTGGTTACACAAAAGTGGTTTTCAAACCCATACGTATAAAGCCCTTGGCTTATCAAAAAATAATTACAACAAAAGAAAAGAGTATTGTGCTCTCAAAACATATTTCACGCCTCTAACTTGGAGGGACACCACTTCTTGTCCAGCAGAAAATCCTATAGGGGTGAGCACAAAACCCAGCAGGAAAATCTTAACAAAAAATATATATTTTATACAATCTCATGGGATGAATGCACATGCCATGCCATGTTCAAAAACATACATCTTTATCTTTTGAAAACCTTTGTGCACAATGCAATCTTGAGAATTCAACAATTTAACAATTTCAATGTAGTTAACAGGGATGGTAAATATGACTCAGGTAATCTCTAGGTTGGTGTCTGCAAGTAGGCTTAACAAACACTACCAATCCCCACTCTATTGGTACCTCCTCCGTGCGTGTTTTCGGTCTTTTACCATGGACACTCAGGCCAACTTAATCTATTCCAACTGCATTACTATCTGGACTTACCAACGTATTTACCCCCAAAACGAATCAATATGATCTTGTTCACAAAACAATTTTCTTTCTCAAAACAACACCTTTTTCCAATGCAATATTCAAAATCAATTGTATCAATGATAAAAATAGAATGACTATGCAAATGCCCAATGCAAGAATAAGGTTTCATGTAAACATCTCAACAATGCCAATGCTATACATTTCTATATCAATGTCTTGAAATTTCAAAATTTATCAATTCATCCACACAATCTTTCATTGTGATCAAATTCCACATCTCATATCAACATAACATCATAGTATATATATATATATTTTTTCTTCCCAAGAGACAATATAACAATAACAACATTCATGAATTATTCACATGTTGGACATCATTTTTAGCATTTGTTCTTCCACAATAACAGCAAGAAGCTCAAGCTTTTCAAAATGTTACAATTTCTCATTTTCTCATGAAATCTCTTCATTTGATACAACTATAGAATTTTCTCCATCATTTACTCACATAGTAAATTATCAAGCATCAATTTGCCAATCTCACAACTTTTTTCCCAAAATCTCCAAATTCTACAGTTTTTATCAAAATAAAGTTTTTGTTTCATTTTTGAATTTTTTTTTTTTTTTTTCAAAACAACATTCACACTTTATAACATACTCATATTCTCAAGAGTTTTGGGAAAAAAGGATGAAATCAACTCTAAACATCATCTAGGGTTTAACAACCCAAAATCATAACTCAAAACATGATAAAATACTAAAAAGATGTATAAATTTGCAAAAATGTATATATAACTCAAATAGTATCCCTACCTCAAGCTTTGATGATAAAGAGAAAGAAAACCGTAGAAATCAACGTTGGTGAAAATATGAACCAATCGGTTATAAGCGTAACCCTCGTCGCCCTTTTCGATTTAGTGCAAGAAGCTCCTTTCAACCCTTAAAGATTAGAGCTAAATCTTAGAGAGAAAGAAGATTTTGGTGTGTTTTTAGAGAGAGGGGGAGAGAATAGATGCATATGTATATATATATAGAGAGAGAGAGAAATTTGAGCCAAAAACACTTTTGGCATCAGTTTTGAGGAAAAGAGCACGAAATCGAGATAGACTCGCCGAAATCTGCCCAAGCAATTTGAATTTCGCACGAACAGAATTTCCAATCCGCCTGAGCAGAAATTTTTTACCTTAATGATGGATTGCTCCAGAGAGCTGCCTAGAAAAGTCGCCCAAAATCTGCTCGAGCGAGATTCAAAATTCGCTCGAGTGGTTTTCTGCCCAGAAAAGCTAGAAAATTTTGGAAAACCCTGTGAGGATCTGCTCGAACGGTTTTCAATTTCATACGAGCGATTTTGCCCAGAAGTTCAGAACATGATTTTGCAAACCAAGGCAAGTTTCATTGCTCAAAACTCAAAGTTTACAATTTGGAAAAATTACGAGAGTTTAAGTAAGAGTAGAAAGAAATTTCAACGACTCAAAACAATGAACGAAATACCGAAAGAAATACATACTATTCCACTACACAAAACTATTCAAGCCCAAAACTCGAGGCATCACAACCTCCCCCCCTTAGAAAATTTTGCCCCCAAAATTTGGTTACCCCTTTCATCAGCACATCTAAATACCAAGAACAAAACAACAACAAGGCTCCGAGTGGTAGCAACCACATAGATGACAAAATGAATCCATAATAGCAATAAATCAACTATAGCATGGAGATCTCAATCTCAACAACATCATTTTAATATCATTATCAAAATCTTTCCATGGGACAAGGCCACAATCCAACAACCACAACAACAATTGTAACAATTCTATAATAGTTCTCATGCTCAAAAGATAACAACAATCATAACAACAAATGGTTTATAGTTTCAACTATTTATTCTCAAACACAAGAGAAATTACAATCTAGAACAACTAAGCATTCTCAAATAAATCTGGATACTTGGAGCGGACTTCTACCTCCCATTTCCAAGTCGCTTTCTCAACCTTGTGGTGCCTCTACAACACCTTCACTAACGGTATGGTCTTGCCCCTCAACACTTGTTCTTGGGCATCTAAAATTTGAACTGATTGCTCTTCGTACGAGGCATCCTCATCTACCTCCAAATCAACCCAATTGAGTACATGTGAAGGGTCGAGTTCATACTTCCTAAGCATTAATACATGAAACATATTGTGAATCCCCGAAAGCTGTGGTGGTAAAGCCAAACAGTAATCTCAAAAGGTCCAATAAACCTAGGAGATAATTTACGCCAAATCTCATCAAACCCTGCCTCGGTGGGATTTTAAGAAACACATGGTCACCAACCTCGAAAAATAGAGGTCGTCTTCTCTTATTGGCATAACTCTTCTGTCAGCTTTGAGCCGTAGCTAACTGTAGCTCGACTTTTCGCACTCCCTTTCAGAAAACGAATAAGCCCTACAGTATCGAACTTTCGCGGTTCTGAATCTGATTCCACAAGCGCAATGTGAAATAGATAAACACCAAAGAGTTCAAATTCGGCAAATCTTTTGAAAAATCGATTTTAAATCAAATTGCCAAAAATAGACTGCTTTGCCAGATACAGAATTGCTACCTAAATATTTTTGAAAAATTTAGGAAACCCATGACTCGTGCCAAAGGCCATGTGCCCGTCATCACCAAGATTGTCTCGGCTCGGGAACTTAGGTACAGGAGGGGAAGGTCATGAATTGAGCACCCCCGCTTGCTCGATCAAAGATTAGCTTCTACTAATCATGATATGAATCTTATCTACATTATATGCTCTTGTTCCGATTTATTAGGCTAGAATTACTATGTGATGCGCACACACACAAACATAGACTAACTTGCAAGAATTGGAACATTTGGCTCATGTTTGTTCGCAAAATTGTTTCGAATATGTACCACTTGAAAAAGTGATCGCATATAAACATAACTCAAATTATTTCAATTCAAGCAATTAGTCTTCATCCACAGGCATTCAAATAGTTATAGCACTTAAGCAATTAACCTCATGGCAAGCATGCTAAACATGGCAACATCAACATGCGATATACTGAAGCGAGTAAAGGCTCACCTAATATTCCAAGTCAAAAGAGAAATGAGTTAGAAAAATGCATGCTTCCTAACTATGCAATATGACTAATACAATACATGCGATATGCAATCTAAATAGGCTCGGCTACTTAATGTAACGCCCCGTATTTTATTACTCAGATAACCTTACCAATATTCATTAATTAAGTCCATTTACAAATAACATTTCATCCTTGGATAAAATGATGAATAATTAAATATACATATTCCCTCTCGTTATACAACAATGATATTTACATACAAATAAAAGAAATGCCCTGAGGCTTACAATAAAAGAGAGGACACTACTCTTTACAAAAAAAATAGCACTCAGCCTAACAATAAATGAAGTAGTACAATCCTTCACTACATTACACTTATGAAATGGTAAAAACCATTGTTTGATCTTCAAATCCGAAAAGCATTCCCTGTACACATGTACAAGCAGGGGGTGACCAACCACTAGCTCATCAAGCAATCTCATATTAAAACATTAAAAGATATGCGGGTATCGAAATACTCATACATATACGTGAAATCATATCATGTCAAAACCATATGATTTTATTATATAATCTCTTAAATCCAATTTGTTTAATTAACCAGAACAAGTTAACTTAAATAAATAAACATGTTTCAATAGCAACAGGACATCCCTTTCAATTCATTCAATTATCTCATTATCAATTGAATCAAATAATTAAACAATTCATCAAATCCATTTTATACGGTCTTATGAGATGAATGTATATGCCATGTCATGCTCAAAATATTTTTCTTATCTTTTGAAAATCTTACGCACAATACTATTTTGAAAACACATTAATCCAACAATTTCAATAAAATTCCAAGATAGTAAATACGACTCAGGTAATCCCTAGGCTGGTGTCTGCAAGTAGACTATACAGGTACTACCAATTTGTCATTTTCACTAGTATTAACTGGAAGGCTCGACACCTGTAATTTGTCATTTTTACCAGTATTAACTGGAAGGCTCGACACCTATTATCTACACCACATTTCAAGACTTACCACTATATTTACCCCAAAATCATTTCATGAAAACTTGTTTCCAAACATTCATTTCTCAATGCAAAGTTTTCAAATCAAATTTCAAAACTCATCATTATCAAATGAATTGATATGCTAATGCAATGATTAATAATACAATGCAATATTTCTTCCACTTTCAATATTTCCACAGAATATTCCCATTGTAATCGAAATTCTTATTTATCATTTTAATATAATTTCTCAAGATGAATATAAATAATTTTGTTCCAATTCATCCATGGGACAACATAATTCCTACACTTAGACTAATCTCAACCATTTAGTCACTTCAAGACTATATCAACATTTTGAACAACAATTTTCAAAACTTCAACAATTCTCATATTCCAGGAAAACCATCATTTATCTGTAAACAAATAAACAATTTTTCAAACATCATTTATTTTGGCACACAAAATAAATATAACAACATCTTCAAAGATTGTCAACATCTTTCTTAAAAACTCTCAATTTCTAGGTTTTCTCACCAAAACCACTTATCTTTATTTATTGAAAGAAAGTCACCAAAAAACATCTCTCTTCAATTCTCATAGTTCAAAACCCTCAATTTCTATTTTAAAAGGAACAAAAAAAGTAAACCCACTTTAAAAAAAATCTCTCATCTTCTTGAATCAACAATCAATTTTCAAAACAAATCAAAGGATGATTTCGAAAATCATCTATATCTTGCAAAAACATATATATAACTCAAAGGAAATTCCTACTTATTAAATATTACCATTTTCATCCTACTATGTCAAAAGTTATGGTATAATCTCAATAACACACTTTTAACCATAACAGATATAACCTTTTAACCAAAACTAATTTAATCCACTAAATTAGTAAGTTTATTATATTAAGAAATTTTCAAATTAATAATACCAAACCTAACTTCACATGCCTCATCCCTTAAATATAACTATATTTCAACATAACCATTTTTCATGCCAAGTTAGTTAAAGAGGTAATATTTTTACCAAATTCTCTACCAATAACAATTTCACAACTTTTTGTAAAATTACTTAACGAACATGATATTTACATAAAAAATTATGAAATATGCCCAATAGTAACATTATCAAGGTTATGGGTTTGAAAGTTCACATTTCACATTTTTATTTTCATAAAAATGAATACAACTTAATCATAAACACATCATCTTTTATAAAATATCATGAATATAACATTTTTGGAGTTTTTAATCCCAAAATAACTCTATAATTCCTACTTAAGCATTTACTCCATATTCCTCAACATCAATTTATTTTTCTTCTGAAAAATAAATTTCAAAACTCAAAGATGAGATAAATATTTCAACATTATTTCCCCAATATAAATTATCTAATTATGATATGAGGTAGATACAACTCATACAACTATTAATTTTATTTTATTTCCGGATTTTTAACAAGTATTTCCAGCACAAGATGATTTTTTCAAATCAATTTCAAAATAACAATATTCTTAACACTTCAACTTAATTTTTCTTCCAAAAATTACCAAACAAAAATCTGAAAAAATATATATATGCAATACCTCTTCTAATGACATATTTTCTCAAAATAACCCTGACATAGCTTTAATGTAAAAATATGAAGAAAAACTAATTCGAAAATGCAAACATCACCCGATCATGGATCCGAGATCACCATTGCGAAGATCATGACAAGCTCTCCGACTTTCATGTACAACACTTTGGTAAAATCTCACTCTAAAGACTTCTATTTCAAGCTCAAAGATTGAGCATCAATGGAGAAATAAAGAGGGATAAAGAGAGTGAGAGAGAGAGTGAGAGAGAGAGAAAGAGAGAGCTGAGCTCTCTGCTCAGCAAAAGACAAGAGGAAATAAAGAAGGAAAAAGGAAAAGGAGGGGAAATGATGGCAAGGACAAAAATGGGGGCCACCCACATGGGTTTGTTTCATAAAGCATGATTTTTCCCAAAAAATATAATTTTTATAATAATACCTCAAAATTTTATAATATAAATTATAAAATGATATAATTTTCTCATCACAAAATATAATATTTTGATCACTACGAAATATACACATTTTCATTCTTTATAAAATATATAATTTTTCGCCATATGGTACACACCATAAAATCAACTATCAAATACTTATTATAATCCTATATAATAAATAATAACAACTCCTAAGTGGTTACTACCAATCACCTAATTAAAAAGGACCAAACAGTTAAACATGAGTCATTAAACAAACTCAAATTAAATTAAATCTAAATCATAGGTCTCACCCATAAGTCAGACATGATCCAATTATATACCAAAATAGTCCCAACAAATTTATCTCAAATCCTGGTCAGAATACCTAAAACTCAATTTCAAATTCTGCTATAAATTAAACTAAACACCAATCAGTCCGTGAATTTTCATAAAATAAATACTCATTATTTAATTCTGAAATTTTTATCCAACGTGCTAGACTCATATGGGAACAACATATAAAAATTTCAGAATTTTCTGAGATCAGGAACTATTTTTAAAAAATAAAAAAACTGAACTATTTTTGCACAGAATTTACACAGCAATCAAATTCGAAAATTTGCTCAATTAAATTATGCACTGGCTATTTTTTAAAAAAAAAATCTAGGTCATTACACTTAATATGTCACATGAATCAATTTGATAGCATGTAATCTAAGCACGTATTCAAAGAAGTATTAAACTAATAATGCAAGTTAGAGTGATGAATCGAGCCTCGGTGCGTGCAATACAAGTGTATGCAAATCATGAAATATGCTAAATTAAACATGATGCTCTAATCTAACCATCGTAAGCAGTTAAATAAAAAGGAGAAAGACGTGGGGTTGGAAGACATACACATTATTACATTACGCTTTCACAAAGGAGAGTCCGAATGAATAAATTAACTAATTAATTAAAGCTAAGCTAATTAATTTAACTATTACAAACCCAAATGAATAAATTAGCTAAACTACTTTAACTAATTATTACAATAAATTAATTAACTATTCTAGCTAATTAAAATAATTACACTACGATACGAATTAGCTATTCTAACTAGTTAATTACAAAGCCACTTCTTTAAGCACAACACTAATATTATTATAGCACGGATGCCGAGGATCAATGGAAGACTTATACATGAATGCGGTTTCCACCCAAAAGAGGCCATTGTTCTGCTTCCATGAAGCCTTTATTGCACAGTAGAGCATTTACACTGTTTTCTAACTTCGAACCAACTCTGTTCTGCTTAAAAAATACACTGCTGGGTTTTGCATCGGTGGCCGGCAAAGGGCCTGCCGTCCACTGATGATGGCCTGCCAGCCACAAAAGGTGGCCTGCCGGCCACTGATGACTGGATTGACTTGTTGCAACAGACAGTAAATAGAGCAGGGACAACATATTCTCAAGGGTTTGTTTGTACAATTTACCACTCCTTATTATCAGGCAGCTCAAAGGAGGGACAAAATTTGATTCACAAACCATCAACGGATGCAATTTCATTGCATGATGGTTTATGAACCAAAAGGTGCAAGTTGAATGAATGCAACAAAACAAGACTCTCAAAACCCCCATCCCTATCATGAAAGATCAAGGGAAGTAGTTGACAATGAATCTTGAACCGTTTTCATCACTAATGAGTATAAAACGACTCATGATTCAAGGGTTGAATTTACGTCTGATTGAACCCAAACCAAATTATTATCTTGCACTACTTTTATTCACCAATTTTATTTCTCCTTTTTAATTGCCTCTCAATTCTTTAATCAATTAAGTCTGCAAGTGAATTTAAGTCCTCTAATGGAAAGCAGACTCAAACCAAGTGTTGCTTTGGGCATGAAAGAGACATCATACCGTTGGTAATGAACCCCCAAAGGAATTAAACCATTAAGCATGACACCTCAATCTGATGCTTAAACAAACAAATAATTTGAAACCACTTTCAAAGCAAAGAAAAAGGCAAGAAATGAGGGAGGTTGCAGAGGTGATTAAAGGTGAGAACAAATAAGAAAAGTACTAAATAAATGCTATCAACTCAAATAAGGTGGTGTCTAAGGCCTAAAACACCAAACTTATGAGGACAATTACACTACAAGCATGCAATATAAGGCTCAAATGCAATGAACACTTAAAAAAAAGTCCTAAAACAGTACTAAATAAGTCTTAAAATATGCTGGAATTAAGACAAAAATAGCTAGGACAATAAGCTAAAACATGGATCATGCTAAGCTAATAAGCAAAACACAAGGAGGAGAGACTAACCCCTCTGATTTTGGACTTCAAAACAACATTTTAGCCACTAAAATAACTTTGAAAATCAGTGTTCAAAAGCTCAAAAAAAGATAGTGTAAATGTAGGAAACACAAGGGTAAAGGCTTTGAAAGCAAGGTGTAAAGAAGGATGAATCACCCTTCAACCTTTATTGGCCTTAAAACTCAAGTTTCAGCCCAAAACTACAGAGTTTATACAGTCCAAAAACAAAGGAAAAATAGTAGGAAAAAGAGTAAATAAATCAAGTAGAGAAGCAAAGCTTTATACCTCTTGAAGAGAAGAACCAATTCTAGGCAACAAATCAAGGCAAATACACCCTCAAGAGCTCAAACAAGGCCCAAAGGTACCTCATCTCAAAGGTGGAGAGGTTTGGTTAAGAGTATATAGGCAAAAGCTTGCAAAAAGCTAAGAAATTTCAAGAGAGAGAGAGAGAGAGAGAGAATTTTTGCTCTAAAAATTCCAACCTTGAAAATAGAAGGGGAGGCCTCCTATATGTAGAAAACCAAGAAACTCCCTTAGAAATATCTATACATAGACGTGTAGGAAGGTGTATGCATCTGTGCCAACAATTGGCAAAAAAATATATGCAAAACACATTGGTGGTCGGCAGGCTACTAATGGTGGCCAGCAGGCCGCATCAGTGGCCGGCAACTAGAAGCAATGGCCGACAGCCCATAGCAGTGGCCAGCAGGCCACAAAAGGTTGCAGACTTGAAAATCCAAGGTTTTGGTCTAAAAATAAAGCAACATGGGTGCAGGGTTTGAAAGGCTCAAAGCTGTGGCATTCCGCTGAGGACTTCGAACACTTGACAAGCGTATACACTCATCATTGGGTGTGCAACGGTGACGTCGAAGTCGTAAGGGTGGTCAAAAATTGGGTGTCTACACTAACCTCTTTCGAATGAGAGCAACTTTCTCGGTCGTCTCTCTAACAATCTCCGGGCCCAACATCGGTGCACCACCCACCTCGGCCTAACAAATTGATGATCTACAAGGTCGGCCATACAAGGCCTCAAACGATGCCATCTCAATACTAGCCTAATAACTATTGTTATAGGCAAACTCAATCAAGGATAGGTGCCTCTCCCGAGACCCCTTGAAATCAAGAACACAAGCTCTAAGCATGTCCTCTAAAATCTGAATGGTACGCTCTGATTGCCCATCAATCTGAGGATGGTAAGCGGTACTAAATGTCACCTTAGTTCCCAACACCTCTTGAAGGCTTTGCCACAACCGGGCAATAAAACGAGGATCTCTATTCAAGACAATGGTCACAGACATCCCATGAAGTCGAACTATCTCTCTAATATACCACTCTACCAAATACTCAATTGAGTCGCCAGTGCACATCGGAATGAAGTGCGTAGACTTAGTCAACCTATCAACAATCAGCTAAACGACATCATTTTTTATTGTGTTTTAGGAAGCCCAACTACAAAATCCATGGTAATGTATTCCCATTTCCACTCGGCTATAGGTATGGGTTGTAGCAAACCCGCTGGCTTTTGGTGCTTGACCTTCACTTGTTGATAAGTAAGGCATTTCGAAAAAACTAAAGCGACATCTTGCTTCATACCTCTCCACCAAAACTGGCGACTAAGATCATGATACATTTTTGTGCCTTCTGAATGTACTACAAGGCGTGAGTGATGAAATTCTCGGAGAACCTCCTCTCTATAAGATTCTGGCACAAACAAACAGTCTAGATATCTCACACTCAAATTCGAGTGTATGTTCAAACCTTTCTCTTCCTTCTTGTTGGAGATCTTATCACGGATCGTCTCCACCTCATGATCACCCTTTAGTACCTCTATGACTCTACTAATCAAGGTAGGTTGAGTAATCAAAGTGAACAAGGTAGCACTCTCGCTAGACTCACTCAAATGCAAATCAAACTCACCAATATCGCCTAGCATATCCCATTCCCGAATGGCCACACTTGCCAAACTAATCACAAATTTTCGACTCAAGGCATCAGCCACTACGTTAGCCTTCCCCGGATGATAGTATAACTCAAAGTCATAATCTTCCATAAATTCCATCCATATCCGTTGACGTAAATTCAAGTCTTTTTGGGAAAACAAATATTTTAGACTCTTATGATCGGAGAAAACATCAAACTTCTCACCATACAAGTAATGCCTCCAAATTTTTAAAGCAAAAATTACTGCTGCTAACTCTAAATCATGGGTGGGGTAGTTCTTCTCATGGGTTTTCAATTGTCGTGAACCATAGGCCACAACCTTCCCTTCTTGCATCAATATACAACTAAGTCCATCTCGGGACATATCATAATAAACGGTATAACCCAAGCCTCTTTCTGAAATTATCAAGACCAGTGCAGTCTTAAGTTCTTGGAATGGCTTCTCACAAGTCTCGTTCCATACAAATTTGACACATTTCCTTATCAACTTGGTCAATGGTGCAGCTAGTCTAGAGAAGTCCCTTACAAAATGATGATAATACTCGGCTAACCCCAAGAAACTTCGGATTTCAAAAACATTTTTAGGTTGTTCCTAATTTTGTACAACATCTATCTTAGAAGAGTCTACAGTTACTCCTTCTCTTGACACGACATGCCCCAAAAACTTTACTTCAGTCAGTCAAAACTGGCATTTCTCAAATTTAGCATATAATTGGTGCACCCTAAGCAAGTCAAGAACTATTCGCAAGTGTTTCTCGTGTTCATCCTCGGAGCAGTCTAAGAATTCTCGGAAGACTCGGTTTATCAAGTCCATAAAGAAAGTAGGAGCGTTGGTTAAACCAAAAGGCATTACAAGGAATTCATAGTAGCCATAACGCGTACAAAATGTTATATTCTGGATATCTTCCTCTCGAACTCTCAATTGATGGCACCCCGATCTTAAGTCTATCTTTGAAAAACAACGAGACCCCCTAAGTTGGTCAAACAAATCATCTATTCTGGGTAGAGGATACTTGTTCTTAATGGTAACTCGATTTAACTTGCGGTAATCAATTTATAACCGCAACGACCCATCCTTTTTCTTCGTAAAGAGAGTCGGTGCTCCCCAAGGTGATGCACTAGGGCGAATGAAGCTCTTGTCTAAAAGTTCTTGGACTTGAATCTTCAACTCATCCAATTCGACAGGTGCAAATCTATATGTTGCCATGGATATCGGTGTTGTTCCAAGCACTAAGTCAATGGAGAACTCGATCTTTCGGTAGGGTGGTAAACTAGTAAGATCCTCAGGAAAGACATCTGGGTATTCACAAACTACCCTCTGTAATTTTACTCAGACCCTATCACTCTCACTATCCAAGAGAGTTACAAGAAGACAACTAAGTTCACCCCTACTACGAGGGTCATAAACTAGTGATAATACTCTATCAGTTCGATCCTCTAGAAAATAAAAATAGTCACCACTCAAGGTGCACACCGTAACCCTCTAACGGTAGCAATCAATCACAACATGATACGAAGACATCCAGTCCATGCCCAAAATGACATCAGAACCTGACATGTCTAGCAACACAAATGCAAAAGAAACTTAACACCCGGCAACCTCTATCTCACAACCACGACATCCCCAGTACAAGTCCACCTTACCCCCAACTGGTGACTCTACCCTGAGTGGGGACGCTAACTGAGCCACCTCTAATCTCAATGTAGAAGCAAAAGCAGAAGATATAAATGAATGCAACGCACTCGTATCTATCAACACATTAGCCAAAGAATTGCACACAATAAAAATACCTCTCACAACAAAGGACCTCGACAACTGCCCTGGCGTTGTAATAGCATATAAGCACCCATTGTGGCCTCTGATCAACCTGCTCATCTCTTGGAGCATTGGCCTGCTGAACTGAGTAAGCCAAAGCGACTCCCTGATTAGCTTGCGGGGTCTGAACTGAATGAGCCTGCTAATGGTTCTAAGTCTGCCTCGACCCAGATGCGCCAGATACGCCTCCCAACTGTAGGCAAGCTCTCCTCAAGAGCCCCAACTGATCACACTGAAAGCAAGTAGGTCCCTGCCTCTACTCTGGGACTGACTCTGAGATCGGTTAGGTAGTGGTGGTAACATTTGCTGCCTTCCTGGTAGGAATTAGCCTTATGACCCAGTTGGCCACACTTGAAATAGGTAAAGCTCCCTTGAGCATTCCTTCTAGTGCTAACACTTGGCAATGGAAATGTAGATCTAGATTGTTGTGATTGGGGCTGGGATAAAGAAATGCCCCTATTCTTCTTGCTGGGCCTAAAGCCCCTGCAACTCCTGGCCCCTAGACCTCGAACCCCGAAGTCTCTCTTCTTCGGCCTGCATAGTAATCTCTACATGCGCTACTGCCTCCACAAGACGGTCATAGTTCTGAATCATATTCCTGGCAACCTTGAAAACAATATCCATTCCCAATCTCTTTTCAAACTCTATGCAACAGCGCTCCTCTGTTGCCACCAACTCCGGTGCAAACCGGGACATGCTAGTGAAGGTCGCCTCAAACTCGGCCACGAACAAGTTAAGTTGTTTGAGGTTTTGAAATTCTTGCCTCAATGACTCCCTAGCAGTGGGAGATAGGTACTTGTCTTGGAAAGCAATGACAAAGCTTTCCATATCGGTTCTACTCCCTTGGCGTACTTTCACCATTGGCTCGCATCTCCTTCGAGGTAGTAACTCATTGGAGTCACCCATAGCTCACTATCTTCAATGTAAAGCATCTCAAATGTCTTCACCGTTTGTTCAAGCCACTCATCCTCCTTCTTGGGCTCGGGGCCACTGTGAAACTCATCCGGCTTGGTTTGCAAAAAATCCCAAGTAAAAAACTTGCCCTTGACACTACGGTGTTCTCTCAGGCTTGGTTCTCCACCTTCAAAATGTTCATAGACTCTCTCAAAGCCCCACCATCTCTCGGGCTAGAGCGTCTATTGCAACTTGACCCGCTTATTCCGAGGCTCTCCCTTACCCTACTTGCGCGGCCATATTAGCTTGGCCTGCTTGCTCAGCCACATTAGCTTAGCCGAACCTTTCCTCTTACATCGGAACCTCATGAACCGGTACTTCATGCACACCTCGATGAGGCCTACCACGTCTCCCGCTTTTACTACCATGGACTTGACCTCTCTCTAACATCCTAATTAAGGATAAAAGTAAACAATTTAGCACACAAACTCAAATGTGCTCACAACTTATCTCACACGTCTTATCACAACAATTCTATATATTTCCATATTACAAAACACTTAGTTTCACTCCACATAAGCACGTAATCACATAAGCACATAAGGATCACTCCTTTACGATGAAATTTGTCCTATGAAATACAAAGAATTCTTAGTAGAATAAGCATTAATCAAGTACCCTTCTAATAAGACCTCGAGGAATTTAATAAGCACAAACCACATCCCAAAAATTCAATCTCATACCCATCTAGTCACATAAATATGTTATCACATAACACCTAATACATGGAACATCTCTTAAATGAACCCATTGTGGATAAACAACCACTTCCTGCGAACCCCAAATATTCAAACTCGGTAGCTCTGATAACAAGTTGTCATGCCCCAAAAATTTACACAATAAAGATACACCAACTCCCATTGTTAAATGTAAACGTAAGTAAGTTTTCAATATTAATATCATCTACAAATCTCCAACATATATATTCGTTGATCATTAAGAGATTTACAAAAGGTATTCCACATACAAATATAAATTTAACATACCTAGTATATGAATCTATAGCATGTGGCATAACAAGTCAAGTACAAATAAATGCCCTCCAGGGCTACAAATTCCAAGGCTTAGGCCATGTTACACAAAAGTGGTTTTCAAACCCATACGTATAAAGCCCTTGGCTTACCAAAAATAAATACAAAAAAAGAAAAGAGCATTGTGCTCTCAAAACATATTACATGCCTCTAACTCGGCAGGATCACCACATCCTTTCCGGCACAAAATCCCATAGGGATGAGCACAAAACCTAGTAGGAAAATCTTAATAAAGTATATATATTTTATACAATCTCATGGGATGAATACACATGCCATGCCATGTTCAAAAAACATACATATTTATCTTTTGAAAACATTTGTGCATAATGCAATCTTGAGAATTCAATAATTTAACAATTTCAATGTAGTTAACAGGGGCGGTAAATGCGACTCAGGTAATTCCTAGGTTGGTATCTGCAAGTAGGCTTAATGTAATAACCCGATCCTCATATCTATTTCTGGTGTATTTTTAGTTCCTTATTCTGAGCATTTAAATGTTTATTGTGAAATTTTATGTGAAATTGAGTTTCGTTAAGTGAATCCTATGATTATGGATGTATATCTGTATGATAAGAAAAATATCTGTCACAATTACAGTGTTTGGATCAGAAATTAAGAGCCTTAGAGGCTTGATAATCTGAAATTGATTTTACATTTGAGATCAGCATAATTTTTAAGTCATAATATGATTTTCCGTGAAATTTCAATTTGGAATGATTAAACTGATTAATTTTCGTCCTTATTCACCTTAATATATATATATATATATATGTCCATATTCTCTAATCCTTTGACTTAGAGAGCCATTACTAAAAATATCCCCTGAGAAGAAAATTAGAGAAGAGAAGGGTTTGAAAGGGAGAAAGGAAGTTCAACAAGGAAGGAAATTTGGGAAATTGAGAAGTTATCTGGAGATTAAGGTTCAAGGTGAGTTTAACCCACCTAATTCTATTCATTTTCTTGCTTTAGAGTAGGAATCCCTTGGTGTTGTGTGACTTAGAGTTGTAATGGAAGTTGTGTGTGTGTGTTGAAGAATTAGCATGATAATTTTACCATTTATTTATTTTGATTCAACTTAAGTTATCTAGTGGGAAGATACATCCTATTCCCTTGATTACCAAGCTTGGATTTGTATGTATGAGTGTGTGAGTGTACAAATGGAATATTATGTAATTGAAGTTTGTTATAAGCTTTAGGAATTAAAGATTCGAATCATAGTTAGATTGTTGTGTGCTTGTGAATCTTGTACATGCTTTTTGAACCATATTCTAACAATTAAAGAACCTATTTTGAGCCTTGAAAAGGTGTACCAAAAATTGGGTTTTGCTGAATTTTCGAATTGCAATCTGCCCAGAATTGCCGCACGTGCGGGGATCACTGCCGCACGTGTGGGAAGCCTTGCCGCACGTGCGGGGCTCACAGCCGCACGTGCGGCCCAAGTTGGAAAAAAATGATCTGCTCCGTTTCGCGTGTTTAACCCTCTAGTATTTTTGAAACTTATGTTTGATGTCCCTAGGATGCCTATAAATTCGCTCGAAGTAAAATGAAGCAGGAAATAATGAAAGAAAGAAAAAGAACTAATGTACAAATTGTGTACATGTATAGGTTATAACCCGGGAGGGTCAAGCGCTCCGCTATAGCACTGTGAGTAGTAGCACGGAGATCGTGCATTTACTTACCGTTAATGATTCTTATTCTTAACACTTTGTTCTTTGGAAGTAATTATATTAACATTTATGCTGATTGGAAATCGGTACGAATGTATGGGAACGTTGAAAGACTTGTGTACATCGGTATGACTCTGAAACTAGTCTGCATTCCGGTTATGGTTAATGGTTGTCGATAATGTGCTATAATCTATAAAATTATCTATGACTTCGCATGAGAAGTTCATACGAATTATTAACGTTGGATTAGTTTAAAGATAAATCTAACTGGGTTCATTATGATAAAAAGTGACTTGTAGGTGTGTTTTAAGAGAATTGTTGTACTATGTTCTGTATTAAAGCCCACTTACTGGGAACATGATATTCTAAATGGCCTATCAAAGGCTATTATAGTTTATTTGGCTCAACACATGTTTTATGGCATAAATATCTACCCAGAGTGGATCATCAGAATGAATAATTGGATAAGATCACGGGTTGTTTTATACGTTAATAACTGTTAAGAATTATGATAAACATCGGATTGACTTACGAATAACTCAACCTGAAGACAGAATTAAATATCAATGACATTGTCATGTAACTCACATTATGATGTAAACTGTTCTGTCTCTGTTAAGTGTACCGTAATGACATGATACGACAAGAAGTACTCTATTTTATGATATATTACGTTTTGAATCAACCAAGTATGCTCTATATTGATTTGTTAGCGTTATGGGATGTACCATGTATAATCAAACATGAATTCTGATTTCGGTTTATGATTCAAGCATAATTAAAAATGTATGGATATGTTTCTGTTTATCCGTTCCGTTTATGCTATATTATGACATGATATGGATTGACTAGTCTTTAGGACCTAATGATTTCTGGTATGGAACAAAGTGTTGTACAGAACTAAGTGCTGCAATGCGAGCCACCTCTAGAATCCGTACGAGCCACCTCTTCAGTCCATACATATGTGAACTGGGCTTAAAGCCGATGTGAAAGTTATGAGGCCTACGTCCGTTCTGTGAAAGTTATGAGGCCTATGGCTGTTCTGTGAAAGTTATGAGGCTTATAGCCATTCTGTAACATCTGTGAGGCCTATGGCCAATTTGTGACATGATCTGTTAGTATGAAACAAAGTGCTGCATGGAACTAAGTGCTGCCATGCGAGCCACCTCTAGAATCTGTGCGAGCCATCTCTTGAGTTCATACATGCATGAAAGGGGCTTAATGTCGTCTGTTTAAGGGCTTAATGTCGTTCTGTTAAAGGGCTGAAAACCTTTCTGTTTAAGTTTAGGCCTAAGGCCATTCTGAAAATAATTATAGGATAAAGCTAACTATATGTCCTCCGCCCTTATACATGTACATTGTAATTCAAGTTAATTATTAAATTGCTACGTACTACTATTCACTGAGTTTGGCTCACTTTATGTTATGTCTATTTCTGTAGGCGCTCCACTTGGAGGTCGGTCTCAACCCATGGCAACCCTTTCTCTTATGTCAACCTCAGGGTGTCCAGGCACTTAAATGAAGGCAACTCATTTTATGGAGTTTTGCTAAACTTTTCATTTTGTACCCTGATTGTCTGTCTAAAGAGGAAGTGTTTATAATCCTTTTACCTTTCAATGCTTTTGTTGTACGCCCAATCTTGAGGGCTGGGCCTGTATATGTATGTGTCTAGGCAAATAGTTAAATTCTCAGATGCACGTCACTGTATGTTGATCTACCTTATGTTCCATTAGTGATCCTGGCATGGTAGTTATAGCTCAATGGAGATGATTTTCTGTTATTTTAAAATATTAATGCCTCCGTTCAGGCCCCATATCTCATGTATATATCAAGTTAGATGTCCGTTTCTGAAGTGGTCATGCCCAAACTTTTAGGGGCGAGTTTGGGGCGTGACACTTAACAAGCACTCCGCGCGTGTTTTCAGTCTTTCACCATGGACACTCATGCCAACTTAATCAATACCAACTGCACCCTCTATCCAAACTTACCAACGTATTTATCCTAAAAACGAATCAATATGATCTTGTTCACAAAACAATTCCGTTCACAAAACAATACCGTTTTCTAATGCAATATTCAAAATCAATTGTATCAATGATAAAAATGGAATGACTATGCAAATGCCCAATGTAATAATAAGGTTCCATTTAAACATCTCAACAATGCCAATGCTATACATTTCTATATCAATGTCTTGAAATTTCTCAATTTCTCAATTCATCCACACAATCCTCCATTGTGATCAAATTCTACATCTCATATCAATAAAACATCATAGTGTATATATATATATATATTTTTCAAGAGACAAAATAACAATAACAGCATTCATGAATTCTCCACATGTTGGACATCATTTTTAGCATTAGTTCTTCCACAATAACAACAAGAAGTTCAAGCTTTTCAAATTCTGCAATTTCTCATTTTCTCATGAAATTCTTTATTTGATACAACTATAGAATTTCTTCCATCATTTACTCACACGGTAAATTATCAAGCATCAATTTGCCAATCTCACAATTTTTTCCCCAAATTTCCAAATTCTAGGGTTTTTTTTTTCTTTTATCAAAATAAGGTTTTTGTTCCATTTTTGAAAAGATTTTTCCAAAACAACATCCACACCTTATAACATACTCATATTCTCAAAAGTTTTGGGAAAAAAGAATGGAATCAACTCCAAACATCATCTAGTGTTCAACAACCAAAAATCATAACTCAAAACATGATAAAATACTCAAAACTTGTATAAACTTGAAAAAATGTATATATAACTCAAAGATTATCCCTGCCTTAAGCATTGGAGATGAAGAGGAAGAAAACCCTAGAAATCAATGTTGGTGAAAACATGATCCATTCGGTTATAAGCATAGCCCTCGTCGCCCTCTTCGAATTGGTGTAAGAAGCCCCCTTTAAACTCTTAAAGATTGGAGCTAAATCTTAGAGAGAAAGAAGATTTTGGTGTGTTTTTAAAGAGGGGAGAGCATAGATGCATATATATATTATATAGAGAGAGAAAAGAAAATCTGAGCCAAAAACACTTTTGGCACCAGTTTTGAGGAAAAGAGCATGAAAATCGAGACAGACGTAGCAAAATTTGCCCGAGCAGTAGCGGAATTCCCAATCCGCAAGAGCGGAAATTTTTTAACAAATGGGCGGATTGCTCTAGAGAGCTGCCTAGAAAAGTCACCCATAATCCGCTCGAGCGGTTTTCTGCCTAGAAAACCCAAAAGATTTTGGAAAACCCTATGAGGATCCGTTCGGGCGGTTTTCAATTCCCCACAAGTCATTTTGCCCAAAAGTTTAGAAAATGATTTTGCAAATCAAGGCAAGTTCCAATGCCGAAAACTCAAAGTTTACAACTCGGAAAAGTTACGAGAGTTTAAGTGAGAGTAGAAAGAAACTTCAACGACTAAAAACGATAAACAAAACACCAAAATAAATACATACTATTCCACTACACAAAACTATTCAAGCCCAAAACCCAGTACATCACGCTTATATTTCTTGCCTTTAGTGAACATTCTTAAAAATATTTCATAAATATTTTCGTTACTGGGTTTTTAGATTTTTGTTTTAATTCTAATAAACTAAAAGTCAATTTTGTGATAAGATGAACAAAAAAAGAAAAGAAGAAAGAATTTCCAAATTGAAAGTGATATGAGGTGATAGTTCAATGGGTAAAATAATATGAAGTGATTTTCAGGGAGGTAAAGTGTAATTTATCCATTTGATAAAAGGGTATTTTAATCATAAAGAACTAAATTGAAAAAAATTAGTAAATCATGAGGGTTAATTGTTATAATTTTTAGTTGAGAAAGGTAGAGTGATACGAGACAATAATTAAAGGGGAAAAGTATAATTTACCCTTTTTATAATAGATGGAAAATCTCAAATTCAAGGGAGATGATTTTTTAACTTTTATGAAAGTATGTAAGTAGGAGTATTATTAAATGGTTTGGATTACCTAAAGTTGGTCATTTTAATTTGAGAGAACGTTTGGGTTTGGTGGGCTCATTTTGAAGCCAATTCGGTGATTTAAACCATTCATTTTTTAACACTTGTTGAGTTGAATATTTATGTAAAAAATTAAGATGATCAGATATTGGTAGTTATATGCCGAATCACATTTGTTTTAAAAAAAATGAATGATAATTATAATTTCAAGAATAACCATCCATTTTTTGAAATACAAATGTGATACATATAGTTATTAATGTCCGATCACCTTGATTTTTTACGTGAATATTCTACTTAATGAGTCTTAAAAACTAAACGATTCGAATTACTGAGGGCCGCCACAAAATAGACCAAGCAAATCTATACACTCTTTCGAATTAAAACGACCAATTTGAAAGAATGCAACCCCTTTTAAAAGTGAAAAGCTTCAATAAAGGTTTACAATCTTATTTCTCAAGTAAGATGAAACAATTTGGAAAAATTAAAAAAAAAATTATTAAACGTAGAAAATTTGTAACTGTATTGTCTTTGAAAATGTCAAACAAATAGCATAAACAATTAAGTTATAGCTAGAAGAAAACTTTCAAAATGGCTAAAAAAGTCTTGTTGATTGGTGAAAAGTCTGTACTTATAAGGCTATATGTTATTTGGTTTTAGATTTATTTTTATTTATTTATTTATTTTTGATGATAGGGACACGTGTTTAAAAGTTGTTAGAAAATTAGCTAGAAAAGTCGTCAGTGAGGTGGAAAGATAAGTGACATAAGACATATATGCGAATATATAGATGGCACGTGTACATATAAGTGACATTTGGACAGATATGTAAGATTTTAGACAAATATTGTCTTTTTAGCCTAAAAAGATTTAAGTTTGGGCCTATTAGCACAATAGTTTCATAGGTGGACCTCCGACTTGAGTGCTCGAAAAAGTCCTACATTCTTTTTATGGGTTAAGTCTTCTCTTGTCCACGACTTTGTAATATCATTTTTGTTGGGTTGAACTTCTCTCAAATTCAAATTTAAATTTAAGAGAACTTGAGAGGTTCATGGAGCATACCGCGGGTTTTGTTTCAATGATCCAAGTTGTTCGTTTTATAGAATTTTTATTTTTTATTTTTTATATCATCTACGAAAAAAATTAAATTGATCTAATAATCGTAACATTTTTAAACGGACAACAAATATGATTTTAAAAATAAATCATTAATTAATTTTTTTTTTCAAATTAAAGAGATTAAATATGTAATTTAACATTTTTTTTTTTAAACTTTGCACCTCTATTTGGTATAGATAACCCAACCCATATTATGCTTAATTGTACATGTGTTTATGTATTTACTATGAATTTGGAAGTTTAAGTATGTAAATTATGTGATTTTAGGTTTATATCTGTTGAATGTAGGAAAATCTGCTGCAATTGGAACTTTGAACTGAAAATTAAAAGCCTTAGAGGCACAATAAACCAAAATCGACTTCATATCTGTGATTAACATGATTTATAAAGCTTACGGTGAAATTTTGAAAAATTATGATTTGTAATGTTTAATTAGGCTAAATTATATCTCTGACCTTCTTGTGTTCTTTATTCTTGTTGAGATTTCCTAGAGAGTGGGTTAGAGAGAGAAGAATAGAGGAAGCTAGGATTTTGTTAGAGTTTCAAAGGACAAACCCTAGATTGAAGTTAAGGTATGGAAATTTACTTATTATCTTTGTCTCTAACTCACCCTTGACATGGAATCAAGAAGAAATCGGAAACTTTGAGCTAGGGTTTTGAGTTGTGTAATGGGTTGAACTAAATGTAAGAAATCTCTTCATGTTTGTTTGATTTAAGTCCAATCTTATGATTGATGCATGAAATGAGCTCTAGATTGTGCATACAACAAAGATTTGTTGAGGGATCATCATGTTTTTATGTATTTAAGCTTGATCATGAAATTAATGAAGTTATGAAAAAGGTAAGACCTTGATTTTGTTATTAAAGCAAGATTGACATGTTTGAAGTAAAATTACCCTTGTATCATGCTAGTATATCATGTTTTTGGTTGGTTTTGCATGAATTTGGGGGTGGAAATGAGTTTGGAAGATTTCATTTGTGTGCATTTTCAGATTGCCTAGTTTTTGCCCAGACTGCTCGTGCGGCCACGGGCTCCGCACGAGCAGAGCATGAACAAGATTGGTGGATTCGGTTCTGTGCACTCGACCGATTAGAATTTCTACAGGAGTAGAGCCAGACTGCTCGAGTGGTTGGCTTGGCTGCATGTGCGGCCAAGTAGGGGAGAAAATCATGTTTTCTTCTGTTGACCTCCCCGACCTCCCGAACGCATTCCCAACCTTATGTAAACCTTCTAGAGTATGAAATAATGATTTGAAACCATTGGGAAAGGTTGTAAATCGCTAAAAGAAAAGTGTACATGATGAACGAATTATTTATCGAATGTGTGTGTGTGGCATGTTTTTGTGTAGGTCGAGTACCGGAGGAAACGTCGCAAGAACAAACGCAATGTGAGTAATAGAATATTTTGACCCAGGTACAGTGACTTATTCCGATATTGTATTTTGACTGATATAAATAAGTTTTATGAACATTTATGACATGTGCAAAGTGGACCTAAGGTCGTTCATGTATGTTGTGATGTGCTTGGGCCAAAGGCCGTTCTGTTAATGATATGATGATATTTGATTGGGCCCAAGGCCGTTTATATATATTGGGCCCGAGGTCATTTTGATATATTGGGCTCGAGGCCGTTTAGATGTTATAGCGTTTCTAGTTTAGACTCTATCCATTTTGGTGTTCCTGATTCGGGTTTCATAACCTTGTATGGTTGTTCATGTCTTTTCGCCTCATTCTTCCATAAACTTGAATGTTGGAATGTAGTTGTTTTGTTTGGAACAGGTTGATTGCTTGATTTTGACACCTTTGTTGCCCAGATTTTTGCTCCTCCGCTCGAGCAGCACTTCTTGTGCTCGAGCGGGCTTTGCAAACTCTCAGTATTTTTGCAGGTCTGCAAAACTATTGGGAGAGTGTATTCTACACTCGGGCAGCTATTCTTGCGCTCGAGCGATATTCTTCTGTCTGCAAAACTACTGGATGTGTGTATTCTGCTCTTGAGCGGCCATTTCTTAAGCTTGAGCGTCAACTCTTGCACTCGAGTGGACTGTGCCTATATTAGTTCACAGCAGCATGTTTTTACATCACTTTTTCACATCTTTTTCTACCAAAACCCTAGATCGGGACTCTCTCTCTAAAACTCACATTCTCTTTACATTTTCACCTAGATCTAGTGATCTCTTTACTTGTGTGCCTTTGTTAAAAAGGTAGTGCATCTCAAGAACTCTCTTTTGGTCCGATTAAAGCTTGGTTTTGGCGTCTTTGAAGTTTCTCCATCTCTCCCATTGGTCTTCTAAGCTTGAGGTAGAGACTCTCTACACTCTCTATGAGTTTTAACTTGGTCATTTTTTTGATGTGTCAAAAACATTAGGTTTTGAAGAAATTTTAACAAACCTAGGGTTTGGGGTTTCAATTCCAAAATGCGGTTTTATAATGGATGTTTTAGAAAGGGTTATGGGGATGGATATGACCTTGGGTTATGTTAAAATGGTTGATTTTTGGTGATTGGGATGAGATTAGGAAAAATGGGAGTTTGGCCCTAACATGTTCAAGTAATTATTTTGCATAAATAATGAAATTGGAAATGGGAATATGAAATTAGATGGATGTTTATATAAGTGGTGAAGTTAGATGTGTATCACCTCCCACCTAGGGAAATTTGAGTAATTATCTATTGAGAAGATTATATATCTATTTAGAAATATCTATTTTGGGCTATCGGTTGAGGATAGTTATGATTGTTGTAAAAATTGCATGAGGATTAGGTAAATTGAAACTAATCTCTTATTGATTATCATTGAATATGACTGTGTTTAATACATTGTATATGTATGATGTATGAGAGAAGAAAGTGGATGTATTTCATGTTTAGAAGGAGAAAGGGGATGGACTCCATTGAATTAGGTTGGCCTGTGCGTCCAGGGTGAAGGTCCAAAAAACATTGTGTATACATGAGTGCCGATTCCCGTGGACAAAATTTTCGTAAAATGGCAAATTGAAGTGTTTGTGTGTAATGGTTGTGTCGTAAGAAAACCACTGAGTTATAATCCCAGTTGGGTTGTTTGGATAACAATGGATATGACTTATGAATTGAGGAGATATGAAATAACATGAAACAAATTGATATAAAATGGATTGGGATATCATACTTGGCATAATATGGATTTGGGAAGAAGAGTTGTAAATGATTTTATTTTGAGCATTGGCCATGTGCATCATGTTTATAACCTTGTTAAAGTTCATATATTGTGTTAGATTGTTTCTGCTGGGCTTTGGCTCACCCCATTTGGGAAAAACCATTTTCAGGTGTTAGTGATATGTCTCCACCAAGGCAGTAACTTGGAGGGATTGTGAGCAAGAGCTTCTATTTTGTTATAACCATTTTTGTATAGCCAAGGGCTTTAAATTGTGTTGAGCTAGGCTCACTTTTGTTGTAACCAAGAATGGTCTTGGAAAGATGTAAGCCCGTAATGCATTTATTTTGTTGATCACTTAGTTTGGTACCACATGCTATAGATTCAGGGTAGAATTTATGAATGTGTAATGCATGTGCCCTTTTATAAATGGACTCTGACTAATGAAATTCTAATACTCTGTTTATGTCTTTTTGTATTAGTCTTTACTGTTGAATTATTGCATTATTTTCGGGGCGTGAGAACTTGGTGTCGGAGCGTTCCGTGTCTGAATACTTTGGGTATGCGGGAAGTGGTTAGTACCACAATGGGTTTATCTCGTTTGACAGAGATGTTTATATGTTTGCAATGGTATGTGCTGACATATTTATGTGATTATATGGGTATGGGATTTAAATTTCTAGGATGTTGATTGAGTCTACAGGTTTCTAGAAGCCCTATTAAAAGAGCACTTGATCACTATTGCTTCTAACCAGAACTTTGGCAACACCGCGGGACGGTCATTATTCGGAAATGAAATTCGTATGTGTCTACGTGACTATGTGCTTACATGGAGTGAATTACTGTTGTCTACCGCGTTAGGGCGTGAGTGAATTAGTTTTAGCACATTTGTAAATGTGCTAATCTCTTTTGCTACCTTCATTAGGATGTCAGGACGTAGACGTGGTGGTGGTGGTGGTAGGCGTGGTAGGCCTAGGAGGCATGAAATGCCTTTACCGAATGAAATTCCAGCGCAGGAACAAGGGGTTGGTCAAGCTAATATGGCTGAACTAGTTGGTCAATAGGCCATGGGCACCTTAGCCCACAAAATGGATGGAGCATTGCGAGAGTCTATGAACATTCTCAGAGCCGAAAATCAAGTCCAGGCCTAAGTAGCTAAGACAGGGCCATCTTTCTTGAAGCGAGAGTTTTTTCGGTCGAATCTGAATGAGTTTGTGGGTGATCCCAAGGAGCCACCAAGGGCAGATGAGTGGCTAGAACAGATATTAAAAACGTTCGAGATGCTTGGCATTGAGGACGACCATTTGCGAGTGTTCTTGGCATCCTTCTAGCTAAAGGAAGATGCAGGTCAATGGTGGAAGTATACGTGTGGGCGTATTGGGCGACTTGGGAGGTTTTTGTCAGTGCCTTCCAGGACAAGTTTCTACCTCCCACGGTTAGGGAAAAGTTGAGAGACCAGTTTTCCAAGCTGGTATAGTTGAACACACTAGTGGTCGAGTTTGAGGCCACGCTCACTAGCCTCTCCAAGTTTGCATCGAAGTTAGTGGTGATTGAGGAGCACTGTTGTTTGGAGTTTGAGAATAGATTGAGGACTGGGCTTATGTTTAAAGTAGCCGAGTCGATGATTAGGGACTATGGACGCCTTGTGGAGGCGGTGGCTCATTTGGAGACCATAATGCCGATGGAAGAGGAGATGATGAAGGGCTCTAAGAGGAGTCAGGATGTGTAGGGGACGGGAAGTGGCAGAGGGGTTTTAACCCACAGCCGTCCCAGGGAGCTCAGTCGAGGTCTATTTTTCCAGTGCCGAGTTCGGGTTCTGGGAGAGGTGGTCAGGGAGACATTATTTGTTTCAAATGTGGTCAGTTGGGCTACAAGTCTCCGGCTTTCCCGCAGAGAGGAGGAGGGCAACGATTTGCACCACCTTCGGCTCGTTCACAGAGCTAGCGTCAGGGGAGAGGGCAGCTGCTCACTTGTTATTAGTGTGGGCAAGCAGGGCACATTAAGAGATTTTGCCCTCAGTTAAGTGGCACACCCGGTGCGTCTGGTTCGAGACAGACACAGAGCCACCAGCCGGCACAGTCTGCTCAAGCCTCGAGGGCCAATCGGGGAGCCTCTTCGGCTCAGCTAGTGCAACATGCCTATGCTTCAAGGGGAGAGTAGGTAGATCAGAGGCCAATAGGACATGTGTATGTTGTTACCGCGCCAGATCTAGTACCAGCACCTTCATTAGTGAGAGGTACCTTCTTGTTTTGTAATTCAGTTACTAATGTGTTGATTGATACGGGTACAACCCATTCATTTATTTCGTCTGCATTTGTATCGGTTTTGGGGTTAGAGTTGGCTCGGTTAGCATCTCTTATCTATGTAGAGTCACCTATTGGTGGTGAGGTAATTTTGAAGCAGGGGTGTTGGGGTTGTGACATAAAGGTTGCTAGTCGCCGACTCTCTTTTGCATTTGTATTGATTAATATGTCTAGTTTTGATATTATATTTGGTATGGACTGGTTGTCATCCTATCGGGCTGTTATAGACTGTTACCATCAAAGGGTTACTGTATGTACCTTGAGTGATGATTGCTTTTATTTCTTGAAGGACCGAGTAGATAGAGTCTTATCACCGGTGTATGATAAGCGTGGGCGGAGCGAACTTAGTTTCCTTCTTGCCAACTTCTTGAGTACCAAGTGTGATGAAGTCCGAGCTGAGTTGCCAAGGGTAGCTTGTGAATACCCGGATGTTTTCCGGAGGATCTTACTAGTTTACCACCTCACTGAGAGATCGAGTTCTCTATTGACCTAGTGCCTGGTATGGCACCAATTTCTATGGCACCATATGGATTTGCACCTGCCGAGTTGAGTGTATTGAAGATTCAGCTACAGAAATTGTTAGATAAGGGTTTCATCTGCCCTAGTACTTTGCCGTGGGGAGCACCGGCTCTTTTTGCCAAAAAGAAATATGGTGCTTTGCGATTTTGTATAAATTACCGGAAGTTGAACCGCGTAACTGTCAAGAACAAGTACCCAATGCCTCGTATAGATGATTTGTTTGATCAGTTGAAGGGGTCTTGTTGCTTTTCTAAGATAGACCTGAGATCAGGTTATCACTAGTTGAGAGTAAGGGAGGAGAATATCCCAAAGACGGCAGTCCATATGCGGTATGGCCATTACGAGTTTCTAGTCATGCCCTTTGAGCTAACCAATGCACCAGCTGTGTTTATGGACTTGATAAATCAAATTTTCCATGAGTTCCTAGATCGTTTGTGGTCGTTTTTGTAAACAACATTCTGATTTACTCACCCTCTGAGGAGAAGCATGAGGAACATTTGCGGGTAGTACTTGAGTTACTTAGAGCTCACAAACTGTATGCTAAGTTTGGGAAGTGTGAATTCTGGCCGAGAGAAGTTATGTTCTTAGGCCATGTGGTATTTGGGGAAGCGGTAGTTGTAGATTCATCCAAGATAGAGGCAATGCAAGATTGGGAACAACCTAATAATGCTTTTGAGATCCATAGTTTCTTGGGGTTGGCCGGGTATTACCGTCGGTTTGTGAAAGATTTCTCTAGGCTAGCCTCATCGTTGACTAGATTGATGAGGAAGGGACTTAAGTTTGTATGGAATAAGACTTGTGAGAAGTCTTTCCAGGCACTTAAGGTTAGACTTACTACTACTCCAATATTAATTATTCTGGAGAGGGGTTTAGGATATTCAGTGTACTATGATACCTCACGGGAAGGTTTGGGTTGTTTTTTGGTGCAAGAGGGCAAGGTAGTAGCCTATAGCTCGCGACAGTTAAAAACACATGAGAGGAACTACCTTACTCACGACCTAGAGTTAGCAGCGGTGATCTTTGCTTTAAAGATTTGGAGGCATTATTTGTATGGTGAGAAATGTGAAGTGTTTTCTAATCACAAGAGTCTGAAGTATCTATTTACACAAAAAGACTTGAATTTAAGGCAGATGAGATGGATGGAGTTCATAGAAGATTATGACTTTGAGTTACACCTGGGAAAGGTAAATGTTATGGCTAATGCCTTGAGTAGGAAATCAATTAGTAGTGTAACTTGTATTGCCATCTGGGAATGGGAGATGTTGGGCGCTATTGGGGAGTTTGACTTGCATATTGGCTAGTCTGTTGAGTCTGCTGCTTTATTTTTGGTAGTTGCACAACCTACACTTGTGAATCGAGTGTTGGAAGCACATAAGGGTGACCTTCAGGCAGAATCCCTTTGGGAGAAGATCTCTAGTGGGAAGGTAGAAAGAGGCTTAAATGTGTATCCCAACCTGAGTGTGGGATACGGTGACCGTTTGTTCGTGCCACAGTCTTGCTGAGAGAAAGTACTCTGAGAGTTTCACTATTCACGCCTTGCGGTACATCCGAGAGGCATAAAGATGTATCACGATCTTAGTCATCAGTTTTGGTGGAGAGTTATGAAGAAGGATGTAGCCGTGTTTGTATCGAGATGCCTTACTTGTCAACAAGTGAAGATCGAGCATAAGAGGCCAGTGGGTTTGTTGCAACCCATGCCTATAGCCGAGTGGAAGTGGGAGCATGTTACGATGGATTTTGTTGTGGGCCTTCCGAGAACTCAACGGGGTAGTGATGACATTTGGGTGGTAGTTAACCGGTTAACTAAGTCGGCGCACTTTATACCTATGCGCGTAAGTGACTCAGTAGATTTTCTTGCCGACTTATACATTAGGGACACATTGAGGTTGCACGAGCTCCCAGTGACGATTGTAACAGATAGAGATCCGCGTTTTACGACTCGTTGTGGCAGAGCCTACAGAGTGCCTTGGGCACAAAATTGACTTTTAGCACCGTGTATCATCCTCAGATTGATGGGCAGTCTGAACGTACTATTCAGATCCTTGAGAATATGTTTCGGGTTGTGTCCTTGACTTCAAGGGTTCATGGGAGAGGCACTTGCCCTTAGTGGAGTTTGCCTATAACAATAGCTTCCAGTCGAGTATTGAGATGGTACCGTTTGAGGCCTTGTATGGCCGACCATGTAGATCTCCTATGTGTTGGGCCGAGGTGGGTGATGCACCTATGTTGGGTCCAGAGTTGGTCCGGAAAACGATGGAAAATGTTTCATTTATCAGTAAGAGGTTGGTTACAGTTCAAAGTCTCCAGAAAAGTTATGCTGACTGTAGGAGGAGACCTTTGTCTTTTGAGGTGAGAGATCATGTGTTCTTGAAGATATCACTTAGGAGGGGTTTGATGAGGTTTGGAAAGAGTGGGAAGTTATCCCCTCGATTCATTGGGCCTTTTGAGACCCTAGAGCGGATCGGGGAGGTAGCTTATCGTTTGGCCTTGCCGCCACAGCTTTTCAGGGTTCATGACGTGTTTTATATTAGCATGCTTCGAAAGTATGAGCCAGATCCATCACATGTGTTGGATTGGTCCGATTTAGAGGTAAATGAGGATGCCTCATATGAGGAGAGACCGGTGAGAGTCTTGGATACCCAGGAGCAAGTCTTGCGAGACAAGACGATTCCCTTGGTGAAAGTATTGTGGAAACATCATAGGGTTGAGGAAACAACTTGGGAACGTGAGTTGGAGGTCCATGAGAAATACCCGGACTTATTTGTTGATGTTTGACCCGATTTTGTTATGTTAATGAAATATGAAAACGTTGTATATGTTTGCATATATGAGAACATTGTATATGTTGTGTATGTTTTGGAAATATGAACTAAATGTAAACATTGCAAATGTTTTGGGAAATCTGGATTTTACTTTCAATTTTGGAACTTGTGTATCGAGTTGATAAGAGAGAATGATCGGAAAGTGGGTCATGGTGATGGAATAGAATGGTTATCATTGTGGTAAATGGGTTTTAACTTAGTTTTAAAACTTGATTTGAAATTTCGGGGATGAAATTCCTTAAGGGAGGGAGGTTATAGCGTTTCTGGTTTAGACTCTATCCATTTTGGTGTTCTAGACTCGGGTTTCATAGCCTTGTATGGCTTTTCATGTCTTTTCCCCTCATTCTTCCTTAAACTTGATTGTTGGAATGTAGTTGTTGTGTTTGGAATGGGTTGGTTGCTTAATTTTCACACCTTTGTTGCCCAGATTTTTGCTCCTCCCAAGTGGCACTTCTTGCACTCGAGCGGGCTTTGCAAACTCTCAGTACTTTCGCAGGTCTACAAAACTACTGGGAGAGTGTATTCTATGCTCGAGTAGGTGTGCGCTTAAGCGGCCATTCTTGTGCTCGAGCGATATTCTTCTGTCAGCAAAACAACTGAATGTGTGTATTCTGCGCTCGAGTGGCCATTTCTTGAGCTTGAGTGGAACAACTTATTGTGTCTGACGCTCGAGCGTCAACTCTTGCGCTCGAGTAGACTATGCCATATCAATTCACAGCAATACCTTTTTACATCACTTTTTCACATCTTTTTCTACCAAAACCCTAGATTGGGACTATCTCTCTCTCTCTCTCTCTCTAAAACTCACCCTCTCTTTACATTTTCACCTAGATCTAGTGATCTCTTTACACGTGTGTCTTTGTTAAAAAGGTAGTACGTCTCAAGAGCTCTCTTTTGGTCCGATGAAAGCTTGGTTTTAGTGTCTTTGAAGTTTCTCCATCTCTCACATTAGTTTTCTAAGCTTGAGGTAGGGACTCTCTACAATCTCTATGAGTTTTAACTTGGTCATTTTTTTTATATGTCAGAAACATTAGATTTTGAAGAAATTTTAACAAACCTAGGATTTGGGGTTTTAATTCCAAAGAGCGGTTTTATAATGGATGTTTTAGAAAGGGTTATGGGGATGGATATGACCTTGGGTTATGTTAAAATGGTTGATTTTTGGTTATTGGGATGAAATTAGGAAAAATGAGATTTTGGCCCTGACATGTTCAAGTAATTATTTTGCATAAATAATGAAATTGGAAATGAGAATATGAAATTAGATGGATGTTTATATACGTGGTGAAGTTAGATGTGTATCACCTCCCACCTATTGAAATTTGAGTAATTTATCTATTGAGAAGATTGTATATATGTTTAGAAATATCTGTTTTGGGCTATCGGTGGAGGATAGCTATGATTGTTGTACAAATTGCACGAGGATTAGGTAAATTGAAACTAATCTCTTATTGATTGTCATTGAATATGACTGTGTTTAATACATTGTATATATATGATGTATGGGAGAAGAAATGAGATGTACTCCATGTTTAGAAGGAGAAATAGGATGGACTCTATTGAATTAAGTTGGCTTGTGCGTACAGGGTGAAAGTCCAGAAAACATTGTGTACACATGGGTGCTGATTCCCGCGGATGAAATTTTCGTAAAATGACAAATTGAAGTGTTTGCATTTAATGGTTGGGTGGTAAGAAAACCACTGAGTTATAATTTCAGTTGGGTTGTTTGGATAACAATGGATATGACTCATAAATTGAGGAGACATGAAATGACATGAAACAAATTGATACAAAATGGAATGGGATATCATATTTGGCATAATATGGATTTGGGAAGAAGAGTTGTAAATTATTTTATTTTGAGCATTGGCCATGTGCATCATGTTTAGAACCTTGTTAAAGTTCATTTATTGTTACATTGTTTCTGCTGGGCTTTGGCTCACCCTATTTGGGAAAAACCATTTTCAGTTGCCGCTGATATGCCTCCGCCAAAACAGTAGCTTGGAGGGATTGGGAGCAAGAGCTTCTATTTTGTTATAACCATTAGCTAGGATCACTTTTGTTAAAACTGAGAACGGTCTTGGAAAGATGTAAGCCCGTAGGGCATTTATTTCATTGATCACTTAGTTTGGTGCCACATGCTATAGATTCAGGGTAGAGCTTATGAATGTGTAATGCATGTGCCCTTTTGTAAATGGACTCTGATTAAAGAAAGTCTAATACTCTGTTTATGTCTTTTTGTATTAGTCTTTATTGTTGAATTATTGTATTATTTTCGAGACATGACAGATATATTGGACCCGAGGTCGTTTTGATATGTTAGGCCCGAGGCTGCTTTGATATGTTAGGCCTGAGGCCGTTTTGATATATATTGGACCCAAGGTTGTTTCGTTACATATTGGGCCTGAGGCCGTTCCGTGATATGTTGGGCCTAAGGCCATTCTGTAAACGTGACTATGGATGTTGTTGTGAAAGGTGAAATTAAGTAAAAGGGTTGTGTTCACATAATGTGCTTCCTTTAATTCAAGATTATTCGTTTGATACTCTTTACCTTATTATTACTCATTGAGTTTCACTCATCCTATATTATGTATGCACCTATAGGTGATCAGTAGCATGGAGTCAGCTTAGAGTCAGCTTCCGGAGCTATCTTGCGAACATGTTGAGTCATGCCTCCAAGATGGAGCTTTTGCCTTTGATTCACATCATACTTTGACCTTTGTTTTGATTTTGCTATAATGGTCTTGGTATATGTAAACTATATGTACGAATTTTCCTATGGTTCTTATATTTTTGCATGGGCATGTAATTAATGTTTGGTTGTGTTATAAGGTTAACTTTTTTAATTTTTCTCATATTAGCACAGCTTAGTGGACGTCTTATTTGTTGTATGCTTCCACTTATGGCCTCATTATTATAATTATTCTGTATGTTTGTTTGAGCCTGAAGGTAATCAATCGATTACTGGCCGGTTATGACCTAAACTTTTAGGGGCTGGTTTGGGTCATCACATTAGTTTAGTAGGACCTAAAAGTTTTTTTTTTTTTTTTTAAAAAAAAAAAATCTATAGCAACGAAAGGAAGTAAAAAAAATATAAAAAATTGAGTTTTGTTAATAAGTGTTTTTAAATAACAAGAACAATAAATAAATAAATAAAAGCACAAGAAACATTTTATTAAGTGTCCGTTTGGGAACTTGAATTTAGTAGCAAGTTTTTGGATTTTTTTTGATGGGATGAAAAAGTTAATACATTTGAAATGAGTTTTTTTAGTTGAATAGATAATTATGAGAAAGAAAATGATTGATTGATGTGTATAATGCGTTATCTTGTTAGCAGGGTTGAAGTTGTTGGTTTTTAGCATTTTTAGAGCATCTTCAGTGGTTGAACCAAATGACTTGTCAAAGTCAAAAAATAGCTAGGCCTTTCAAAAACACTCATCTAATGGTGAGCCAAAACCATTGCCAAATAATGGCAAAGCCAAACCTTGAGCAGAGGCTTAAAGTTTGACAAAGTCATTTTGTTGCCACAACATATTTCATATCAAAACTCAACCTTTTGTTTCACAACTTTCACCAATCAAAATTCTTCCAAAAATTTTAAAATTATAAAAAATTTATAAATTACAAAAACTCAATAATATTAAAAATTATAATTATAATTATAAGGGTTTGGCTTTTCTCATATTTACATTTCAATATAACATAACTTGAGAGACCCGTTAGGCTCAACACATGTCTCATTTTAATGATCCAAAACTTTTATGTTGCGGGGCTCTTAAAGTATATCATTCATGACAAAATTAGTTCGATCTGATAATTGTACCATTTTCATATTGCATTTGTCTCTAAATTAGTTCACCCGAGTGGTTTGAATTTCGCACGAGCGGAATTCCCAATCCGCACAAGCGGAAATTTTTGCCTTATGGGCGGATTGCTCCAGAGAGCTGTCTAGAAAAGTCACCCAAAATCTGCTCGAGCGGGACTCAAAATCTGCTCGAGCGGTTTTCTGACCAGAAAACCCAGACAATTTTGTAAAACCTTGTGTGGGTCCGCTCGGGTGGTTTTCAATTCCACACAAACCGTTTTGCCTAGAAGTCTAGAAAATGATTTTGCAAACCAAGGCAAGTTCCAATGCCCAAAACTCAAAGTTTATAACTCGGAAAAGTTACAAGAGTTTAAGTAAGAGTAGAAAGAAATTTCAACGACTCAAAACAATAAACGAAACACCGAAAGAAATACATACTATTCCACTACACAAAACTATTCAAGCCCAAAACCCAGGACATCACGTTTATATTTATTGCCTTTAGTGAACATTCTTAAAAATATTTCATAAATATTTTCGTTATTGGGTTTTTAGATTTTTTTTTTAATTCTAATAAACTAAATGTTAATTTAGTGATAAAATGAACTAAAAAAAGAAGAAGAAAGAAAGTCCAAATTGAAAGTGATACGAGGTGATAGTTCAATGGGAAAAATAATATGAAGTGATTTCCAGGGAGGTAAAGTGTAATTTATCCATTTGATAAAAGGGTATTTTAGTCATAAAGAACTAAATTGAAAAAAATTAGTAAATCATGAGGGGTTAATTGTTATAATTTTTAGTTGAGAAATGTAGAGTGATACGATACAATAATTAAAGGGGAAAAGTGTAATTTACCCTTTTTATAATAGATGGAAAATCTCAAATTCAAGGGAGACGATTTTTTAACTTTTATGAAAGTATGTAAGTAGGAGTATTATTAAATGATTTGGATTACCTAAAGTTGGTCATTTTAATTTGAGAGAACGCTTGGGTTTGGTGGGCTCATTTTGAAGCCAATTAGGTGATTTGAACCATTCATTTTTTAACACTTCTTGAGTTGAATATTTATGTAAAAAACTAAGATGATCAGATATTGGTAGTTATATGCTGAATCACATTTATTTTAAAAAAAATGAATGATAATTATAATTTCAAGAATAACCATCCATTTTTTGAAATACAAATGTGATACATATAGTTACTAATGTCCGATCATTTTGATTTTTTACATGAATATTCTACTCAAGAAGTCTTAAAAAGTAAACGATCCGTATCACTGAGGCTCACCACAAAACAGACCAAGCAAATCTATGCACTCTCTCAAATTAAAACGACCAATTTGAAAGAATCCAACCGCTTTTAAAAGTGAAATGCTTCAACAAAGGTTGACAGGCTTATTTCTCATGCAAGATGAAACAATTTGAAAAAAATTTTAAAAAAAAAAATTTATTAAACATAGAAAATTTGTAACTGTATTGTCTTCAAAAATGTCAAACAAATAGCATAAAAAATTAAGTTATAGCTAGAAGAAAACTTTCCAAAATGGCAAAAAAAGTATGGTTAATTAATTGGTGAAAAGCCTATACTTATAAGGCTATATGTTATTTGGTTTAAGGTTTATTTTTATTTATTTATTTATTATTATTATTATTATTTTGATGATAAGGACACCCGTTTAAAAGTTGTCAGAAAATTAGCTGGAAAAGTTGTCTGCAGACAACAATGGTGGCTGGTAGCAGTGAGGTGGAAAGATAAGTGACATTAGACATATATGTGAATATATAGATGGCACGTGTACATATAGATGACATTTAGACAGATATGTAAGATTTTAGACAAATATTGTCTTTTAGCCTAAAAAGATTTAAGTTAGGACCTATTAACCCAATAGTTTTATAAGTGGACCACCAACTTGAGTGCCCGAAAAAGTCCTACATTCTTTTTATGGGTTAAGTCTTCTGATGTCCATGACTTTGTAACATCATTTTTGTTGGGTTGAATTTCTCTCAAATTCAAATTTAAATTTAAGAGAACGTAAGAGGTTCGTGGAGCATACCACATGTCTTGTTTCAATGATCGAAACTATTTATTTTATAGAGTTTTTATTTTTTATTTTTTATATCATCTATAAAAAAAATTAAGTCGATCTAATAATCGTAACATTTTTAGTTCATGGTGTCTGCCTCTGAATAAACGGACAACAAATATGTTTTTAAAAATAAATCATTAAATTATTTTTTTTTCTCAAATTAAAGAGATTAAATATGTAATTTAACATTTTTTTTATACTTTGCACCTCTATTTAGTTTAGTAGGACTTAAAAGTAATTTTAAAAAAAAAAATCTACAAAAATGAAAGGAAGTAAAAAAAGTATAAAAAATTGAGTTTTGCTAATAAGTGCTCTTAAATAACAAGAACAATAAATAAATAAAAGCACAAGAAACAGTTTATAGTGTCCGTTTGGGAACTTGAATTTAGTAGCAAGTTTTTGGATTTTTTTGATGAGGTGAAAAAGTTAATATATTTAAAATAAGTTTTTTTAGTTGAATAGATAATTATAAGAAAGAAAATAATTGATTGATATGTATAATGCATTATCTTGTTAACATGGTTGAAGTTGCTAGTTTTTAGCATTTTTAGAGCATCTTCAGTGGTTGAACCAAATGACTTGTCAAAGTCAAAAAATAGCTAGGCCTTTCAAAAACACTCATCTAATGGTGAGCCAAAACCATTGCCAAATAATGGCAAAGCCAAACCTTGAGCAGAATTTGGCTTAAAGTTTGACAAAGTCATTTTGTTGCCACAACATATTTCATATCAAAACTCAACCTTTTGTTTCACAACTTTCACCAATCAAAATTCTTCCAAAAATTTTAAAATTATAAAAAATTTATAAATTACAAAAACTCAATAATATTAAAAATTATAATTATAATTATAAGGGTTTGGCTTTTCTCATAGTTACATTTCAATATAATAGAACTTGAGAGACCCGTTAGGCTCAACACATCTCCCATTTTAATGATCCAAAACTTTTATTTTGTGGGGCTCTTAATGTATATCATTCATGAAAAAATTAGTTCGATCCGATAATTGTAACATTTTCATATTACATTTGTCTCTGAGGAATGGATAACAAGTACATTTTATAAAATAAACTATTCATTTTTTAGAAACAAACACGATAAAATAAAAAAGTCACAATTATCAGATCGACATAATTTTTTCATGTATGATATATATTGAGGGATTTATAAAATAAACAATTCGAATCATCGAAACGAGACTTGTAATGGGCTCCATGGACCCCTCAAATTCTCTTAGATTGAGATGTGAATATGAAAGAAATTCAATCCTAATCGTAACTACATAGGTTAATTACTCACAATTTATCATCTCCAGAGCTACAACTCTATTGGAGCAGCATTCACTTCATTTCTTACTAGCATACTACCCCTGCTATGCACGGGTATGAATAAATAATCAAAATTTATTTTTTAAAATTAAATAATAATATAAAATTTATCAAAAATATGTAGTAACAATGATTTATAATCAATTAAACACATGTCATAATTTAATTAATTAAATTAAATAACAAATTACAAAAGTTATATTTATGATAAAATACAAATACATTTCTCTTTATAAGTTTTTTAATTTTTAGTTTACCATATGATAATAGTAAATTAATATACTAATGTTTTAGTATTTTCATTATTAAAAAAATTAAAATTAAAAAAAAGATTAGTTGAGAGTTTGAACCTTAAAGAAACCCTATTAAATTGTAATTATATATAATATAGATATAGATTATTTAAAATTGAAAAATATAAACATAAATTACTCAATCATAATATATGTAAATCTCTATACACACACATATATATAAAACGTTTAGTGTGTATGAAAATAATGAGTTTTGATATGTCCATTAAGTAGTAATGGCTATGGTGAGAATATATATATATATATTGTGGTGGCCGAATAAATGGCAAGGATAGAGGAGGTATATTTTAGAAGCTAGACTCTAGCCGGCATACATCCCGCATAGACAAGGGGCCGAATAGGGAAGGATCCCTAGAGCCGAATAATGGAAAAAATAATGATTGAAAAAGCAGGCTCTGGTCCCAAGGATCATAAGAAACAAGTATAAATATAGTGGCAACGAACTAGAAAAGGTATGTAAGAATCACTTCTAAAAACTTAGTAAACAAGCTTTCTTGAGGAGAACTGACTTGTCCGTCGGAGTGCTAATTCCGGCACCCCCGACCGGAGTACTTGTGTCTTTGCAGGTGACTAGCAGAGGATCATTAGCGTCTCCCAGGATCCGAAGAGTATTTCCAATCCACTTCCCCACAATTGGCGCCGTCTGTGGGAATACTCGAATACATCCATGGAAGGCGTGACCGAAGATCCTCCGATAGCCACCGACACGACCACACAGGTAGACGACCTCACCCCAGCCAATATGCTCGGAAAAGAGACCATCGCGGCACGACGCGCCTTGAACTTCGATTCGCCAACGACTTCAGCGCAAGAAACAATGCAGGCTATTATAGAACAAGCAAAGCAGAACGAACAAAGGCTCGAGAACATGATCGCTGAGAACGAACGACTCCGTCAGGATTTGGCCCTGGAGGTAGCAAAATCTAGAGAGGCCATGCGCGAGGAACCAGAGCGACCTCCGAGGGCAGACGGGCAAAGACCTCGGGCCCGACCAAAAGATACCAATAGCAACTCCAACTCATCATCCACGGAGCTCGACGCAAGGGGACGATCCGAAACCTCCAGCTCCTCCGAAAAAGATCTGCGAACAAGGAACAAGCGCAGGAGAATCAGCTCAAACGAGGAAGACCAGCACGATCCTTTCGTTCGACGGATCGCAAGGGCATCCCTGCCCAAGAAATTCAAAGCTCCGTCGTTCACTCTTTACGACGGAAAATCAGACCCCACTGATCATATCCGTCATTACAAACAGGCCATGACGCTACACGCAGACAATGAAGCCCTCATGTGCCGAATATTCCCTAGCAGCCTAGGTCCACTAGCCGTCAGGTGGTATTACAAGTTGGAGCCAGCTTCGGTTAAAAGCTTCCGACAACTGCAGAAATCCTTCAGGGCCAGGTTTATCACCAACGAGGTACAACCGAAACAGGCCGACTCCCTCTGGGCTATGCAGATCCAGTCGGGAGAGACGCTCAGAGCGTATTCGGCGCGATATTGGGAGTGCTTCAATCTTGTTGACGACGCTTGCAACGACTCCATGGCCATCACCGCCTTCAAAATGGGTTTACATCCTGACAGTGCTCTGCGCAGTTCCCTGACCAGAAGGCCCCCCAAAACAGTCTGGGCACTGATGAAGAAAGTTGAAGAATATTGTAAAGTCGAAGATGATGCCATAAGAATAAAAGCCGGACAAATCTCCAGCAAAACGGCCCTCCCCGAAATCGCTCGACCAATAAGCTCCGTGCCGCCACCGAGCCCTGAGCCCCGCAACGAACCAAGCGAGACAAAAGGCGGGACCCCGCCGATCGAGCGATCAGTGCTCCCACCGAACGAACGAACAACTACAAGTCGACAGCAGACGCTCAAGGCGAACCGACAAAAAGTACACGGAGTTGACAGAGCCGATCGCAGCAATAATGACCAAAGTCCAGCACCTTCCATTTTTCAAGTGGCCGTCGAAGATGGTGGGGCCTCCCGACACACGGAGAGGGACAGACGATGCGAATACCACAAAGATCACGGCCACGAAACCGAGAGTTGTTATGCGCTAAAGGATCATCTGGAGGAACTAGTACAAGATGGTCGATTGCAACAATACGTGAGCAAGGGGAAGCCAACCAAAGCATTAGCCCTGAGACAGGATTCGCCTCCGCTTGGTGTGATCCACATAATCTACAGTTTGCCGGCATCCCCGACCGTGCATACAATCCAATCACACCCAATTCCCCAAAAGAATAACATGTCAACTGGCAGGCCCAGAGAAACTCCGACAATTAAGTTCATGACTCCGACCTCGTCGGAACGGTGGCCAGCCACGTCGATCCTTTGGTCGTCAAATTACGCGTACGACAGTTCAGCGTTGAACGCATTCTTGTAGATCCAGGCAGCACTTCGGAAATTTTGTACTACAGAACCTTTGTTGAACTCGGCCTCAACGAGTCGGACCTATCGCCGTCGTCTCAACCGCTGTTCGGCTTCAACACGAATCCAGAGTACCCGTTGGGGAAGGTCGTGCTCCCTGTTCGAGCGGGCTCAAAAACGGTTGACGTAGAATTCTTGGTTGTTAAGCTTCCGTCACCGTATAACGCCATCATGGGACGTCCCTGGTTGCACGTCATGAAGGCTGTCCCAAGCACCTACCATCAGCTTATGCGCTTCCCAACAGACCGTGGCATTGAGGAGATCCGTGGCTCACCGCAGTCGGCGCCAATGTAGATCTTGAAAAGATCCAGTTACGGACCCGACTTGTGGGATCCAATGCTTGTACTGGTATCACGTTTTTATGAAAAATCGACTTTCTTTGTCACTCCTCTTCAAACACCATAAGGCCGAATAAGTCTCCGGATTCGGAGCGCCCTTCGTGGATTTCACGATTGGCCAAAATAAGTCTCCGGATTCGGAGCCCCCTTTGGTGCATGACACCATAGGGCCGAATAAGTCTCCGGATTCGGAGCGCCCTTCGTGGATTTCACGATTGGCCAAAATAAGTCTCCGGATTCGGAGCCCCCTTTGGTGCATGACACCATAGGGCCGAATAAGTCTCCGGATTCGGAGCCCCCTTTGGTGCATGACACCATAGGGCCGAATAAGTCTCCGGATTCGGAGCGCCCTTCGTGGATTTCACGATTGGCCAAAATAAGTCTCCGGATTCGGAGCCCCCTTTGGTGCATGACACCATAGGGCCGAATAAGTCTCCGGATTCGGAGCCCCCTTTGGTGCATGACACCATAGGGCCGAATAAGTCTCCGGATTCGGAGCGCCCTTCGTGGATTTCACGATTGGCCAAAATAAGTCTCCGGATTCGGAGCCCCCTTTGGTGCATGACACCATAGGGCCGAATAAGTCTCCGGATTCGGAGCCCCCTTTGGTGCATGACACCATAGGGCCGAATAAGTCTCCGGATTCGGAGCGCCCTTCGTGGATTTCACGATTGGCCAACATAAGTCTCCGGATTCGGAGCCCCCTTTGGTGCATGACACCATAGGGCCGAATAAGTCTTCGGATTCGGAGCCCCCTTTGGTGCATGACACCATAGGGCCGAATAAGTCTCCGGATTCGGAGCACCCTTCGTGGATTTCACGATTTGCCAAAATAAGTCTCCGGATTCGGAGCGCCCTTCGTGGATTTCACGATTGGCCAAAATAAGTCTCCGGATTCGGAGCCCCCTTTGGTGCATGACACCATAGGGCCGAATAAGTCTCCGGATTCGGAGCGCCCTTCGTGGATTTCACGATTGGCCAAAATAAGTCTCCGGATTCGGAGCGCCCTTCGTGGATTTCACGATTGGCCAAAATAAGTCTCCGGATTCGGAGCCCCCTTTGGTGCATGACACCATAGGGCCGAATAAGTCTCCGGATTCGGAGCGCCCTTCGTGGATTTCACGATTGGCCAAAATAAGTCTCCGGATTCGGAGCGCCCTTCGTGGATTTCACGATTGGCCAAAATAAGTCTCCGGATTCGGAGCCCCTTTGGTGCATGACACCATAGGGCCGAATAAGTCTCCGGATTCGGAGCGGCCTTCGTGGATTTCACGATTGGCCAAAATAAGTCTCCAGATTCGGAGCGCCCTTCGTGGATTTCACGATTGGCCAAAATAAGTCTCCGGATTCGGAGCCCCCTTTGGTGCATGACACCATAGGGCCGAATAAGTCTCCGGATTCGGAGCGCCCTTCGTGGATTTCACGATTGGCCAAAATAAGTCTCCGGATTCGGAGCCCCCTTTGGTGCATGACACCATAGGGCCGAATAAGTCTCCGGATTCGGAGCGGCCTTCGTGGATTTCACGATTGGCCAAAATAAGTCTCCGGATTCGGAGCACCCTTCGTGGATTTCACGATTGGCCAAAATAAGTCTCCGGATTCGGAGCCCCCTTTGGTGCATGACACCATAGGGCCGAATAAGTCTCCGGATTCGGAGCGCCTTCGTGGATTTCACGATTGGCCAAAATAAGTCTCCGGATTCGGAGCGCCCTTCGTGGATTTCACGATTGGCCAAAATAAGTCTCCGGATTCGGAGCCCCCTTTGGTGCATGACACCATAGGGCCGAATAAGTCTCTGGATTCGGAGCGCCCTTCGTGGATTTCACGATTGGCCAAAATAAGTCTCCGGATTCGGAGCCCCCTTTGGTGCATGTCACCATTGGGCCGAATAAGTCTCCGGATTCGGAGCCCCCTTTGGTGCATGACACCACAGGGCCGAATAATCCTCCGGATCCGGAGCCCGTTCTAAACAACTAAATACGCCGAATCACTAGTATGGTTCACCGGACAAGGCGTGCCTTATTCGACCCACGAGCACGACCCATTCCGGTTTAATTCACATTCCGCCTAAAGCAAGGGCCGACTCCTGAATATAGGAAAAATATTTAAGCAAAAATATCTAAGCTACACAAGCATTCCGATAGCAAATTGTTAAACCATACGAAATGACTTGCCTAAACCATTAAAAGTTGGAATCAGGAACATCCATCTGGCATAGCTAAACAAAAGATTTCCAGAGTGAGACTCAATTATATAAAATAACACTTTTTATTTGATTTAAAAGTTGTTACATAGACGCAATCCGCGTTCGAACATTACAATATCTATCTCTAACTTCTAAGACAAATCACGCATCGATCTAGCCGCGCTGAATCGACATGTCGCTGGGCCTCTGACACCATCGACAATGTCAAGGCCAAGATCCAAGACAAGGGAGGTTAGGGGCAGCGGTCGTTGTGTCTCCTTTCGGGGCGATCTGCTTCAACGACTTGGAGGCTGACGTGTTTCCAGTTTCTCCTTTCAGCGGTCCACCTCCTACATCGGAGAATCCCCCGCCGCAAACCGTCTGAGCGCCAAGTTCGGCCGGAATTTGAGCCCCTGCGACTATCACCACCATCTGATGGTGACAACGCTTAACCACCCCACGCAATAGATGTTTGATTGCATGAGGCGCCTGCCGCTTTTATTCTCAGTAATGGCCGCGATCTCGAGGCCCAAATCCCGAGGTGATTTTATCAATATTAAATCCCACGAGACAAGCGTCGGTCAACATTCTCCACGACCTAGTTAACCCAACGGTTGGCAAAAATGCACGCGCACAGGCTGCGCAAGGCCAAAAATTTACCTAGCTCAATCGGCCAGACTTCTTCAAAATTTCAACGACACACGCCGCAATGGCTTTATTAAAAAAGTAAACGGCCATTACATGTAGGCCGATCACGCACAACGAATCATCGCATCGATTTAACATGCCGAGTCCGATTGATGTATTTATATCTATCCAACCATTTATGCAATCAAATTAAATACGCACACGCCGAATGCGGGAGACAATTTGATATTTTCAATAAAGCGTTTTTTATTCAAACAACCAAGAAATTACATAATAGCAAACGCGACCAGCGTTCGAACTTCACAATAATTAAAGTCAGACGGCATCGCCCTCATCCTCACTCTTTTCAACCTCGAAAGCAGAAAACGGAAAATCCTCACTGTGATAGAGAGGTGACGCCGCATCGATGCCTGACAAGCGAAGAGATTCGGCGACTTGAGATGCCTTGATCCAACCATGCCTGAACCCACGATTTTCACATCGGCAAACCTCTTCGGCAAGCGTCTCCTTGGTCTTTTGGATTCCAACCAAGCGCCCTTCGTGAAAACCTTTTTCATAAGACCTCCCCTTGGCGGACTCCAATGCGAACATGCTCGCCGTTTCGCGATCGGCGATGGCAGCACTTATAAGCCGACTGGTAACCCTCTCCTCCACGATTGGATTCGGATTCACCTGCCCAGCCGGTTGCGGCTGAGCCGCTCTGATCTCTCTTAACTCACGTTCAGCCGCCTCCACGCGAGCCTCTAAACTGCGGATACGCTCTTCCTTTTTCTCCATTTCTCGACGGGCGGCGCGCAATCGCATGCCGACTTCGTAAGCCGTATAGAGCCCTTTCACCGCCCCATGAATGCCCTCGCGAAATACTTCGTAGTCCTGACGACCGACCATTGACTGCTGCACTTCCGGAGGAAATATTTGTCGAGCAAACTCGACCGCCACGTCTGGATCTCGAACGATCGAGTCCGCTTCCGTCATAGGTTTATTCCTCACAAATACTGCAAAACTTAATGGGCGCGGATTCGCGTCTGATCTCCTGTCGACTTGGGCGTGTGGCGATCTCCCCTGGGACTGCCTATCCCGTCTGGGCGACCTACTACGACGTCTAGGAGATTGACGCCTCTGTCGACCCATAGCACTCTTACTCCCAGCACGCAAGGGCGCACCACGGTGTTCACTTTGCCTCATGTCACCGCCAAGCTCAGCCAATGTCTTGGCTTCCCCTTTGCTGTTAAAGAAGAGTTTGTTGGACATTCGTACAATAGATTTTCTCTCAGGAGTCTGAATCAGATAAGCTACCAGACTCTTAAAAGCTATACCTTTAATCATTTAACGCTCGCGAAGGCAGCACGATCGAGGCAAGTTCATTAATTGCGACACCCAATCGACTGACGCCGACTAAGTTGACGGCAGATTCATCAATGTGTTCGGCCAAACTACCCCAGCCGGCTCACGAATTGAGATTCATCAATGTGTTCGGCCAAACTACCCCAGCCGGCTCACGAATTGATTCAGAACCAGAGTTCTTATCATGAACCCCCTGGGGCAAGGGCAGATTCGTCAATCTAAGGGCCGAAGATCAGTAGGCAGTGAAATTGCAAATGGTGATTTTGATGGGATATGTATTGAATCTGCAAAAAACTAAAGTTTGGATAAACAATATTCTATATACGGCTTGTTTAGAATAGTTCCAAATAAAATCACTCGGACCAAATTCGGGGTTTCCCCACAATATATGCAATCCCATTTTACCAAATGCATTGATAAACACAGAACTCTTTCATTAAAGTTAAACCACAGAACTCCTTTATACAAAGCGTGCGGCGGTAGAGCAAAAATTACAAGGAAATTTTCATCAATAAATTGCGCGCAGATGTTAACCAATTTATACATGAAAACTACCCTGAACCAACAAAGCACTATCCAAAAGAAGGAAAAACAAAAAGAAGGAAAAACAAAAACAAAAAGACGGCTGCCCAGTAAACGGCCCCCAGATCACTCGTCGGTATCAGATTCAAGTGGCTCAACATCCACCTGTTCATAAGGAATCGGCAAGTCCAATGTAACCTCAGCGGCGGCAAGGGCTCTGAGCCAGCCATGTTTGAACCCGCGATTCTCAAACTTGGACACTTCTTCAACATATTCTGATAGAGCGGCGCCCCTCCCTGCTTCGAAGGCCTCCGATTCAGCTTTTTCGCGGGCCGCCTTAAGCTCCTCTAACTGAGCTTCCGCTTCAGCAAGTGCCTCCTTGGAAAGTTTGAGCGATTCCTCGCTCACATTCGCTCTACCCTCAGCATCAACACGAAGCTGTTCGGCCACGCGAGCCCTCTCTTTCTCCGCTTCGGCCCTCGCGCTCTCCATTTCAGCTCTCATAATTTCGAACTCGGCCCTACTTTTCTGACCCTGCACCTCTGTTTGCAAATGGTCAATTCTCCCGAGAGCATCACGCAGGCGGCGACCCAAGTCGGTGATCCTTCCGACCGTCTGCAAAACAATTCGGTATGATTAGACGCGTTCAACAAAGAAAGAGCGAAATAAAGGTGACCTACCAGGAGTGCCGATTGAGCAGTTAGGGCAACGGCCATAATGTCAGGCACGGCACCGAAGGCTTTGTTGTCAGCCGGCAGAGAAATCGAAGCCGCCAAGCTCAAAGCCACGGCCGGATCCTCGACGGCTGAAGCGTCGGATAAAATCGGCATATCCCTGATCTTTGGCTGAATAACGAACGGAGCGACCGCGTCCGTTTCTTCAAGCCGAGGCCGTTTGCTATCAGAGCCAGCTTCTGAACTCGCTTCCCCCTCGGCACCACGCTTTTGGCCTTGCTCCGGAATCGGCCGTTTCCCATCGATTTGTTCTCCACCCTCTTTTTCCGTATCGGACGCAACAACCACTGTCTCCTCCGAAACGGGTACGAACGGCTTGATCGAGCTGGGATCTGATGCGGCACATTCAACCTTCTTTCGGGCGGCCATGCGCTCCGCATTTCTTTTACGGGCCATCTGCGTTAGGCTTTCCTTCGCCATACCCTCAAAGAAATCGCCGGGTAGATCCCCCAAATTTGCAAAAATATCCCCGGAAGAGAAATCTGTTCGTCCTGAGGCGGATGGCTCGGTGGCCTCGAATGCCGAGCGTATGGCCTCGTCGCCTTCTACTACTCTCTCAGTAGACCCCCCCGCCGGATCGGCGACCACCTCAACGCTCGGCTCGGCGTCTTCCCCCGAATCAGGAGCTACGAGACCGATCTGCCTAAGGTTTTTGAAGCTGGGGAAGATAAGCGCCGAGAGCTGTTGATTGCCGACTGGAATCGGAATGTTATCTGCGGCCGAGAAAGTAGTGTAAGTGGGTTCGTACCGAAGGAGAATATGGGCGGCTCTCCCCTGCCGTTGTACGTTTGGACGGCCGAAATATCTGAGTGCAGTCTTGACTTCCCCAAGGACCGCGTCGTCAACCGAAGTCAGAATTTTCTTCAACCTATTACCTGCAGAAAATGAAAAGCGATTTAGAGAAAAGAGCCAAATAAGAGATAGACCAACAAACAGGACATTGCGTGGCAACCTAGGTCGCCCTTATGTCTGGGAACAGGGTCCAGGCGATCCTCCCCTTCAGCGAACTCCCTATTACCTCGAACGTTGACCATCACGTCGTCAACCCGTTTGCCAGAACTGGCAAGCATAGTCACCAAGTGATGGTCGGTATCTTTGGCCCTGAGAAAATATCGCCCCAGCCGACCGGAGGATTTGGCTAAGGCGTAACAATGCCGAATGGCCGGAATCCCAAGGTTAATCCTAAGGCGTCAGTTCAACTCTAAGACCCCCATGATGATTCGAAAGAAATTTACATTGGGTTGAGAGGGAATCAAACCCCAATACCGGAGAACGGCCCTAAGGAGTGGGTGTAGGGGGAAACGAACACCGCCCTCCGCAATGGATAAAAGAGGGAATACGATCGTGTTCTGATCTTCCCTCTCCATGTCAAGAGCACTGTCCGTTACAAGGGATAAATGGACGTCGTCAGGAATAGAAAAATGCTGCCGGAAGCCGGAGATACGATCCTCAGAAAGGAGGTCTTTCAAATGTTTGGCCATCCTAGCAAGGAGCTAAGTATTCGCCAAAGCTAAAATAGCAAACAGAAAAATAGGATTACAAAGAAGGGATAAGAAAAACTTACGAAGAACAGATGAGACAAAGGAAGGCGGGAGAAGTTGCAGAAGACGCGAGTCACGGAGAGATATGCACTGGCAATCCAAAAGTCTCAAAAAGATCGACGAAATATGAATCCGAAAGGGCCAAAGTTTCAAATCGCAATAAATGCTGAGGTATACATGAATAGAGCGGGAAAGTGCAATGATGAGCAAAAGGCGCGTGCTTCCTGACATATTGGGGCGCGCGAAGCCGCCTGACGCTAAACTCCTCAAATTCTGAACCAAACACGCCGATTGACTGCCGTCAACAGGGAGTTCGGGGGGCAATTGTGGTGGCCGAATAAATGGCAAGGATAGAGGAGGTATATTTTAGAAGCTAGACTCTAGCCGGCATACATCCCGCATAGACAAGGGGCCAAATAGGGAAGGATCCCTAGAGCCGAATAATGGAAAAAATAATGATTGAAAAAGTAGGCTCTGGTCCCAAGGATCATAAGAAACAAGTATAAATATAGTGGCAACGAACTAGAAAAGGTATGTAAGAATCACTTCTAAAAACTTAGTAAACAAGCTTTCTTGAGGAGAACTGACTTGTCCGTCGGAGTGCTAATTCCGGCACCCCCGACCGGAGTACTTGTGTCTTTGCAGGTGACTTGCAGAGGATCATTAGCGTCTCCCAGGATCCGAAGAGTATTTCCAATCCACTTCCCCACATATATATATATATATATGTATGTTGCGAAATTTTAATTATATAAATCATTGTATACTTTATGGTGAAGAATTTAAAATATTTCAATAGAAAATATTTTACGACGAAATATTTTGAAAAATTTACTTATAAATCTCATTTTTAGAAATGGTGATTCGTTTAGTCTCAAGAATTTCTCTTACAAATCAATTAGTCCCATTGATTTTGAAAAGATAGATTTAATATATTATTTAAAAATTAGATTTACGGTTATATCTTTATTTTTATTTATTTGTTTTTATTTTTTTTCATTTTGTGTTAGAAATGTAAGATACACAACCTATGAGAATCAAATTTGGAATAATTTTTATATGTGAATCTTTTTTATTTGGAATGACTTGAAATGTGAGATTTTTCAAACATTTCAAATGGAGTACAAAAATGAAATGAATATGAAATTCTTCAAACATTTCAAAATGATGTAGGATTCTTTAAACATTTTAAAAGGAATACAAAAACTCCTTAGTAAGTTTTGGGCAAATGTATAATTTCAAATTGTAATACTCTAATATAAAATTCAAACGTAACACTCTAATGTAACACTCCTAAAAAATTCTTACGCTGTGTTTGGTTGGGGGATTTAAAGAGGGATTTGGAAGAGAAAGGAAAAAGTTAGGTGAAATGTGAATAAAATATACCTACATTTCACCTAGTTTTACACACGTTTTCCCTTTCCCTTTCCAAATCCCTCCCCAAATCCCTCAACCAAACACAGCATTAGTGTACTTTTTCCAAACATAAAACTTCAATATAACACTCCAAAAAAACACTTTAGTGTAACACTCCAATGTAACACAAAAAAAACTCCTTAGTGTATTTTTTCAAACGTAAACTCCAATGTAACACTCTAAAAAAAGGATGTGGGATTCTTCAAACCATTTCAAAAGAATGTGGGATTCTTCAAACTATTCCAAAAGGATGTGGGATCCTTCAAACTATTCCAAAAGGAGTGTAAAATTTTCTTAGTAAGTTTTGGGCAAATATATTATTTCAAACTGCGAGTGTTACGTTTGGAAAAACTATACTGATGAGTTTTTAGTATTTTTGTGTGTTAAATTACAGTGTGTTACATTTGGGATTATATTGATTGGAGTGTTATGTTGGGGAAAAATACAATGAGTTTTTTTGTGTGTTACATTGAAGTCTTACGTTTGAAAAAAGTACACTAAAGACGTTGACAGGTCGGTCGAAATTGGATAATCCCAAACATGCTACGCAGATGGAATTAAGGGGCAATTGAGAGGGTAATTTATGTGATTAAATTGGGCCGCGCTAGGCCCATTGGGCTGAGCTTCAGGTTTTTGTGGCCAGAGTTTAAATAGCTCAGTCCTGGGCCGTGCTAGGCACCGAGCTAGCACGTAGTAGGTTGCTTGGGTCCTGACCTAGCTGTCCAACACTAAACCCCGTAAAAGGTCCGAGCTAGGGAAACGAACCGAGTTGAAGGTGGCTCTATAGGGCGCCATCCTGCAGAGAGGCTTACCTCAGTGCTGCCTTAAGCGTTGCGGAAGTGTTGGTTCGTTGAGTGATACCAGCCGAGGTAAAAGGGTTGAACCTATCTCGTTTGTTTGGCAGTGGGAAGAGGGTCATAGGCATTATCCTATGTGTGTGATTCCTAAGAGGACTCTGTTAAGGAGTGTTGAAGTCCTTCTAGGATTGTGCTAAGTGAAATCTATAAAAGCTCATAACATGACCTATGTACAGGTAAGACAATTCTTACTATCAAATACACAGAGCTTTTGTATCTCTTTTGCTAACTTAGGCATCGGAAAGGTTTCCGGCACACACCCGTCGGCTAGCTCACGTTTGTGTTTTCAGGTAGTAAAACGACGACGTTTGGAGGAGTGCAAACTTGATCAACATGATTATACGAGAAGATTATTTTGTGCTCGTACAATTGGCGCTATCTGTAGGAAAAAACACAAAGAACAAACATTTTGATTAAGTTTCCTTTTTAGTTGAAATCTATGGCACACAATGAAGACTTGCCATATTTTGCTATTGATGGGCAAACCTCGGAAGGGGGTGAGAGGCGCGAAGGTTTACCTTTTATCCCACCCATGGTAGAATTAGATCTCTAGTGACGGAACCTACAGAGAAACACATAAGAAAGATGGGGCTCGAGTCCTCATTGCTCTCAGAGCCTTGACAGACAGAGGCGGAGGATGGATTCTCAGGTTCTACAGGATCGCGTAAGGGAGCAAGACGAATTGATACAGAGGATGGTGGTAGACATGGAGACGATGAAGCGTCAGATAAAAGGGAAAGGGGTGGCAACAAAAGAAAGGCATAAAGGCAACACACACTGTTACCACTCAGAAGATCGTGACAGGCAAGTCGTACAGTCACAAGCTAAAAGTAGAAGTCTCAGGACAGGCGACACACAATCAAGGACTTCCAGGACTAGTTACTCTAGGTCTGAGAGAATGAGGACTGAGAGGTCTTATACGGAGGGAAACAGTTGTTGGCCCTCGCATTCACACCAAACAACATGTAAGCGCAAGGAGTTGCCTAGGTCGGCAAACCTGCGTACAGTGCTACAAGAAAGGGCTCGAAGGAGAGAAAACACTCAAGCTCGCGACCCCCGTAGAGTCTCAGTGCTACAACGGTTGGCTCCTAGAACACATGGGAGTGTCGAGGTTGGAATGCCAGAGCCACGCCTTGCCTACAAACCAGCAGACAAAGCGTTAGCGAGGTTGCAGAGCTCGCCATTCATTCCGGCGATAGAGAACGCAACATTACCCTCAAGCTTCCAACAGCCCAAATTCACTACTTATGAAGGGAAGTCAGACCCCTACATGCACTTGAGCCACTTTTGCCAGGTTATGACCGTGTATCGGCGAAACAAGGCTCTAATGTGTATCCTGTTTCCTTCCAGTCTTGGTGACCTGGGTTTAACATGGTTTGAAAGGTTGCCAGAAGGTAACATAGTTTCATGGGCACAACTAGCGGAGGCATTTGTGACCAGATTCAGAACGAATACCAAGACGCCAATGGAGATTGACTAGCTTCTCTCCATAGACATGGGTGAGAAGGAAACATTGAGGTCCTACAATAACCAGTATTGGGAGACTTTTAATCAAATTGCAGATTGCCCCACAAACCTAGCTATCGCATAGTACAAACAAGGTTTGCCGGCTGGCAATAAATTAAGGGATTCAATGACGATGACTCCACCCCTCACAATGGAGGCCCTAATGGAAAGAGTGCATCAGCACATCCGAGTAGAAGAAGATGTCACTTGCACCAAAGCAAAAGCTAGCATAATAGCGATGTCAGACAAAAAACTTGTAGCAAAAGTTAACACGGTTTGGCGAGAAGAACAACCAAGCAAGAATGGGCGAGGTAGACGAGCCAACAGAGATGACTCCCAAGAAAGGAAGTTCAGAGTTCGCACTGCCATCACCACAGTATTCAATAAACCTATCTACCGGATTCTTAGCGAGATACGCGATGAACCCTTCGTTCGACGGCCAGCCAAGTTAGGAGAAGCGCAGAGGGGGTACGATGATAGATACCGTTGCACCTTCCATGATGAAAAGGGGCACCGAACTGAAAACTGTACGCCATTAAGGAAACATTTGAAGGAGTTAGTGGTCGCAAGCCACCTGGACCAATATATTGAAGGGGGAACACAACCAACCCCCCAAGACCGTAACAGGCCAGATGGGATGCCAGTCGACAGTCTGCCCCAAGGCATAATCAATGTAATACATGGGATCATCAAACCTGAACGGGTATGTGAACTCAGAAGGATGATCAAAAAGGCTGAGCACATGAGAGAGGTACTAAGTGCATAACCTACCGTGAAAAGGGAAAAAATGGAGGCAACGAACGTCATCACCTTTTCTGAAAAAGACATAGCAATGTTATAAAGCCCCCACAATGACGCACTGGTGGTTACTCTGCGCGTCAAGAATTTCAATATCAAGCGGATCCTAATTGACCAAGGGAGCTCATGTGAGATAATGTACTACAAGACTTTTAAGCAACTAAAATTGAAGGACAAAGACTTGGCACCCGCAACATCTCCCCTGGTCGACTTCAACTCAATGCCAGAATGGCCAGTTGGCAAGATAATTCTACCAGTCAAGGCAAGAACGATGGAAAAATAGGTGGAATTTTGGGTATTGAAAGTCCCATCGACTTACAATATAATCTTGGGAAGAGCATGGTTACATGCCATGCGAGCAGTAGCATCAACCTACCACCAGGTATTACGGTTCCCCAACAAAGCCGAAATGATTGAGGAGGTCTTGGGAGACCAAATCATGTCTATGCAATGCTTCGTTATAGTAAACGGCAGCCAGACTGCAAAAGGGTTCGTACAAATGGTAGAAGAGCCAGAAAGCAATGAGTTGTTCGCAGACGTTGGCAGAGCAGCCGAACAGAAGGTAGTGGAAGATTTGGTAGAGGTAGGGATAGATGAGAAAAACCCATAGAGGTTCTTTTTGCTTGGCTCATCTCTGTCCAGCACCGAGAGAATAGAGATCATGGAATTTTTGACCTCTAACATCGAAGTGTTTGCCTGGACACCGTATGACATACCTGGCATTGACCCCAACTTCATCTGCCATCAACTCAATGTCCACCCAACCACCAGATCAATTATACAGCGAACTCATCGATCGACACTCCATTACGCAGAGATAGTGGCGGAAGAAGTGGGAAACCTGCTGGAAGCAAGGGAAATCAGAGAAGTACACTATTCCAGATGGATTTCCAACACGGTAGTGGTACCAAAAAAGAACGGCAAATGGCGTGTTTGCGTGGACTACAAAATTGTCAACAAAGCATGCCCGAAAGACAGCTTTTCTCTACCATGAATAGACCAACTGGTGGACCTAACTGCAGGGCATAACCGACTTAGCTTTCTTGATGCGTATCGCAGTTACCATCAGATCACTATGTATAAACCGAACCAAGAGGTCACATCATTTACAACTCCTAGAGGATTATATTGTTACAAGGTCATGCCCTTTGGCCTAAAAAATGTGAGGGCAACATTTCGACGGATGATCACTAAAATGTTTAAGCCATTGCTAGGCAGAACAATGGAAGCTTACATAAATGGTATGGTGGTCAAAAGTAAGAATGAGGGGGACCATCTCAAGGACCTAGATGAGATGTTTCAAATTTTGAAGTCTCAAAGGCTGCGACTGAACGTATCCAAATGCGCGTTCGGCGTGGGGTCAAAAAAATTTCTGGGCTTTCTAATGACCAACCGGGGTATAGAAGTTGATCCGTCCTAGATCAAGGCCATCCAAGATCTTGAGAGGCCCAACACAGTCAAGGAGGTGTAACATCTCATAGGCCTAGCAGCCGCACTAAACCGATTCATAAGTCGATCGTCAGATAGGTGTCGACCGTTCTTCCAGGCATTAAAGGCCAAGTTTGAGTGGGATGACGAATGCTACTACGCCCTGGAAAGCTTGAAGGACTACATGACCTCCCCTCCATTGTTAGTAACCCAGTACTAGGAGAGGAACTCTTTTTATACTTGGCAGTTTCCCAGCATGCAATTAGCGTAGTGTTGGTACGCGCAGAGGGAATACAATACCTGCCTATCTTTTATGTTAGCAAAACATTGCTGGCTGCCGAAACAAGGTACCTGCCGTTGGAAAAGTTGGGCTTGGCTTTGATGATGGCTTCAAGAAAATTGTCGCACTACTTCCATGCCCACACCATGATTGTCTTAACAGCCTTCCCCTTAAAAGCATTATTTGAAAGAGAGGACTTTTCTGGGCAAATTTTGAAGTGGGCCGTGGAGTTAGGTCAGTTTGACATTAAGTTTCAACCAAGAACCGTGATAAAGGCCCAAGCTTTGGCGAACTTTGTGGCTGTGTTTGCACCAGGCAGTCATCATGTTTGCCCGATTAACTTGTCCGAGGCAACCCAAAAAAATGGGGGAAAGTGCTGCAAGGATTGTGCAGCTCCCAAAGTAGAACGCTCAACTGCATAGCGAACCATTCAGCCCTGTAGAAATAGAAGAAGGAAAAGACTGTAGTACCACTAGCAAGGACTCGCCCAAAAGTAAAATCCTAAGATAGTCAGACGATGATGATCAAATCCTAACGACAGACCATAACTTAGAAGAAAGCATGATCAACACCCCTGATCCCAAGACATCAGCAGATCCCTTCACTTGCTGGAAACTATTCATAAGAGAGATGTGGAAACTCTTCGTGGATGGAGCATCCAACAGGCATGGTGCAGGACTTGGCATAGTCCTCATCTCGCCAGATGGCCTAACAATTGAACAGGCAATCAACCTTGGCTTTCCAGTAGCTAACAACGAGGCGGAGTACGACACATTATTAGCGGGTTTGAAGTTAGCATTTCGCATGAAGGCCACCAAGCTGATGGTATATAGTGACTCCCAATTAGTAGTCAACCAGATTTTGGGCAACTACGAAGCAAAGGATGACAGAATGGCCAAGTACTAAGAGTTGGTCAGAAAGGAGGTCATGAAGTTTGAAGTAGTTCGAATAGAGAAAATCGATCAAGAGGAAAATAGTAAAGCAGATGAGCTGGCTGGTTTTGCGTCAATGGAAGATACATCTATCCCACACCCATTATTAATTGAATTCCTACCCAGACCAAGTATTGAAGAGCCGGAAACAACCGAAGCATGTTACACCGATCTAGGCCCTTCCTAGATGGATCCCATCATAGTGTTTTTAAAAGATGGCATCTTACATGAAGAAAAAAAAGAAGCCAACAAAATTAGAGCAAAGTCACAATGATTTTGGCTCTCTCCATCATTAGCATTGTACAAAAAATCCTTTACAGGACCTTACTTGAAGTGTGTCCATCCCAGTAAGGTTGAGGCATTTTTTTTTGAAATACACGAAGGCGTTTGCGGAAGACACCAAGGGGAAAATCGCTGGCCTACCGGGCAATTTCACAAGGGTATTGGTGGCCGTACATGCAAGCAGAGAAATATGTCAAGAAGTGTGAGAAATATTAGACATTTGCACATCAAATACATTAACTGGCCAGAGAGCTCCTACCTTTGACCAGCCTCTGGCCCTTTGCAATGTGGGGCTTGGATATAGTGGGACTACTCCCAACAGCACTAGGCAACATAAAGTTCTTTCTTGCAGCAATGGACTACTTCACAAAATGGGTAGAAGCAGAAGCACTCGCATCCATAAAAGAAAAAGACGTCAAGAAGTTTGTCTGGAAAAACATTATAACCCAGTTTGGAATACCCAAGGCTCTAATATCTGACAACGGCACTTAGTTTGATGGAAAAATCTTTAGGGGTTTTTGCGAAGAATACAAAATAGAATTCTACAACTCTACACCGACATACCCCCAAGCCAATGGCCAGGCTGAAGCTTCCAACAAAGTAGTCTTAGATGCCCTGAAAAAGAGGTTGGAAAAAGCAAAAGACAAATGGGCTGAGAAACTTCTCCACGTCTTATGGGCTTATCGAACTACACCTCGGCGATCGATTGGCGAAACACCTTTTTCCTTGGCTTATGGTATGGAGGCGGTAATACCTCTGGAAATTGGCCTCCCCACCATCAGAAGCGAAACTTTTAATCCAAACTTGAATGGCGAGGCCATATCCCTAGAACTCGACCTGGCAGAAGAAAGAAGAGAGAGAGCATCAGTGCACATTGCATCATATCAATAGGAATGGTCCAGGAAATACAATAAAGCAGTGCACGCCAGGAAATTCAAGATCGGAGATTGGGTACTACGCAAAGTTATGGGAAACACCTTGATACCTGGAGATGGCAAATTAGGACCTAATTGGAAAGGACCATATAGAGTGATTGGTTTGGCTAGAAAAGAGACATATCACTTAGAAGATATGGATGACAGAGCTATTCCACGGCCATGGAACATGGCCAATCTAAGAGTATTTTATTTTTAGTTTTTTCTTAAACACTTGTAATTCTTTCTTTTTCAATAAAACAAGTAGACATTTTTTCGGTAAAAATTCTTTTCTTTGTTTGTAAAAGTTGTTTTGCTCGACTGGGGGCAATCAATAAAGTTGGCAGGTTTAACCAACGCTTAGTTCATTCTTTAGCCGAAATAAGGATCAAGGCTCAAGAAGGTTGGCAGGTTTGACCAACATTTTTTTCTTCTTCAGCAGAGATAAGGATCTAGGCTCAAGAAAGTTGGCAGGTTTGACCAACACTTTTTCTTTTTCAGCCGAGATAAGGATCTAGGCTCAAGAAAGTTGGCAGGTTTGACAAACACTTAGTTCGTTCTTCAGCCGAGATAAGGATCTAGGCTCAAGAAGGTTAGCAGTTTTGACTAACACTTTTTTATTCTTCAGCCAAGATAAGGATCTAGGCTTAAGAAGGGTGGTTGGTTTGACTAACACTTTTTTCTTCTTCAGCCGAGATATGGATCTAGGCTCAAGAAGGTTAGCAGGTTTGACCAACACTTTTTTCTTCTTCAATTAAGATAAGGATCTAGGCTAAAGAAGGTTGGCAAGTTTGACCAACACTTAGTCCGTTCTTCAGCTGAGATAAGGATCTAGGCTCAAATAAGTTGGCAGGTTTAATCAACCTTTTTCTTTTAGCCGAGATAAGGATCGAGGCAAAAATCTCAGTTACAAAGGTTCTGCAGTTTCCCAAGCTGTTTTTCAACCGAGATAAGTATCTCGACCTAAAAAGGTGCGCAGGATAGGGAAGGGCCGAGCTAACTAAGCCGGCTAGGATTTGCAAAAAAAATGATACACTATAAAGCGGAAAAGTGCTATAACCGAACAAGAAGATGTGAAAAAAGAAAAGTTTCTTTCATTTATTAGAAATTAAGTACAAAAGGTGGGGCGTATAACTCGGTTACATTTCATAAAAACAAAAGAAAAAATAGGAAAAAACAAAAAAAATAGGTTCTCCTGGTCAAGCAAACAAATCATCAAGGTTAGTGTCCAGGTCAACCCGGACTTCGTCGCTGGGTAGGTTGGTTTCGACAGCTGCGTCCTGGGATAGGTTGGTCACAGGCACCCCGTCAACCGTACTTGGCACAGGTTGGCTGAGCAAATCCACTCGAGCAGGTAAGGAAGGCTGAAGACTGAGGTCAGTGTTGGCAGGTGGGGCATTAGCTGGATCAGGAGTCTCTTCTTCCTCCTCCCCCTTTTGAAGAAACTTCTGTTGGACCGCGTTTGCGCAGTCCGTCATGTAGCTCGATATAAAGTGAAGGGGAAGGTTCAGAAAGATTTCGGAGTCATGCCCCTGACCGAGCTTGGCAATGGCAGCCTTCCAACCACATTTGAAGAAAATATCCTTGGCAGCTTCACACTGTTGAACATAGGTCTCTTCTTCTTCTTTAAAACTTCGGTCTTCGGCATCCTCTGCCTTCTTCTTCCACTCTTGGACCTCGGCGTTTAGTTTCTTTTCAAGCTTGGCGAGCTCCCGCATAGTGCTTTTTTTTTTTTTATTGGCCAGAGCCTTCTGCTTAACAGCTTCAGCCATGTTGACAAGCTCAGCCAGTCTTTCGTTTTCAGCGTTCACCTCGGCCAGCTTCGCTTTTGCCTTCTTCAGCTTGGCCACCTTGGCATCAGCATCAGCATCAGCTATGGCCGACCGAGCTGTTTTTCGTAGCTTAAGAACATGTTTGTGAGCTACTTAGTTCTTTTGCAGGGTCGGCATAAAACATTTAGAGCAGTTACATAAGAACTATCAATTATTGAGTTGTAGGGATTTCAAATTTTACCAATATCGTAGACTTGGATGCTGAGCGAATGGCCTTCAGCTCGGTCAAACCTTTGTGCCGCTCCATGTCGGCTGGCAGGCAGACGCTTTTTGCTAAATTGAAAGCTAGAAGGTGATCCTTCTCAACACTGACAGAGTCTTGGGCGGTTACGGCACGACCCTTGAAGGACACGGTTGGTGCCCACACCGGAGGGGATGGAGGATTGGAAGGGCCTGGCTGGTTGCGACTTTGGGCAAACTGACTTCTGGCAGCTCGGTTTCCAATGGCTCGGTGTCATCTTCGTCCATTAGGCGCTATGGCGCAGAACTGGTACGGGGCCATTTGTGCGGCCGAGATGAGGCAGCGCGGGTTGTTAGAAGGGCTACCACGGGATCGCGTGATTGGCCGGTTGGTGGTATCTCGGTCTGAACCTCAGCAGTAGAGGTTGAGGTTTGCTGAGTAATCAGGGCATGAACGGCTCGTCTTTTAGCCATTTCCTGCTCTTCGGTAAGAAGAATGAGGTTAATTTGGGGGAGGTTTGGGTCTGGTTTAGGTGATGATTCTAGGAGAAAGTTTGTAACCTTGGTTTTTCTCTTACCGCTATACTAATAGGTTGGCTCAAAGCTTAGGAGCGAGGTCCAATCTCGGTTGCGATAGTGGAGCGCGACGCAAAGGGCATTCTGGTTCGCGTAAGTGTAGGTAGTCTTAAGGTGGTTCAAATCTACAAAGTAAAATAGACAAGGGTTAGTACGGTAAGAGTACATGAAATAACAAAGGAATCGGACTGAACTATTCTTACTAGTTGTCCCCTTATTCCAGTTAATATTTCGGCCCGGTATTGGGGCTTCGTTGTCCTCAAAGTTACCTTTGACCAAGAGAAAATCATCATCGTTTAAATCCTTTTCTGGTGTGCTTTTGATAATTTTCTCTCGGCCTTTTCTGATGCGTAGGTAATAGACCCAACCGTCGTCATTTTGGCTAAGCGAATATTAGTGGAATAGCTCAGCCAATTTGAGGTTGAGGCCTAGATGGCGGTTTAGTTCGGCCACACCATTGATTATTCTGTAACTGTTAGTGGATAGCTGGGTAGGGCATAATCAGGTTTGTCTAAGGAACTCGCATATTAAAGGCTGAATAGGAAACCGAAGTCCACATTCGACAATGGATAAAAGGGTGAAAGGAACAAAACCGGGCTTTCCCCATGGTGTTGTTTCTAGCTCAGCTAATGTGAATTGAACGTCATCAGGGATCCTGTATTCCCTCTGAAATTCGACTATAGCACCTGGTGAGCTTACCATAAATCGGTACTTGCCTATGTGTTTAAATTTAGTGGTTTAGGTGTCTATACGGCGGCCTAGCATGGCAAGGAAACGAATGGAGGAAGGCTCGGTCGAGCAATACCGCCAAGGGGCAGAGTGAAGGGTGTGCCTGGCAAACCTAATCAAGTCTGCAAAGTGGAAATAAAAAGTGTTATGCCCATGTGATAAACTGGGCTAAGTAAATAGCCTAAACTATATAAGCCTAGCTCTGCATCAAGTGGATCACGAGCTATGCTTAGTTTAGCCAGTGGTCAGAACCAGCTCGAGGCATTAGGTCGGTCATTACATTTCGGTTTAGAGTAAACAGAAGGTTCATAGCTTGGTTGTTGGAACAAAGCATTTCTAGTTCGGTCAGAAGCTGTCCTAAAGGTCGCAAAACAGGTTCCTATTTCGGTCATGGGACGATTTTGGATTAAAAAAACATGGTTCTGGACTGGTTCAAGCGCCAGTCAATATGTTTTTCAGGTTTAAATGTGGCGTTTTGAGGTTTTTGATATTTGTTCAGGTCTTGAGTAAATATAATACACATATTTGATGATTAAAGTGCTATTCTTAAGAAATAAATAGAAATGTATTAGTGGAGAAGAGAAATAGGCACGAGGAACTTACGGATTTAGGGCGTGAAATTCGGATCCAATTGATGGAAGGATTACCAGCAGCTATGGCAAGCAAGGTAGGCAGTTTAGATGCTTGAATTGAGACTTGAGTGTAGGAGGAGAGGATGAGGAGCTTAGAGTGTGAAGAGTTGTATAGAGGAAGATGAACAGTAAGAGTGACTGTTCAAAGAGATATGGGTTCTACACAACAAAGAAGCAAAACGGCAGGACTTTTCGAAATTTTTTGGGCAACGTATGACGGCTGCCATAGTGAGTTAGGGCAATTAACGTGTGCCACGTGTCCCAGTAAGAACACGATGTTAGAAGCATGAAAAGACAAGGTACAACCGGCACAATTCTAGGAACTGAGCTACGTTTGTGTTCGGTTAATATTTTTGCCCGGTCGGGCTGTGGGTTCTGGGATTCGATTGGCATGGACGTTGACAGGTCGGTCGAAATTGGATAATCCCAAACATGCTACGCAAATGGAATTAAGGGGCAATTGAGAGGGTAATTTATGTGATTAAAGGCCCATTGGGTTGAACTTTAGGTTTTTGTGGCCAGAGTTTAAATAGCTCGGTCCTGGGCCGTGCTAGGCGCCAAGCTAGCTCGTAGTAGGTTGCTTGGGTCCTGACCTAGCTGTCTAACGCTAAACCCCGCAAAAGGGCCGAGGTAGGGAAACGGACCGAGCTGAAGGTGGCTCTGCAAGGTGCCATCCTGCAGAGAGGCTTACCTCGGTGCTTCCCTAAGCATTGCGGAAGTGTTGGTTCGTTGAGTGATACCAGCCGAGGTAAAAGGGTTGAACCCATCTCGTTTGTTTGGCAATGGGAAAGGTGTCTTAAGGATAGGCATTATCCTATGTGTGTGATTCCTAAGAGGACTCTGTTAAGGAGTGTTGAAGTTTTTCTAGGATTGTGCGAGGTGAAATCTATAAAAGCTCATGACAGGACCTATGTACAGGTAAGACAATTCTTACAATCAAATACATAAGCTTTTGTGTCTCTTTTACTAATTTAGGCATCAGAGAGGTTTCTGGCACACACCCGCTGGCAAGCTCAAGTTTGTATTTTCAGGTAGTAAAGCGACGACGTTTGGAGGAGTACAAACTTGATCAATAGGATTATACGAGAAGATTATTTTATACTCGTACAAATATATAGATAGATAGATAAGCAATTAATTTCAATGGTTGAAAATTTTGAAAGTTAATTTATTTTGGCAATTGTGTATGTTAAAATAGAAGGTTACTATTGGAATATATCTAAAAATAATTTTTTTGCACTGTAGTAAATTTGAAAAATAGCTTTGGCAAAGATATTTAGCTTACGCTATTGGAGATGCTTTTAGCCAAAAAGTCTTTTGCTAAATGAGGCCTGAATTGAATGCACCTTTTATTAAAATGAATGTATTTTTTAATAATAGTACTTATTTTTAAGATATTTTTTATTATTTAAAATTTAATATTAAATAATAATTTTATGGCCCTTGTTAAAATCTGAAAATAATTTCCAAATTTAAAAGAAGTTTGGAAAGAAATAGGATGAAGCACCAATAAATTTCAAAATGCGATTTTATAAACTGTTTAGCCCTTCTTTTTTTTTCTTCTTATAAACCCAAAAGTCCTATTAAAGTGGAAATTATACAAAAAGATAGTTACTTACATACTTGTGTTTAATTTTTTAAAAATAAAAGTGGGTTTCTCCAAATGTAAAATTATACATTTGGGCAATCCGCACTATAGGAGTTTTAAATTGTTCATCGTTCTGGAACAAATCCCATACTACAAATAAAAACGTAACACTCTAATGTAACACTTCAATATAACACATTCAAAAATTTCTTAGTGTACTTTTTTCCCAAATGTAATAATGTAACTAAAAAACAAAACTTCTTAGTATATTTTTCTCAAATGTAACACAAAAAAAAATTTCTTAATGTATTTTTTTCAAACGTAATACTCCAATCAATTAATTCCAAACGTAACACTCTAATGTAATACATACAAAAATACTAAAAACTCCATAGTATACTTTTTTCAAACGTAACACTCACAATTTGAAATTACACATTTGTCCAAAGCTTATTAAGGAAATTTTGTACTCCTTTTATAATAGTTTGAAAAATCTCTCATCCTATTGGAATGGATTGAAAAATCTCACATCCTTTTTTATTTGGAGTGTTACATTAGAGTGTTATGTTTGAGAAAAGTATACTACGGAATTGTTTTGTGTATTACATTAAAGTGTTACACTAAAGAGTTTTTTTTTTAAAGTGTTATATTGGAGTATTATGTTTGAAAAAAATATACTAATGAGTTTTTTTTGTGTGTTACACTAAAGTGTTACACTAATTAGTTTTTTTGGAGTATTATATTGAAGTGTTACATTTAAGAAAAGTACATTAAAGAGTTTTTTTTATGTGTTACATTAGAGTATTTTACTAAGAAATTTTTTGAAGTATTATATTAGAGTGTTATGTTTGGAAAAAATATACCAAGTTTTTCTTTTGGAGTGTTACGTTTAAGTGTTACATTAAAGTCTTAGAATTTGAAATTATACATTTGTCCAAAGTTTACTAAGGAGTTTTTGTACTCCTTTTGACATGTTTAAAAAATCTCACATCATTTTGGAATGTTTGAAAAAATTTATATTTCAAATTATTTTTTTACTTTTTTTGAAATATTTTCCAAATAAAAAAGATTCTTATACAAAAAATTTATCTCAAATTTGATTATCATAAATTATGTATTTTATCTTTCTAACATAAAAGAAAAAAAGAGAAGAAAACATAATAGAAATAAGGGTATAATCGTAAATTTAATTCTCAAATAATATATTAAACTTACCTTTCTAAAATCAATGGAACTAATTGATTTATAAATTATTGGGATTAAATGGATCACCATTCTTCAAAATGAGATTTATAAGTAAATTTTTCAAAGAAATAATATAAAAGAAAAATTATAAATCAGTATTTTTCAAAAAAATAATTAAAAATTCATGAAAATTTTATAATTATAATTATTAATATTTATAAAATTTATTATTAAGTTATGATTATTTTTCAAAATTGGGACCGATTTGATATTTTTCTTAAAAATAAACACCCCAAGTCCAATCAAATCACAATCAATAAAGAAGTTAGAATTTGAGAGAGAGATGATGATGACTATAAATAGATAAAAAAATAATTAAATCACTATCAATAAAGAGCTTAGATACCGTTGCATGGTGTTTTAATAATTTTATAATTGATAAAAAATAAAAAATTTATAAATTTATATTAAATAATTAAAAAATATAAATAAATATAATAAATTGTGATTTGTATATAATATAATCACGTAACGCTCCACTACCCATCAATAATTTTTCCGCACCACCGCCACGCACCTCCTCTCCTTTTCTTTATTCTCCTTTTGGCCACGCCGTGCTTCTGCTTTTGGCTCTGCACTGGTCCCCTCCCGCCGCTTCTCCAATCGAGCCGCCGCGTTTTTCTTTTATCGGCGCCAATTCTGTACTTTGCGTGACCGTATTTCTGCTTGGGGAGCATGTGACAAGGGATTGTTTTGTATAGATTGTTTTGATTTTTGTTTTTAATATATAAAAAAATAAAAAAATAATATGATCTAAATAAATTAATAAATTAATGCATTAACATTTTTTTATGTAGCTGAAAGAGGCCTAAATAAGTTGATTATAATTTAGGAAGCTACTATTTCTACTCCATTTTATTTCAAATTCAATTTATTTTTTTATTATATATAGTTATATTAATAGTACCATTTTTTCTTTTACACATATACCTCAATTATTGACCTATTTTAATAATTATGTATAATAAGGATAAAGAATAGAGTGTATTTGGAATAAAGTGGAGTGAAACTAGCAGCTCTCATAATTTATTAGATAAATTACAAATACACATATTGAGATTTTTATAAATATGAATTGTCTCTTATAGTTCTAAAGGTTACATTTTACACTTCAAGTTTTAAGCACATAACAGAGAACTCATTCTATTAATAAATTATCAAATTAATTAACAATTTTTAATAATATGATAAACATATTTTAATTAATAATTCAAGTAATTTTTTTATTTAGGATGGTAATTAGGAATTTTATTTATTTTTTATTAATTTTATTAAATAAAAAATTTTAACAAAGAGATATTTGTAATTTTCGAAACCAAATGAGACAAATTGTATTTTAAACAAACTTGTAATTTATCCAAATTTATTTTAATTTGAAAATATATATTAAATTATCTGGTATAGTTTTTTATTTTACCTTATTAGATAAAAATAATTTAAATAAGTTAAAAAAATTAATTATTTTAATTGAAAAAGGAAGTGTTTCAGCTTGTGTCTTTTGATTGTCAACTTATAATAAACTATAGAAGTAATTTGGTAATTTTGAAAGCAGATTCTAAATTATTCACACATCAGTGGTTTCATCTCTTGGGCATGTTTGTTTGGCTAATTAAAAAAGGGGATTGAATACAAGTGAGGTGAGCCACACCTATTAGTTGTTTGGTCACCTTATGTTCCACTTGGACTATTAATCCAAGGTTATTGAGAATCCTGTATCCCAGTGGGATTAGCTTTTCCTGGAAACACAATTGAAAATCAATCCTAGGCTTTAGTGTGTGAATTATCAATTTTGCCTTCAACTAATGTTCTAAGGCCACATTTGTTTAGCTCTATAGGATTGAGGGGATTAAGGGTATGGTGGGATTGAGTAAGTAGATTATTAGTGCGGTGGTATTAACTTGGAGATGTGAATAAAAAGTGTTATTTGTACACTACCAGATTAGTAATACTATAGATAGTATTCATATATAAAATTAATATTTTTTAATTTTTAGTATTTTTTTAATATTATAATTATTTTTTTGTTCTAAAAAAATTTAATTTGCTTAAAAATATTTTAAATATTTACTAATCCCTTCACTTAATTTCTAATCCCAACCCTCTCATAGCTTTGCTAGTCCTATCACATGGGGGGATTACTAGTCCAAGGAGATAGTTAATCCCCTCACTCATGTTCCCAACCAAACACTCTTTAAGTGAGTCTTACGGACTATTAGTCTAATCTCCCTTTTTAACGAGCCAAACAAACATGACCTAAAGGCCTTATTGAAGGGCATTTATGGAAAAACAAACAAGAGTGATTGTTATGGTATTACTTATCTGGTGGTGTAAAACCAAATACTCTTTATCTTATATCTCTAACCTAATACCACCACATTAATAATTTATTCACTCAATCTCGCCATACTTATAATCTCATCTAACTTAATCCGCCAAACAAACGATGCCTTAAGCCCAATATGTTTTCAGAAATACAGGATGAGATTAGATTAATAGTGAGGTGAGGTCCACAAAAATTATGTTTTATTGAAAATTTACGATGAGATTAATAGTCTCATGAGACTATGAAACCTATTCAAGAAGGGGAAAAGCAATTCCATGTGAGAGGTGGTATTGAAATCTAATTCCATGAGATTTAAGGTAAAAGTATTTTACTTCTCATTTTACAAAAGTAATAAAGTCACTTTTTATATGATGAAGTTTTTTATGTAATTTCAATTTAATCCCAACTAACTACTTTTACATAATTTTATAGATTTAATTCAAACTAACTAATATCAGTAAACTATTGCACGAGCAAACATAATTTATCTTAGGATAAATTACAGTAAACCCCTTTTAAACTATGACCCATTTACATTTTATCCCCTGAATTTCAAAACTCAACAATTAACCCCTCAAAGTATCATCTTATTACAGTTAAGTATTTTTGTTAGGATTCTATTAAAAATTTATAAAACAATTAGATCATGTGTAGTACATGACAAATTTATTGAACTTTTAGTACAATAATTCCAGTTATTGATTGTTTTATAATAATAACATTCTTATTAGGTAATTTCATTTACAATTTGTCTCTTTTATCTTAGTGGCAAAGTATAAATGAAATCACCAAATAAGGGCATTATTACCTTAAAATTTTAATAAATGTGTTAAATACTTTACATAGGATCTAATTTTTTTTTTTTTTTGGTAAACTTTTAACAAAATTCTAATAAAAAAAAGGTTAACTGTAATAATTTTTCTTTTTTTTGCAAGGGTTAACTATTGAGTTTTGTAGTTCATGGACAAACTGTAAATGAGTCTTAATTTAAGGCGTTTACTGCAATTCACCTTTTATATTTTGTTTTCAATATAATACTATCGTATTAATAATCTCTTCATTCAATAATCATTTCCAATCTGGGCCAACAAATAAACAAAACCTTAAAACATCAATTTATATTATTATAAAGCAATGGCTTGAATGTCCCCCCCCCCTCCCCTTTTTTCCCCGAAAATTTCAAAACACAAAATTATATAGTAAAGTGAATGGAGTTTTACAGATTTAAAAGCACACCCACTAATACTATTATAAAGTGAAAGATCCTTATGATGTTTATGTCTAATATTGTGAACTTTTTTTGAAATACCCCTATAGTAATTATTTAAAATGTATAATTATATAGTAAGATGAACGAGACTCAAATCTAAATTTAGAAAACAATGTATTTACAATTTGAACAACACACAACATATGTACTTTCAAATTAAAATTAAATTTTTTCAAATTTAACATCATACTTATTAAGTACATACACACCCATTAATAATAATAATAATAATAATATCAAATCATTTTGTATTTTATAATGGAGTAAAAAAAAAAATTAAATTATTTGTGTCTATTGAAAAATTATTTAGCGTTCTTGAAACATTACACGACGATATTCCTCAATGATCATAAATTCTCATATCCTCTCATATTCCTTAAATCATCCAACAAAAAATGATGAGGCATACCTTCTCCACTAATCATATTACTCTTTGAACATCAGCCGGTACCACAAGACGAGCAAGGATTCTCCCATTGCCTTCTCTACTTCACTCTCTCCTTGTAATGGTCAAGATTCATCTTAAGAGAATCTAATGGCTCAGATCACTTTATTAAAAAAAATTAAAAATTAAAAAATATTGTTTTAAAATAATCTATACCACTGAATTCTCTTAAAATAAATCTTGATAATTGCAAGAAAGAAGTGAAGTAGGGAAGGTAAAGAGAGGATTCTTGCTGCCACGAGACCACCACTAACTTACAGTTATCGGCTTGAGCCGGTTTGCTAATGACACGCGGTCTTCATTTGAAAATGTGTACCACTAAACGTTGCTTTCATTGGTTATTCCATCTTTTTCTTTCACAAGTAAGTCATACTATTTTATTTTAAATGGGTTATTTACACGACACCTTCTAAATTTTATAAAAGTCTCACTTTAATCCTTTAAATTATTAAAAAATATAAATAAATTTTAAAATTTTTAAAAAAATATCACTTTACTTCTTAAATTATAAAAATATTTAAATAAATTTCTTAAATTATAAAAACATACAAATTAAATCTTAACATAAATGATCAAAATAAAACACATCAATAATTTCGGGTTCACTTGTCATATTTTATTGTTTAGGGGAATAAAATAATACTTATCAATAATTTAAGAGATTAAAATATTACTTGTCAATAGTTTTGGGGATTTCCTTATTAATAACTCATTTTAAAATAAATCATATTATTTGATACGCATTACCTGTCTATAATTTTATTTTATTTTTTTAAAATCTTGTTTGCAAGTAGTATCCTTAGGTACAAGAAGAAGAAAACAACAAAAGAAAGAAGAATATAATGTATTTTTCAGGAAATTTAATATATATATATATTTTTATAAAAGTCAATACACTTTTTAATTTTTTTAACCTATTTTAAAGATATTTTTTTTACTCTAATTTCAACATTAAATAATGGATTGAGCTTTTCTTAAATTCAAATTTGAATTTGCAAGAACATGATGTACCAGTGAGGTTCATTACGAGTCCCGTTTTGATAATCGAACTGTTCATTTTGTATGGTCCTTAGTGTATATCATTACCAAAATAAAATAAAATTGGTCGATTAAAAAATCGTAACATTTTCATTTTATTATATTTGTCTCCAAAAAATTGAATAGCCTATGTCTAAAAACATACATGACGTCTACTTTTAAAAAAATAAAGCATGATAAAATGAAAATGAAAATGTTACAATTACCAAAGTGATCTAATTTTTTTCATAGATGATATATATGGAGAACCATGCAAAATGTATGAGTTGGATTATTGAAATGAGACCCTTCATACGTCAAGTTTTCTTAAGTTCAAATTTAAACTTGAAAAAAGTCCAATGTTTAAACAATACTTCAAAAATACTCATTAGTATTTGCCTTTTTAAAAAATATATATATATATTCTTCTTTTGAATAATTTTAATAAATCAATCGATTTTTTTAATATTTTGTATTTTGGTGGTTTTTTAGAATATTATTCCACATTATTTATCACTTGATATATGTTAATTTATTTTTTAAAAACTTAGTATAAATATGAAACTAAGACACCATATAAAATTGCCTAAAAGCAAGAAAAAATAATTTCTTATTGTTTAGAGAAATTTTTGTATGCTGGGAGAGTACTACGTGGCACTAAAACACCATATAAAATTGCCTAAAAGCAAGCAAAAATAATTTCTCATTGTTTGGAGAAAATTTTGTATGTTGAGAGAGCATTACGTGACACTACCAAATGATACCTTCCACCAATCACAAATGCATATACTCTCTTCCTAATACTTAACATAAATGTAATGGACTTTACTGTAAAATCCAATCATGATAAAAGAAAATACTACGTGACATTTACCTTCCTTGTACCAAAAAATGCCTCAATTGTTTGGTGCTACCTCATGGAAGGGGGAAATGCTCCAGTGTGCAATGCACATTGTATACAACTTTATTACAAAATTAAGTTTTTATTAATTTATATAAGTAATTTGACAAAAATGCGTAAGTTAAACACAAATTCATGTAGATTCGTGAAAACTTAAGCTTTATGTGAAGATGTGTTCAACCTACACATTTTTGTAAGATCACTTATGTAAATTTGTGAAAAGTTACGTAATTTTGTAATAGAGTTGCATAAAAATTTTCCTATTGAAGGAAGGGATAATTACACTAACCTTGCTGAGATTTTTGATAATTATATCAAACTCTTTTAGAGTTTTTTAAAAAACTATATAAAAAAAGGCCATGTTCAAAATGAAATTATTAAAATTAAGAAAAATAATTGAGACTCACAATTTAATTCTTATAATTTTACCCATAATGACATACTAAGTTATGCGTCAACTTTTAATTTGTTAACAAATTCAACAATTTAAGGTGCAACTCTTTTATCATGTCATTGTGGGTAACATTTCTCTTAAAATTATAAGCCCAAATGATATGTATTTTTTTTTTTTCAAATAAGACAACCAAATCATTTTGTTTATAAGTTATATGAACACATTATTGGCATTACTTTAAAACGGGAGGTTAGTGTAATTGGTTTATTAAGTAGGGTCTAAATGTTACTGCTTTGTCTAAGATACCAATAATTTTCCCATGACAAGTTGTTTTAGAATATTTATAAAGAGCAATGTTAAAAATAAAAAATAAAAAATCACTTTTAAATTTACTCACACTTGCATAGCCTAAGGTTGGGTTTTAATTGATTGAATTTTAAATAAATTAACAACATGACATGCAACAATCCATGTTATTAAGAAAAAGAAAAATGAAAAAAAAAAAAATTAAACTATTTATATTTGTTCATTATTTTATGGGTAACCATTTTTGTTAAATGCCTATTCAATGGTGTTATTATTTCTTCGACCAACTAAACAAAAACTTTATAGCACTAAAAAAAAAAACTTTTTATCATTCATTTTACCTTTTTTGATTTATATTTCCTTTTTTTTTTCCCCCTTTCATTTTAGATCCAAACAAATTGTAAATGTTTTTTATTTTTATTTTTTATTTTCCACAAGATTCAAGGGGTTGTTTCCTGAATTTCTAATATTAGACTCTTTGTCAATGTTATTTTCCTGAATTTCTAGTTTCCAATACATTTCCATTACTCCATTTTGCAGTTTATGTTGATTTGTCAAGAAAACTGGAATATAAGATGGAAAATGCACTAGGAAAATTGGTACGTCAGGGAAGAGCAGATTCAAAACCATCACTGGAGACGTGAAACGTGAAACTTTGCTTACAGTTAAGCTCTCATTAACGCTTCTTTTTGTTTGGTCAAAATATATTTTTAAAAGAATTTTTAATTTTTAATTTGTGTGTGTGTGTGTGTGTGTTTTTTTTTTGGTATTTAATACAATAAAAAATAAAAGTCAACGGAAAACTTTTTTCATAGTCAACGGAAAATAAGTTTATTTGGGTAGAAAATATTTTGGACAAATTATGTTGTTAGTCGCTAGATTTTGTTGCTTGTATTATTTTGGAACCTATATTTTCAATTAGTTCAGTTTTGACCATTGATTTTAGATTTTATGTCAATTTGATCAATTGATAAATCGTTAGATTTTTTTTTTTTTAATGAAAATGATCACTGAGTTGATTAAGGTTAAGTTATTGAATTGATAAGTTTATAATTTTGATCGTAAAAGCATGACAGATACCATTCATGTACACATTTGCCAGAAGAAAATACTAATAATTGAAATCAATTGAATCAATTTGAGACACATTAAAAAATCAGGATCAAAATCGAGTCAATTGAAATTATAAGAACTAAAATTATAAGGACCAAAATGATATAATCATCAAAACATAGGAACTAACGGTATAATTTGTCCAAATATTTTTTATTTTTAAAAAGTGAAAACTATTTCAGACTAAATTATTACTAATGTCACCGAGAGACTACAACTGTCACCATCACCATGGCTACTGCCACCATAACATTAGCCACCACCATCATCGCCACCACCCCACCACCACCAGACATTGAAAAATGTTTACTAGTCAAACAAATGGAGCGGAAGAAAAAGAAGAAGAAGAAAGAAAGAAAGATTCGAAATGGTGGAGTAAGTAATGTAGATCCTGTTTCTGTTTCTTGTAAGCAACAACCATGCTAATTGTGTGCTTCAAGTCAAGGTAAGTGGGTGAGTGAGGGTGATGAATTGAGGTCCCCCCATATATCTTTTTAGTCAATTTAAAGGGCTGTTTTTAACTTTTCTTTTGTGTTTGAATTCTCCTTGTTTGAAATTCTCTCTTTGAAGCTTCACATCAGTTAAATTTAGAGTAGCATTAGTCAAATTTGTCATAAAAATCACATGGCTCCTTCGTGTTTCCATAGTATTTAGAAGGTACAATGCTTTCATTTCATCTAGAAATGGGGATGTAAAGTGAAGCAACTGTTATCACTTTAATGTTTCACAAGAATTATTATTATTTTTTTAAATGCATATTTAGCATTTTGTAAAGACCCCATTTACTGAGATGGCTACATCAAGCCCAATATCAAACTAGGCCGGATTTATGATGACACATATACTTCAATTATATAGTGTCGGCCAAGTCCAAACCTGATTCAATGTTTGTCCACCTCTAGTTTGGACTTATTTCCAATCAAGAGCAATGCCAGTGGCCAAACAAGGGATGGAATTGGAAACTTTTGAATGAATGGGCAACTAAAATTGTGTCTTGCTGCTACTGCCTACTTTTTTGGAAAGAAAGGAATGGTAGAATTTTTACATGTATGGTGAATTGGGTCTCCTGAATTCTTCACATGAAGCGTTTGGTGAAATTTCTGAGTCAGATTTGGTTACTCAGACTGCTTATGCTAAATTGGGTGATTTTACTTTTGCACATGTTTTGTTTGAGGGAAAGATCTATAGTACATGAAAGTAGTTTTCATGTATGGTACGTAAAAACATATGCATCATTAGATTTGGATAGGATGATTTCTTAGCCATTACATGTGTTATGACTAAAAATAGATAGGAAACTAAGGTGGTTTTTCAAAAGGTAAAATAATTTTAATTAATTTAGGAATGAAAAAATAGATCTAACTTACTATTTGTTCCAAACATACTTACTACTTACCATTAACTCACTTACTACTTGTTATAAACAAATTTACTATTTAAATATAAATAAAATATAACTCAACAATATTACCTGTTAATCAAGTCATATTTTTTGTCTCAAAAGTTGTGTTCTCTTTTGTATTATAATTAATTCTAAACACATGAAACTAATGACACACCATATATAATTATTTTTCTTTCATATTTAGTCTTTTTTGTGAGGAATGATACTACAGTTACCATCTGTGTATATCACTTTTAATATATCAACTCATGTGTCAGTACCACATTGAAGATAAATGTCAGTAATGGAATACATTACATCAATGATATGTTGACACATAAGGTAGTACATTAAAAGTCATATAAACCAGTGGTAAGTATATTATTACTCTTTTGTGAGTTGTAGAAAGTAAAATATGGCATGTGAATATTAATTTATTAAAATTTGTTACTAATTTACCAAATCTTATAAAGTCGTTATTGTGAAAAAAATACTTTAAGTAGAGTGTCATTGAGCAGTAAGTGTAGTTTAATTGAGTAGTAAGTGAAATTTATTGAAATAGTAAGTCAAGCCTAATAACATAGTAAGTAGAGTCTCATTGAGTAGTAAGTAACTCTAATAAAATAATAAATGGAGTTTCATATTTAAGAAAGTGAAGTCTAATGAACTTATAAGTAGAGTTTTATTGAGTGGTAAGTGAAGTCTACTCATAATAAAGTAGTAAGTGAAATTTTATTGAATAATCAAGTCTAATGTAGTAGTAAGTAGAGTTTGATTGAGTAGTAAATGAAAATTTATTGTGTAATAACTAAAGTCTAATAGAGTAGTAAGTAGAAATTTATTAAATAGTAAGTCGAGTTTAATTAAGTAGTAAGTAAAGTCTTATGCAATAGTAAGTAGAAACTTACTAAATAGTAAATAGAGTTTAAATGAGTAGTAAGTGAAGTCTAATCAAATTATTAGTGGAATCCCATTGAGTAATAACTCGAATCTATTTATCATGATGTAGTAAGTAGTAAGTCAAGTCTACTAAAATAGTAAATGAAGTTTATTTGAGTAGTAACTAAAGTTTAATAAAGTATTAACTGAAAACTCATTGAGTAATAAGTGAATTCTAATGAAATAGTACATAGATGCTAATTAAATAGTAAGTGGAAAATTATTGAGTAGTATGAAATTTAATTGAATAATAAGTAAAATCTAATAAAGTAGTAAGTAAAAACTCATTGAATAGTAAGTGAAACGTAACAAAGTAATTTCTAATTTCTTGTGACGTCCTAATATTTTAACCCATTTAATAATTATCAATCCTTTATTAATTTCCAATTTCATAATGTGAAGTAAGAGTTAAAGAACTCATCACGGAAATGCAATCCAATTGGTGAAAATCACGGTCTCTATGTGGGCTTTGCTTTTACAAGAGATTTAGGCTTGATTCTCAGTGAGGAGAGATTTCTAAAAAGAGAAAGTTAGGGTTTTTCAGAGCTAGGGAGAGAAAGAGGAAGAGAAAAGTAAGAAAAAAGAGCAAAAAATAACTTTTTAAGTTTGCTGATTCACGTAGACTGCTCGAGCGGTCTTTCCATTACTGTTGAGAGCAAAGTGCTGGTTACTCCATCTTCACCGCTCAAACGGTAAAACTAACCGCTCGAGCGGTCACTCTAGAAACAGATTGTCACATAGGCTCAATTCTTAAGACACTCTCTTCACAACCATTAAATTTGTATTTCATTTACTTAAGTTTATAATGTAAATAAGGAAATATCCTACATTTGGATTCAAAGAAAAATACAAAAAAATCAAAATCCAATTAAATCAGAAAGTGGTTCCCCCAATTTAGTACAAAAATAATTTTTCGTCTAAAATTTCTAAATTTGATGTTGAAATAAAGGGATTAATACTTCGTAGAAAAATCCCTTAAAAGCAAATTAGACTATTTAATATATAAGGAACAATTACCGTCAAAAATTATTTTTGAAATTATAAATTTTGAAAAATCTACTTTCCACACTTAGAAAATTTTTCAAGCTTGACTCAATTGAGACAGAAGAACCTTTTTCATGCAACTATCTCTATACAAAAAAAGAAATGACAACCTGGTCTCAACCGGTGCAGTTACAGACCTTTTCGATCATAATTAAAATAATCATCATAATTAATCATAATCAACATCAGGATGAATCATGCCAAGGATAATAACGAAATATCATTTAAGGCAGATAACTAAAGGACTCTTCAATCATAATGAAAATTAAAATTACATGAGATCATAATTAAGGTTTGGTTTTTCTCAAGTTGTCATTTCAACTAGAGAAACCGTTTGGACTTGGTAAGCCTATTTTGGAATTGATTTTGATAATTCGGACTGTTTAATTTTTTTTTTTTTTTGATTCATTGAGCAGAATATTCATGCAAAAAATTAAGATCGGTAGTTATATATTTGAATCATATTTGTTTTAAAAAATGGACGATAAATATAATTTTAAGAATAACTATCTTTTTTTTTTTTTTTTTTGTAATATAAATTTGATTATAACATATAGCTACCTATGTCCAATGATTTTGATTTTTTTGTATGAATATTTTACTCAATGAGTTTTAAAAAATAAACGGTTCGCATCGTCGAAACGGAACCTATAGTTGAGATCCAAATATGAGAGAAGCTCAACCCTTATAACTAAAGCATAATTAACACAACAATATGTCATAAACAAGTCATAATCATTAACACAACGAGTTATAATAAAATGTCGTGTTTGTTTGGAAGGATTTACACATGGAATAGGACTAATAGTCCGTTGTTTGATTCAAATTTTTTGCACCAGACTATGAATCTATAATTTATGGGATTGTTCTATGCCATGGGAGGGTGGGACACAATCCATAAAATAACTCATCCCATAGGATTAGGTAGTGAAATTACAATTTTGACCATCTACTATTTAATATCTTTTTAAAAACAAAATTTCTTTATTAAATTATTTATACTTTATTAAATTATTTATACTTAATAAATTTATTTATTAAATTATTTAATAAATTATGCTTAATAAATTATTTATACTTAATAAATTTAATTTATTAAATTATTTATACTTTATTAAATTATTTATTTTAATAATCATATGGTATTAATTATACTTAGTAAAGTAAAATAAAATTTAAAAATCTCAACTACAAATTAAAATAAATTTATGTAATTTTTATTAATATTCTATTTATTTAATTTTTAAAAGTTCTAGTAAAAAAATTAAATGTAATTTACAATTCAGATTTAATATTCCTATTATTTAGTAAATAATTCAAAAAGGGCAAAATAGTCTTTTGAGCATTTATCAGTCTCCATATTATGCCAAACAAACATAGGATTTAATGAAATAGTCCAATCCAGACATCTAATCCCATGACTAAACAAATATAGAATATAAATCCAGTCCAATCAAATAGTCCAAGGACAATGCATCTTATGACTAACAGTCCTGTGGATTATGAAGGTCATAACTGGACATGTGATATACATCCAAAACAGAATGTGTATTATAGAATTTTCGTGTAAACACAAAATAAATACGAATATATTATTTTAATATTAAATGATTAATATGAAATAGTACATAGATGTTAATTAAATAGTACAAAATAAATACGAATATATTATTCATATAACTGCCAAAATATTATTGAAAAATAGATAAATTTTATTTAAATTAAAATTTAAAGAAATTTTAATATAATTATGTCAAATTTGACGGGATTTAATATACTTTTTAAATCTTAAAAAAGATTAATCTAACTTTTTTTATAAATAATTTAATGTAAAATTATTTTAAGATTTATTTAAAAAAGATTAATCTGCCCAACATCTGTTAGTTAAAAAAAAACAAAAAAAACAAAAAAAAAAAAAAATCATATCACTGGTTTTACCGGTGACTTCCAGTTTGGATTAGAATACCACTTTGAGGTATGGTACACAAAACTACTTTTGCGTACAGTAGTTGGCCCGTTGATAATATGCCTCAGAAGGACCCTTTTTTCATGGAATGCCATGATTGCAGAACATGCACAGTGCCCGCAAGCAATCAAGGGAGGCATTAGGTAATGCACAGGGTCCAGCCCAATTGAGGTCACATTTGTTTCGGTTTCAAGGGGTTGTAGTGTTTGATGGACTAGTTGAGAAAGGTCGCATGCAATTTGACTCAACGATAAAAAGAATTTGGGCTTGAGCCTGCATGAGCATTATGGTTGCACGGTTGATTTATACTCACTTAAGCCAGTCACTTATTTATGTCTTTGTATTCATTGTTTGTTTACATTCGGTGTCTTATTTTAAAACAGGGGATGAGTCCCATTAAGTATGGTGAAATTGAGCCAAAGTTGGAATAGATGCATAGGAGTTGGAAATTATCGGGCTGTGGCTTACACTAATTCTGTTCTTCTTTACATAGTAGAAGAAGAGAAGGAGGCAGCTTCGTGTAAACATAGTGAGAAATTTGGCATGCTTTTGGGTCGATCAGTTTAAAAGGAAGGTGTACCTATCAGGATTGTGAAGAAGCTTTGTGTTTGTTGGATTAGGTGCCGTGGCCGGCACTAAGTTTATAAAAAACTCGACCTCGCGATGAGGTGGTAGTTTAGTGAGGTCCTCTGGAAAGATATCTAAATACTCACAAACCATCCTAGGAAATACCCCTCACACTTCATGGTTCCCATCATTCATCAAGGTTGCAAAAAGAGAAGTGAATTTGACTCGATTAAACGAGAGTCATATAATGACGGTAAAAGACTATCAATTCTATCCCCCCCAAAAATAGAAACAGTCACCACCAGAAGTACATACTGTAACTCTCCCACGATAACAATCTATAATAGCATGATAAGAGGACAACCAGTCCATACAGATGATAACATAAAAACCTATCATATCTAATAACACCAAACTAAAAGGGAGTCAGTGATCAGCGACCTCGATCACACACTCGCGGTACCTATGGTTCAAAACCATCTTACCCCTAATCGGTGAGTCTACTACAAGAAAAGATTTTAATGGTTCAGCATCTAACCCCAACATAGATGCAAATGTAGATGCTATGAATGAATGAGATGCCCCCGTATCTATTAACACATTGGCCCAAGTATTACATATAAGATATGTACCTTACATCACCAATGGCCCAGTCGACTGTTCAGATACGATAACTGCATAGACTCTCCATTGGGGTCTCTATTCACTTTGATCACCTCTTTGATGATAGGCATGTTGCACAGACTGTGCGGAGGTGGTTCCATGTACAGCTCTAGACGTTTGTCCAGACTGAACTGGCTAATGAGTCTACCTCTAGCTCTGTCCTACCTGAAACCCTGAAGCACTGGCCGTTTCGGCAATCTGGGGACAAAACTTCTTCATATGACTCGGCTAGCCAAACTCTAACTCTGAGAACGAGTAGAAGTCTGACGCTGTTGGTTACCTCTCCGTGGACATACATTGGACTTGTGACCTTGCTCATCACATCGATAACAAGTGATCCCACTTTGTCCCGTACTATCTGTACTCTTTCCCGACATAGGAATGGATGACACAACCGATAATGGCGGTAGATGAGAAAATGTAGAACTTTTCAAGTTTTTGGATGCTATAGAACCCCCTCGAGATTCTGAAAACCCTTGTCTCTTAAGTAGTCGCCTTTTCTCTTCACCTTTAAGCATAATCTTAACATGTGCCGCAGACTTCACTAGTCTATCATAATCCCGGATCATGTCCCCCATCACCTTCATTAAGATTCACGACCTCAATCGCTTCTCAAACTCTAGACACCGATGCTCTTTCGTCACCCTAAGGTCAGGTGCAAAACAAAATAAGCTCGTGAAGGTAGCCTCAAACTCCGCCATTGTGGAGTCGAATTGTTCAAGTTCCTCAAAATCCCTTCTTAAATGCTCCCTCGACGCAGGAGGAATGTATTTCTCCTGGAAGGCATGAGAAAATGCCTCCCAAGTATGTTCGATTTCACACTTGGCATATTTCCACCATTGGTCGGCATCTCCCTTCAGTTGATAACTAGCAAGTGCCACCCGAAGTTCATTCTCACGAATGTCTAAAATCTCGAAAGATTTGGCGATTTGCTTAAGCCATTCATCCATCTTTAACGGTTCAGCATTTTTTTTTCAAGAATGAAGCCCTAGTCTCCCCTTCGATAGTCCTAGCCGCTTTCTTGGCTCTAAGAATATCCATTGACTCCTTAAGAGCACCGGCCATTTCTAGAGCCAGCACTCCCATAGCATCTTAGGCCGGTGGAGCGGCCAAATTATTTTGACCCACTCATTCTTCTTAAGGAGGGACCTTTGGTTAAGCCGAAATATCCCGACCACCTCGACGAGGTCTGCCACGACCCGTACCACGTCCATACATCCTATATAAGAGTAGATGTGGACAAGATTAACTTAAAATTCACATACGAGTTCATCACTTCTCACGTTATTTCTCCCTTAAGTCTCAATCTCATTCTTAACACGTAAGCACGTACACAAATAGAACACATACGGCTCCCTCTCCCAAGATATCAACTCATTCCATGACGCTCAAGGATTTCCTGGTGAAAAAAGCATTAATCAAATGCTTTTCAAAGGGATTTCGATGAATGTAGTGGACACAAGTCATATCCTAGAGGATTGATCCCATACACACCAAATCACATAAACACATAGTCAAGTATGACAACCAACCCCTCATTCAAGCATGACAACCCAGTGTGACAACAGTCATTTCCCACGAACTCCAGGTATCTAACATGGTTTGCTTTGATACCAAATTTGTAATGCCCCAGATACAATTCTCAATAAACACTTAAAAGAACATTCTCCATATATCCAAACAATACAATTCCATTCCAAAGATTCTCTTTCTCATTGAACTATAGATTCAATTTACAAAATTACAAGATATAGCTCTCAGTTCAATAAGTTAGAGAAAATTTCAAAATAAATACGTTGTCCTCTGAGCTTACTGTTTACATTGTGCCACTTCATACAAAAGACACAAAATTTCAAAATAAAAGTAAGAAATGAGTTGAACCGTTACATTACAATTTCCAAGTTCTCCAAACTTTAGGTTTTTAAAAGAGATAGTCATCTTTTTCTTCATTGATGGGGCTGTGACTCTTCATGTCCTGAAAATGTTAGTAAATAGGAATGAGCAATTGTCTATTAGAGATTATATTTAACCAAGTATATGAATATTGGATTTAAAATATGCATGATCTCTATCAATACCCATGAATTTCCTTGTTTCAAATTTTATAACACAATACATAATTCAACATTCAATCTCCAAATTTTTCTGCCCTCACACGGATGGCCAGTGGACAACTCAAACCTTCCACTTTTGTCATCCTCACACGAACCAACAAGTGGACATCTCATAATATTCCCACATTTGTCGTCCTCACACGACCGGGCAAATGGGCACCTCAACACATGCCCACATTAGTTGTCCTCACACAACTGGGCAAGTGGGCACCTCAATGCTTTCTCAAAACAATAACATCTTAAACACATCATAAGGAATCACAAGGACCCTCCAATTTTACTCATCAATTATCCATTAAGTCAAATTCAAAGAACCTTTAGGGTTTCACATTACATTTTTGGGGCTTTTCCTTCCAAGTATTAATTTCCCTTAATTCATGTCTATTTACTCAATCTTTCATAATTGGTTACCCAACCGATCATCAATTTCACACAAAACACATTATCATCACAAGATCCATATTTATAATATATATATATATCTACATCATCCATCTCAATAATTACCCACACCTTATGATTCACACACACACTTAAACCAAACTATAAATATACAAGGATAAGGAGATTCCTATCTCAAGAGTTGCAAGAAGAGAGATGAAGATCTACGCAATAAACTTTTAAAATAACACAATCCAATCGGTTCAAAACGTAGCTTTTGGCATGAATCACAACTTTAATGAAGGCTCAAATATTGATTCTTGCTTTTACTAGATGAAATCTAGGGTTTTCAAACTAGGGTTTTGGAAAAAGGACTGTCTGAGAGAGAAGGAGTGTGAAAAAAATGAGCAAGAAAAGTGTTTGGATCACATTATATATAGCGACCCTGGTTTGAATCCGACCCGTTGATGTTTTGGATTAGGGTTTCATTGCCTTTTATGGTTGTTCATGTTTTGCTTCTGCTTATTGTTTATTAGGTTTTGTTATTTGAGTGTCTTGGTTGCGTTGGGAACATGTTGGTGACTTGTTTCTCAAGTTGTTGTTGCCCAGAATTTTTCTTCTGCGCTCTAGCGGCACTTCCTACGCTCGAGTGGTTATTGTGAACTTTCAGCACTTTTATAATTGTCATTCTTCGCTCGAGTGGCCATTCTTACACTCGAGTGGTACTTCTTCTGTAAAAGTTTTGAGAGTTTGTATTCTACGTTTGAGCGACACTTCCTGCGCTCGAACAGTCACGCTTTTTGTGTCTGCATGCTCAAGCGTCACTTCTTGCACTTGAGCGGTCTGCGTGTCTATATAAGGCTGTAGTGCACTAAAAAAGTCACTTTTTGCTTTTCTCTCTTTTCTCTCTCTACCTTTTTCACCATTGTAGGATTTCTTGGACCTAACAGCTTAGGTTTCATCTAGTTACACCCATTTTCTACCCCTAGTCCTATAGAACAAAACGTAGAGGGTTGTGAGGGCTTCTTTTTGATCTAAGCGGATCGTGTTTTCATCACCGGTGGATTTTTTGGTTCTCTCCCTTTCACTTCAAGAGATAGGGATTCTTGAGCTTCTTTTCAATGCCTCTTTATAGATAGACGTGTGGTATTTTTACTACATTTAAAAGTATGGTTTAAGGTTGATTTTGTTAAAGAGCATAAGAGTTGATTTGAGTTTAAATTAGTGGGTTTATGGGTTATGTTTATATTTGATTTTGGGTTGTAAAAAGTATGTTTAGGATATGGGATTGGAAGGGTTTGGTATTCCATTCGTAAATTGTAGAATATTGAAGAAAGGCTGTATGTAAATTACAATTTGGGGTTATGTTGTGGTTGTTTACCAAATTGGGATTTTGGGGATAATGATAGCAGATTTTGGTCATTGTTGCGTATGTTGGGAATTGGAGTGGAGATTTTTTATTAAAAAGCAAATTGGGATTAGCTATCTTTTTATAAAATGTGAGAGTTTCCAATAAACGGGAACATGGAATTACCTAAGGGGTATTTATTATTTCGGATTATGTGATTAACGTCTAGAGTTTTGTCCTTAGCCATCGGTGGAGGATGGTATTGCTTATTGCTAGAGATAGACTATGAGTACTATTGTAGAATGGGCTATGTGATGTAACACAATGTGTTGTCAATGATAAATGAATATTTTGAATAGACAATTCCATTGTTGAGTTATGGAGTATGCTCTTAAAGAGGTAACTGCAACGCTTATGAATGTATTTGTATTGTGAGATGGTTGTCGGATAGTATGATGTTGGTGTTTAGTAAAACCTGTTGTGTTTGGAAACACTTTAAGAATTTAAGAAAACTTGTTGTTGAATGGCGGTGCGTAGAGCACATTTTGATGGAAATGGGTTAATGTATTTAACTGCAAATAGTCGGGATTGTGATGATTGGACTAAGTGTATGTATTACACCTGTGTATTATTCATGATTGGTTAGCTTGTTATGCTTTTAATTTGATGTTGTTTGTGAGGTTCGTTCCTCTCCGGTTAAGCCGGTAAAGCGTGGCACCTTAACAAAGGTTCCTTGTCCTTTCTGGTTTGCGTCTGGTGAAGTGTGAAAATGGGGTCCATTTCTTGTTGTATCTTAGCCGACAAAAGCGTGTCTCCTTGTGATAGATTCTTCGTTCCCTTCCGGTTTGCACTCAATAAAGTACGACCTAAGGGGCACTTCCTTCTGGGTGAGATCAAAAAAGTGATATGTGTTATTGGTATTGTTGGATCTGCCATCTGTGTTGTAGGCTAGTGGAGATGAGATTGGTAGTATGTATTACTTCAGTTATCTTGTTTTGGATATATATATGTGTTGTTGGTTTTCAAATTGTGGAGACGAGATTGGTAGTATGTATTATTTCAGTTATCTTGTTTGAATGCATACATGTGTTAACGGTTTCATACCGGTCACCTTTTTAAATCTTTGGGCCTATGGTCAAGGAAGGTATTAGATATATATTGGGATGTAAATGCTTATGGTGTATTGAGAGGTAGGATGGGGATTAGGATTTGCGTGTGGGGTTATATTTTTAGAACGGTTGTTTAAGTGAGATTCTTTTATGTTAACGTGAGAAGTTTAATCAAAGAAAGAGGTAATGAGGTTTTAAAACATTTTTCTTTTGGAAGTAATGATGGGAATGTGAAAGAGAAAAAATGATTTTATACTGAATTGTGTCAAGAGGAACGTTTTGAGAAAAACATAGTTATATGTGTATATTTTGGATATTAAATGTCACACTACTTATATGGTATGTCTTGATGCATTCATGATCATTTTTATCTATATGTTATGATTGGTTAGGATCTTTGGGATCTCTACTGGGCTTAGTGCTCATCCCATATGTTGATAAACTTTTTCGGGTACAAGGTTGGAGGAATCATGTATGACTTGAAGTCTTTTAATTGTTGGTCACGGGCCCTTTACTTGTTGGCCATGTGCCATGTATTATATAAGGGTAAATCCCTTTTATTTTATTTATTGTTATTCAATGTAAGCCTAAGGGCATTGTACCATATCTGATTTATATCATCATTGTTGTCATGAGAGGATGTTATTATTTATTTTTGTTCATGTTCTCAACTAAATGGAATTATTATAATGGATTTGGTAATGGATTTGAATAATAAAAGTTAGGGCTTGACATTATAACTCTGCTGCCCTGAACAGACTGCTTGAGCAAATTTTCCATCACTCGAGCGGTAAACACATAGTCTCAGAAGTTTTGTAGAGCTACAGTGAAAATACTGAGAGCTTGAATTTTACGCTCGAGCGACCTTTTCTTCGCTTGAGCGATCTCGTCTGTAAACATGCGAGATATTTGGAGCTGCAAATCTACGCTTAAAAGACCAAATGACCGCTCGAGCAGTCACCCAAAATCAGATGTTAAAAGTTGTATGGAAATGACTCCTCTAGCTTCAGAAGAATCTCCAACAAAATTGCTTATATTAATATCAGTAGGTAGTAAATCCTCTACCGATTTACCTATGGCTCTCAAAGTAAGAAAAGGAGAATGTTAACTATAGCTCTATTGTCAACTAGAACCCTGTCGACTGGTAACCCATCCAAGTGAACTTTCACATACAATGGTCTTAAGTGCTTGATCAGTTTCTCTTCAACTTTCCGCAAGACTACTTTTTCTCCATCTCCTGGCTTAACCACCTTAATTAACCTCAGTGGCTTAACTTCTGCTCCAGACATTGTTATTTGCACTATTGGCTTTGTCCAGTCCTCAACATCACTTAGTAACATATCTGGCTAGTCTGGCTTAGCCTAAAACCTTTTTGGGATGGTCATTATCATGTTGTATTCTTTACTAGGAGGAGACAAAGATCCAAATTGAATGGTTTCCATTTTCTCCTCAAATTCCTCTAAACTTTCTGACTTGACATCTTCCTTCACATCAATATTACCCTCAGCTACAATTGACTTTGCCATTTCTTGGCTTTGATCTTTCATTTCTATATCCACCATATCACATTCATCATCAGACATCAACTCTTTCTCTAACTCTTTCAATTTCAATTTCAGCCTTAGCAATGCTTTCTCAGGCATAGCTTTACCATCTGTCTTGTCCTTACTTTCAGTTGATTTCTTCAATATTTGAATTGGTGGCTGAACTACCTGCTATTTTGATGTTGATCCCACTACTGCTTTTGGTGAAACGAAGCTATCCTTGGTCCAAACTAAGTTTTTTGTATTTCCCCAACCTTCTATTCTGGACATCATTGCATGAAACTTTCTTTGTTCTCTCCTCTTTTGAGTTTTGGTTGGTCCCATTTGTTTCTGTCCACTCAAAGGGAACTTTGGATGAACAACACCATGCTAACCCAAGTTAGGTGGCATAGGTGGTTTCACCATCCTAGGCTGCACATCTGGCCTCATTTTTGGGCCACTCTGCTGCTAAAAACCATCAAATGGCCTTATGCTCTGTTGTTTACCACCATATGGTCTCCCAAATTGTTGCTGGCCAATGTATGGCTTTATAAATTGTTGTTGCTAGCTAAAGTATGACCTTGCCAACTGCCTTGGATTTCCATAAGGCTTAGATCTCTTCCACTATTTTAGTTTGGCCCTAATAGTGCTTGGGTCATCAAGGCATGGATATATAGGATCTCTTGAAACAAAAATGGACCATCATCTTCCCCATATTCCTCAACAGGTCCATATATTCTTGGATCGTATCCCATCATAAAACATATGGTCATTATCAAAGATTTGTAAATCACCCTGGCCCATTGTGTTAAACCCGGGGCCAACATCTCTTCCTCTCTTATGAATTTCATCTTTCACAATGGCTTTAGCTCTCTTTTTTTTAGTGTTACATCTAAAGCAAACAAACCTCTCATCAAGTTCTTCTTGAATTTTCTTACCCTTTGCTTCCTTAGCAATTTTTTTATTATTTCTTTATGAAGTTTCACCAACTCCACTAGAAGAACTCTAGGGTTTCTCCATTTCTTTTTCTGGTTAGTCAACTAAAGATCAGTTGATACCATATTGACTCCCACCATGTTTGAGAATGGGTCACTATTAACTGTCATTGCTCCTTTGTCTTTCTCTACATATTTCAGCATCCCTTTCTGAATTAAGTCCTGCATACAATTTCGAAATGTAATACAATTGTCAGTAGAATGTCTAAAAGAATTGTGTCATTTGCAGTACTCTTTTCCAATTTTATCCCTTTCTTTAGGGATATTATGACCCGGGATTAAAGTCAGAAACTTATTGGCCAATAATTCATCAACTAAAGCATCTGCTTTTGATAAGTCAAATGAATATTGTCGACTTGATACAACCATATTTCTTTTGGCTAGTTGCGTTGATGGTATATCAATAGAGTTTTCAACATTTCTTAGAGTCTCACAAACCATAGGTTTCTTTCCAATTTCTTGTGACATATCTATATCCACACCAAAATCAAACTCAACTTTTTGGTAATGAGTACCAAGTGAAGTTGCTTTTCTTTGTTGTTCTTCTCTAAGAATTGATTCAAAACTAGTTGTCCTTGAAAACAATTCATAAAGTCTCTCAACATCATTCCTTCAAATTTCTTTCTTAACTCAAAATCCAAACCATTTTGAGAGTCTTATAACTTCTATTTCAGGCACACATGCATAACACCTGTTTTTTGCTCTTTTAAACCTATCTATGTATTGTTCTGCCGTTTCTCCTTAAAATTTAACATATCTACTAAAGTAACTTCAGGTTTTTCTAAAAAACTAAGCATGAAATTGACTTTCCATTTCTTACTATGTATGGACATAATTTTCTGACAAGTTAACAAACCAAGTAAATGCTGATTTAGACAATGAATTTGGGAAAAGTTTCATTTTTAAAACGTCATTTTGTCCAACTTCTCCACACTACAAAACAAACATTCCTATATGTTCAATTGTGAATTGCCTCTATTCTCCTGTAAATGAAGAGAATTCAGGTACCTTAAATTTCCTTGGGAGAGGTGCATTGTCCACCTCTAGAGGATATGGACTCCTAAACATTGGTCTATCTGGCCTCCTCAAACTTGGGCAATACATTTCTTGGATTAGGTTCATTATTTGTTGTCTATTGTTTATCATAGGATTCATGGCATGTATGCTTGTTGTTGTCCTCCTCCAAGCAATTCTGGTTGATAATAAGGAAAAAGAGGCTTAAGCCCTCTAGGCCTTGGGTTTACTACATTGGGGTCATAATAAGGTTGTTGGATAACAGGCTCTTAAATATTTTGAGACCTTACTAGATTGGGTGGCTGCGGACTCGCCTTTTTCGCGCCCCCTTTCGGAAGGTTTGAAATGAAGGCCTTATAGTTCAGACTCCCGCGGTTCTGAATTTAGTCTCACAAGTGCAATGTGAAACTGATAAACACCAAAGAGTCTAAATTCGGCATATCTTTTTGGAAAATCGATTTTAAATCAAATAATATCAAAATTGGACTGCTTTTCTAGATACAGAGTTGCCACCTAAATATTTTATTTTGAAAAAATTTAGGAAACCCTGACTCGTGCCAAAGGCCACGTGTCTGTCATCACCAAAGTTGCCTCAGCTTGGGGAACTTCGGTACGAGAGGGGAAGGTCATGAATTAAGCACCCCCGCTAACCCATCAAAGATCGGCTCTACTAATCATGATATGATTTTTATAAACATTATGTGTTCTTGTTCCGGCTATTAGCTAACATTACTGTGTGATGCGCACAAGCAAGTATAGACTAGTTTGCTCAATTTGGAACAATTCAACTCATGTTTGTATTTGCAAAAATGGTTTGAATTTGCCACCTCAATTGGGCTGAAAAGATAAGGATTTGCCACCAAACATAGTGGGCTTGAAACATGATTTGCCACTCAACAAAGTGGGCTTAAAGACGCGCATTCGTTAAATTGTTTCAATTCAAACAACAAGCCTTCATCCATAGACATTCATGCAGTTTAACATTTAAGCACATAGCCTCATGGCAAGCATGCTAATCATGGCAGCATTCACACTTATGCAAGTATGCTAAAGCATAAAAACTTACCGAGTACTCCAAGCCAAAACATAAACTAGTTAGAAAGATGCATGATCCTAACTATGTTAAGATGCCTAATGCAACACATGCAATAATGCAATTAATAGGCTTAGCTACTAATATAGCATATGAAGCAATTTGAATGACATGCGTTTTAAACACGTATTCAATGAAGTATTGAAATGACAATGTAGTTTGAATGATGCGCTGAGCCTCGATGCATGCAATACGAACGAATGGATGCAAGCATGTGGTATGCTAATTGAAATATGATCCCTAATCTAACCATCGAAAGTGATTAAATAAAAGGGAGAAAGATGTGGGGTTGGAAAACATACACACACACATGTACACTTATTACAACATTATGCCCTCGTGAATGAGGGTCTAAATGAATAAGAGCTAAGCCAATCTAAGCTAAGCTAGTCTAATTAACGTAATTAGACTAATTATTACAAATCAAATGAATAACTAGCAAACTAATTACTAATTATTACAACACTTAACTAACTAGCAAATTAATCATGCAAGGCATTAAACTATGCTGCCACTGCTTTGCCTCGGGAAATGGGAGATGCACGTGCTCGGCTTTTGCCCCGAAAAGACCTTCGTTTTGCTCTTGAGAGGCTCTGTTTGCAGGGTTAAGCATACTTCAGAACCTTTTTGCTCTACCTTACCAAATCTTTGCTGAGGTTGACATCAGTGGCCTGTCGGCCATGGATGGTTGCTGCCGGCCATTTGCCGGCCAAAAAGGTGTATTACCGGCCAAAAATGAGGCACTGCCGGCCATGGATGAGGCACTGCCAGCCACTGATGCATTGGATCACCATGCTGCAACAGAGCACAAACAGAGCAAAATGGGGGTTTTTCCAAGGATTGTCTACACACCCTATCTCTCCTTTGAAGCAAAGCATAAATTGGCCAACAATCCAAGCCAAAACCACCTTCTAGAGCTCAAAGCAGGTCCCAAGTTACCTCAGCTCAAAGCCTAGCAACTTTGGTTAAGGTAGTGTATGTAAAAGTGTAGAGAAAACAAGCACTTAGCACAAAATTGTAAGAGAGAGAGAGAAATCTAGAGAGAGAGAATTTTTATGTCTTTAAATTTTCTAACCCCCACACATGAGAGAGAGGGGTCCTATATATAGAAAACACAAAATCCCCTCACAAACATCCAGCCATACACGTGTTGGAGGATGCATGAATCTGTGCAAACAGCTAGCACAAAATATCACAAAATATCTGCAGGAAACACTGATGGCCGGCAAGGCTTCATTGATGGCTGACAGGGCACATCAATGGCCAGCAAAGGAGAAGTGGTGGCCAGCAGCCACCAAGGATGGCCGGCAGGCCATCTAAAACTTCATGCTGAAAAGACCTAGGCATGGTCCAAAGATGAGACAAAATGGATGTAGGGTTTGGAAAACTCAAACCTATGGCGTTTTGCCACGAAGTTCGAGCACTCGGCGAGCAATCAGACTCTCCATCAAATGTACCTGCAAGAACATCCGAGTCTTAAAGGGCCGTAAAAAATGGGGTGTCTACAGTTGCCCCTCTTTGACAGAACTCAGGATCATGAAATGACGTGAGTGAATGTCAAAACCCAGAGACGACCCATTTTGACAGACAATCAAGACAACAATAAATAGTTGCGCCTGCAGGCTGCCTACGTATCCCTTTGCAAGGAATCAAACCAGCATAGTTCTGGAGGCAAGATGCAAATGATATGCATGATGCAAGAACATAACTTATGATCATGCGATGAGACTGTGCAATAAAACATTTAAATGCAAATGCAATGCAATGAAAATGCCACATTTAAACAGACCGAAATAGGACACAGCAATCTCAATCATGAAAAGAAGGAGTAAGCAAACACGCCACGCATGGGAATTACGAGTCAAACCACATTTCATGCCGAAAGGATGTAAGAAAATTATGCAAGCTTAACTACGCGACGCGCAGGAAAGATGAAGCGCAACAAAATCATCGGGCGCACCCGATATGTCAAACAAGATCCTAATGCATCCACTACAACAAAATTGACTTTTAACGGCATCACATCAACGACATACAATGAATGCAAGCCGTAATTTCTCACTTTTACGACTTGCTTTTTTTGCATGTCGTAAATAATATACCAACCACGGCGTGTCTATTGTGCAGGCCGTTAATGGTAAAAGTGATAATTTTTTTACGACTTGCAATATCAGTCGTAAATAATAAAACTTTCTACGACATACATGTGCATGTCGTTAATACATCAGTTATATATGACATGCATATGCCAGTCGTTAAAAATAAGTCATCTTTTACGACTTACCATGTGTGTCGTGGATGGCCTGTCCAAAATTTAAGTCACCTTTTACGACTTACCATGTGCGTCGTGAATGGCCTGCCCAAAATATTTCAGGCGCCAAAACCTAATATTGTGGCGCCACTCTTCCAAAAAAAATAAAAAAAAATAAAAAAATAAAAAAATAAACACTTACAGATGAAGGGAAGGGTTCTTCAAACACTGGTTTCTAAAAAATAAAACACACACAGTTTCTAAGAAGAGATGGAGGAGAAAGACGTATACAGGTGAAGGGGAAAGGGTTCTTCAAACACTTGGTCTTCAATCAGTTGAATCAGTGGAGATCGAGACGCATGGCAGTCGATTGATGCAGTCCGCTTCCTTCCTCAACAGAGCAATCGCGCTTTCCATTGAATTAATTTGTAATCTTCTTCAACTTGAACTTGGCTTCAATATCTGATTCAATCCGTTCAATTGAATCAATTTGTAAGGCACTCTCTCTTCCTTCTTCCTAAAACCCTTGTTTCATTTCTCTCTCTCTCTCTCTCCCTCTCTCTCTCTCGGTATATATATATATATATATATTTATATCCCCCTCCTCCCTTCTCTTCTTTGTTTTTCTCTTCTCTTCTCTTCTCTCTATACATACATACATACACCTTCTATATCTACTACATTTTTGGGATTTTTGTTCTCTGACTTTTTTACTTTTTTTTTTTTGGTTTTGGTTTTGATTTTGATTTTGATTTTGATTTTGATTTTGATTTTTTTGTGGATTGTTGTTTATTGAGTATGTTGTGTATTTCGGTATCTATATTTTTGGGGCATTACAGTATGAGTATTGGATATTCCATTGGCTTCCATGTTTATAAATTCATTCAAAATAAAGGATGAATGTGGATTTAAGATAATATTAACCAGCTCCATAGAAATTGGGGCATTATACTTGACCATGCTTCCATTGGCTTCCATGGCTTCTATGGATATTCCATTGGCTTCCATGCTTCTTTCTTGTACTTGACCGAAGGAGTTCTGCTGCAATCATGGGATTAGGTTTCTTTCTTGTACTTGACTGAAGTTGTTCGAATGCAGTTGTGGTCTTCTAGTAATCAAGGGACATGATAGTTTTTTTCAATTACAATGGTAGTAGGTTTCTGTGGTGTAAGTTTTTCATTCTATCACTCAAGTTCTTTGTTATGCATATTGTACTCGTACAATGCAGCATTCATTTTTCTCCCAATATAGAATATGTTGAGTTTGAGAAGGTCCAATCTGATTGATCTATGTGGTGGATTGCTGCCAAGCTAGCAGATTTTCTGTTGATTTATTCTTTAAGTCAAACTTCACAACTTGGGTCTTATCATAAGGTACAGCATTGTTAGCTTGCATGTTGAAGTGTGACTCTCTACATGTGTATAGACTTGGCTGCCTCTCTTGTCTCTCTCCATCTATTATCTATAACTCATATTACAGCTTCCTTCTGTGTATTTGGTTTAGTGAGGTTGTCCAAGATTGGTAAATCTCCTGCTTATGCGTGTGAAGGCCTCTCTTTTTCAGACAATCTTTACCAAGGCAAATATACAAACTACTTATAGTTAGTTGTAGTGAAGAGGCACTCAATTCATTTCTAGTGAGAAGATCTTGGTTTAGTGAAACCAGTTTTAGATTAATCTCGTTAGATAGTAAAAAGTCCCAATGTTGTTGATTTTCTATATTGGTGACTGGATTAAGGGTCTTCTACTTTTCCAGCTTCCAATCATAGATAATTAACCCTACACAATTCATGTTATAGACTTAAAACTACACTAGAGGACACCACAATATTCTAACCTGCCAGAAGAAACCTGAAGAACTTCTATCATATTATAATGGGTATTATCATTTCCCTATTTGTTTAAGTTTTTTCTTTTCTAGTGGAAAGCATAAATGCCATATCAATTTTTAATTAATTTCAGATTAACTAGCAAGGGCAGATAGTAAAGGATGAATGCAGAACCATGCACGTGTCTAACACAACTTTTATAGTATAGATGTTGAAAAGCTTTTTATTCTCTTTCCACTCATGAAAAGTAAGCTAATGTGAAACAAAAAAAAATTCTTAAAATTCCAGTAATAATATGGCCTAGTTTGGTTCATGCTATTTTTAACCTGAGCAAAATAAACAAAAGTTAATTAAATAGGGTAAGCAACTATAATATCACTATGCTATTTTGAAGATATCTATGTGTTAACAACTAAACAAAAGTTTATTAAATAGGATAAGCAACTATAATATCACTGTGCTATTTTGCAGATATCTATGTGTTAACAACTAAACAAAAGTTTATTAAATAGGGTAAGCAACTATAATATCACTGTGCACTGGTACTAATTCAGTTATTTGGGCTGTAGCGATGCATGCATTTTGTATTATTTTAGAATAAAGATGTGTGACTAATAAATACCCATCTGTCATGTGAGACAACGGATTGGAGCCATATGCATACGGTTCAAGTTGTGGCTATGAGGGAAGGCATGATGGTCTACAATTTACAGTAGATATTGGCTTTAATAGGGTAGTGAGTTGAGGCTTTGTCATGTTTATTTTTACTTTTGTTCTCTCTCTCTTCCTTTTTTTTTAATTTTAAAAAAAATAATAATTTAATTACCAAATTATTTTAGGTTTTGCTCAGTCAAAGTCATCGATTCCGAGCACTGTTCCTTCTTGGAAGATTCCTTGATATGGGTCCCTGGGCTGTGAATCTGGTAACTTTTCTAATGCTTGTCTTCTTTTTTATCTTTTTCTTCTTCATTTCAACCCTAGTCCAATTTGCTGCCATTTTGTACTTAACTTATGCAAGTAGTTTGCTGTGCATCTAGATCTTGTCAGTTGAAATTTTCCATGTGGGCTCAAGTTGCTTAAAACACCAGCAGCAAACCTGAGACAAAGTCTTGTATTCATGTGGACAAAGATCCTTGCATTTGATAAGGTAATTTGTTAGTTGTTATATATATGTGTGTGTGTGTGTGTGTATGTCTTTGGTAAGTGATAAACAAGTGAGGAGGAGTCCATATGTTTCCGGTGTGAGCAGTGCATTCATCCTTTCTATCTGATGCTGTTGATTCAACTTTTGGTTGATAAGATAGACTCTCTTACACTAAATGTTCCTCTGTATTGAAGAATACAAAAAATTCTAGTATTAGAAGATGTGTTTCCAGTCTGTAATATGATGAGACACACACACACACACACACACACACACAGTGACATGGATGGCTTTTAATGTATTTTTCTTGATTTTTTTTTCTTGACATTCTTCATTTTTGTCCCATGGCATAATAGTCATGTCAGGTTGATTTGGTAAAGGATGGAGGGCACTTTTATTTCATCAAATTTCTTGATAGCATTGATGCATGATCCAATTTTTAAGCCACGCTTTGTTTTGTATGTGACTTGTTTTTAGGCTAAGAAAAACAAACTAGGACAATAACATCCAATCATTGTTGTAATTTGGCATAACTAGAGATTTGAAGAAAAGTTACTAACATCTGCATCTCTTGTCGTAACCCACTCCACACTTTCCAACTAGACTTTGTCAGTTTTGCATTCAAATTTCAGAAACTATCTGAAATTGAGTTATATACTTCTTGCATAGTTGCTGTCTGTTTGCCGAGAAAACAGAGGAAACTGGAAACAAAATGAATTTTCATAAGCAATGGTACTTTAGATATATCAATTGATTGGGGCTTGATTGGCCTGGTCTTAAACTGAGGTCATCTAAGTGGAGTTTATTGCTTGGCTCTTCATCCGAACTTTTTAAAAGGAGAAGGAGATGTCATATAGGTGTTACCCTCCCCATTACATGTTATTTTGTGATGGTTAATTTTGGGTGAATCCTATTTAGTTAGAAGTTCTATTGTGTGTTGATTGAATGAAGTTAATTCTAATTAGTCTAATTATATCAATTACTTCGCTTAATCTTGAATTAATTCTTGTTGGTTTCTTAATACTTTATGATGCCATTAGCTAATCTAAAGCCTGAGGTTGGGGCTGTGACAAATTTCAGTTCTCCTTTGAGGTAAATTTAAGAATATGGAAATTAAATAATGGTAAAGATGATGTGTGGGCCATCAAGGGGTTGTTCATAGTAGAAAATTCATCTGATTACCATCATGTTCTAAGGCTCTACTTGCTTGTCATTAGTTTGCTCATTTCATCAATTGATTTTTTTTTTTTAATCTCTTCTTTGTCCCTATATTTTTTTTTGGGGGTCATAAATTTATATACCTACTTTTCATTTTAAGAGGTCGTGACTTAGAGAAGTTGCAAGTGTTATCTTATCCTAGTGCTTTCGTGCTGGTTCGATTCATGAGAATCAGTTTATCAATAAGAAGGTGGGGAAAGACTGTCCACTCACTTGAAGCCTTGTGCACTGGGTGCAACCTTTATATATATTTTTATATTGGCTTCTTAGTTAAAAAAGCTTGGAGAATAGTAAGATTAATTTAGTTAGGTTTGCCGCCTAAAAAAAGGAAAAAATAGTGAGGTTTAAATATTTCAAGAAAGTAATTGTTCTGTAATATTGATTTATTCAATATTTTTGCTCAATGAGTTTTGGATTTCGTTTTGTATATATATATATTTCTTTCCAGTTACCTTGTGAAATTTACATATGGTTTTCTTCATGTAGTTCCTTTTGTGATCACTTTGGGTACAAATTATCAAAAACAAAGGTGGATATTCTATCAAAAAGAAAATAGAAATATAAATGGGAGGTGCCTGCTTTTGATATACCAAATTGCAAGTGGATAGGGACAGGAGAATGTTTTATAAAGGTACTTATTTATTTGGTCTTTGTGTTGTTTATTGATTCTTGTCTGTCAATCTGTCTTGCAAATTTATTCTTTATAATAAAGGAACCCATTAATAACTGTTTCATGTGAGTTTTGAAAGGACATCTTCCTTGTATATATAGTGTATATTATGGTTGCTTAGTTTTCTTAGTTTTTGGTGTGCTGCCAAATATGGTGGTTTCAGGTTGAGGATATAGAGAAAGTAGGTAAACAGATAATGATGCAGTACATGAGAAAGTCAAAGAAAAGTAAATTCAAAAGAGAGAAACTTCGAAAATCAACATTATTTGAAGGCAAGGCTTATTGGTTTATATGGGTTTTACAAGTCAAAACCTTAAGTTGCTTATTTGGAAGGCTTTGTTGTATTAAAGTCTAGGTCTTTAGAAGTCTTTATTTAGCCATGTAATGTTGTCAATTACAAAGAGAAGAAGTTTGAGAACCTTTAGCAGTTTTGAAGCTCACAATCGAAAGGACTTTTGAGGGCGTGGATCAGACCTTTCTTATTTCTAAGAAGTGTCCATTTTGTATAGCCGGTATACTACCCCATTTCTTGATCTGTTTCTGGTTTTCATTGATTTTGGAGATAGAAGTCTGTATAAATGTTTCTTTCTTGTTGTCCTCTTTTCTGATAGTTGTATATGGGCGACACTCACTCAGTGCCTTGTTGGTAATACTTGTCCAAAAAAAGAAAAAAATAAAGGGTCTCCATGTGATTGTAGGCAACCATGATGTTATTTATTATTCTTGTTTAAATTCATGCCCATGGTCTCTGTTCTATTGTTCAGTTGGGTGAATGTTGAATTTTTGTTGAAGCTCTCTAGTATGACAAAGTAGAAAAAGGTTATGCTGTGTAGTTTGTGCATTATAACATCTATTTGTAGCAAGGAAGTCCTTTTCTTGTGATCAAGCCTCACTGTGCAATGTTTGTTCCAAGATCCACAAGTTGTAACTGGCTCTCATGATACAATGATAAAGTTCTGGGATCTTAGATTTGGTAATCAATATTTTGGTTTTTATTTTGTGTGCTTTTGTTTGTGTGTTTCTTTTCTTCTTTTAGTTTCTAATGATAGCAATTGATTTTTGTTTGGCATTTCTTTTCTCCTTTTAGTTTCTAATGATAGCAATTGATTTTTGTTTGGCAGGTAAAACAATGAAAACCCTTACACATCATAAAAAAATCTGTATGAGCAATGGCTTTACATCCCAAAGAGTCTATAAATATAATTTGTTCATTTGCAAGCCGAGTGTTGATACAATTGAATCAACCCATGATAGTGCACTCGCAAGAAGATATATGGGTAAATTTTGTACCGTTTAGAACTTGAAGATAGTTTTTTTTTTTTTTTTTTTAGTGGAGATGATTTAGAATTTTTTGGACGATTTTGAAGTTGAGGATAATTTTTTATGTTTAGACATAGTTTTTGGATGATTTGTAATGTACAGACAATTTTTGGATGTTCGAAACTTATAAATAGTTTTTTTGATGTTTGAAATAATATTTTGGTGGTTGATTGATATTTTGTGATGTTTATTTGTAATATTTGTTAGATTGTACAAAATTTGTCAAATAGAACCTGCTGAATTTATAAAAAAATAAAAAAAATAAAAAACTGCATATTCTACGGCAGGCAGAGCAAATCGTTGTATTATATATTTTACGGCACGCAATCAGCGTTGTGGTTTATCTTACCAATTAACGGCATGTAAAAGTAGTCGTAGAAAAAGTAATGACGACGCACAAAATCTGTCGTTAAATAGTTTTTAACGGCGTACTAAAGCATGTCGTAGAAGACGTAATAACGACGCACAAAATCTGTCGTTAAATAGTTTTTAATGGCGTACGAAGCATGTCGTTGAAAGTAAATGACTTTCCATGACTGGTCATAATATGACGTGCGCTTGCACGTCGTAGAAGGGTTTTTATGGCGTGCATTGCGCATCGTAAAAACCCTTTTTTGTTGTAGTGATCGCACGCGGAATAAAATGAGGATGGTGTGAACACCGGGATGCACCCGAATGTTTGTAACCAAAACGAACAATCCTAACTTGTCTCACATGCGAGGGGAAAAGGTGGTGTAAATGCTAGGACGCACCCGAATGCTTTGAACCAAAAAGAGTGGTGTAAACACCGGGACACACCCGAATGCTTTTAACCAAAAGGAGTGGTGTAAACACCGGGATGCACCCGAATGCTTTTAACCAAAAGGAGTGGTGTAAACACCGGAACGCACCCGAATGCTTTTAACCAAAAGGAGTGGTGTAAACACCGGGATGGACCCGAATGCTTTTAACCAAAAGGGGTAGTGTATACACCGGGACGCACCCGAATGCTTTTTAACCAAAAGGAGTGGTGTTAACACCGGGACGCACTTGAATGCTTTTAACCAAAAGGAGTGGTGTAAACATCGGGACGCACCTGAATGCTTTTAACCAAAAGGAGTGGTCCTAACGCGTTTCACGCGCGAGGAGAGAGAGTAAAAGGATGTAACTCGAAGGGCACAAATGATTTTACCTGGAACTCCTCTAAATGGACTGAGCATACAATACCATGCCTGTGCTGACTCCGCTGAATGAACCGTACATACAATATCGTGCCTGTACAAAGGCGTGTTATGTAACGACAGTGCATTTTCCATGCATGAAACAAGAATGAGAGCATATTCTATGCAACAATGGAGAAGCGCATATTCTATGCACGACATCAACCGAGATATAATGGCATGTTCTACGCAAACGAAACAATTTAAGAGCATATTCTATGCATGATTGGAAATAGGAGCATATTCTATGCATGATTCAAAGACAAATGCATATATTCCATGCATGATTCAAGAGCAAGTGCAATAAGCATGTTCTATGCGACAGTATAAGTGGAATGTACGTTCCATGCAACAACAACAAAAGCATATTTGTCAAAACCAATTCAAGAACAACTTCTAATTCACCTCTCGGGAAAGTTGCAATATGTTAAAAAGGGTACACCTTGCTTATGTGTGATGAACATTGTGCACTGGAATGCACGTTCCAAGCTTCCATAGAGGCATTCTGAACTCAATAATGAACAATCCCTCAATGTTCAAATCCAAGGACACAAAACAGAACCAGGGACACAGAGGAGACCCTTGGACACCTGCCGGCCACAAGAGGGGGCCGCCGGCCACCTGCTGGCCATTGGCGTGCCTTGCCGGCCATCGATGGTGCCTTGCAGGCCATCGATGGTGCCTTGCAGGCCATCAATGGCAGGCCGAGGGTAAAAAGGGGTTTTCGGCTTGGGCCTTTAAGTATGGGTCACCACACCTCATTTCCTCACTTCCCCTTGACCGAAAATGCTCTCTTTCTCTCCCTAGGTGCTTTCCCTCTCTAGATCTGAGTCTTTTACACATTTTCCAACGCCCCACACAAACTTTATTCGCTAAATCCTCCTAGTTTTCTTCGCTTTGAACCGATTGGAATTTGATTTCAATGGTTCTTTCCTCATTTCCACCATTCTAGGCTCATTCCCCTTGAGTTTCTCTCAAGTTCTGTGCACTTTTCCCAGCTTTGACTTTTTCCAAGTTCACCAATTTTTCTTCACTTTTCACCCATTTCACACCTATTTTTAGATGGCAGATGATTTTCCCCATAATGGGGCTCCTGCCAAGCTTCCCCTAGTAGACTTTGAGGCAGACATCGAGGCTGAGCTAGAGCCGTTATCGTTGAGTATACGGCCTTTTGATCCAGCGGGGTATCATCCTCAGACACACATATTACCCACTACCGGAGGCATCAGATGTTTTACTGATTTCGCTGAGGACGCGCCGGAGGACCTTCTGTTGAGGGAGCTAGAGTCTCATTTATTGGCCGTTGCCATTGCGGTACGAAATCTGTTTCTATGCATTTCTGCCTTAATTGTTTGCATTTCTTGCATTGCCTTCATTTGACTGTATCTCATACACTGCCTTGATCTGATTACATCTCATGCACTGCCACAGGGTGAGTCTCGTGCATTTAGGGGCTATGGTGCGACGACTGCTCAAGATTGGTATGGCGAGCTCCCAACCGAAGTTTGTGACATCATTGATGAGGCAGGCTTCGGCCTCTTCTGCTCCAGCTTGACTTGGGTTACCGCGAGCCGTTCACTTCTTGGAGCACTAGTGGAGAGATGGTGGGACACCCCCAACTCTCTCCACCTTTCTACCTCAGGGGAGTTGACAATGACTCCTTATGAATTTGCCATGATCACCGGCTTAGGCGTAGGGGGTGATCCGATTCCTCTTGATCTTGATATGGGGGAGTAGGAGGCAGCATGGCTCGAGCTGCTTGGGGCACATCCACCGATATATCGGACAAGTATGGTGCGATACACCTAGTTCGAGGAGTAGTTCAGGGGGACCGAGCCTGAGATGATAGAGGAGATAGAGCAGTATGCCAGGGGCTTCCTCATGTTCATCTTCGGTACCACCTTGTTTTCAAACAGGTGGAACATCGTGGGCCTGTATTTGCTGAGTGCCTTGGTGACTCTTCCTTGAGTTCAGTTTTACGATTGGGACGGAGCCAGCCTCACCACATTGTACGGATATATCAGCTCTTCTTCCTATCTGAAAGGGAACTTGGTTAGAGGCTACTGGTGAGCCTGGGAGGTACACATCTTAGTTCACTCTTCACACTTTACATTTTCTGCTCAGCATTTCTCGCTTTACATTAGTTCAACACATGTGCTTTCTGCTTTGCACTTTCTATATCTGTTCATACTGTAAGCTTTCTGCTTTGCATTTTCTATATCTATTCATACGCTGTATACTGATCACATATCACTGCACTTTCTCCATAGCTATGGGTATACGCATACTTCCCGACTCTTGCCCCAGAGCCTGTAGATAAGGTTCTATTGACGGTCTTCTTTTCTCAAGTATATGACGGCCAACTTCGCCGTAGGACTCGTGAGCCCCTCATGTTTTTCTGCCAGTAGTGTAACACGGTAGCAGCGCACGAGGTAACTCGAAACACAGTCATTTTTTGCTTTACAGCTGTTTTGATTCATACATTAGCAATTGACAGTAACTAATAACCTGTTCACTTTCCATTTCAGATCACATGGCAACCCTGGACCTCGATATCGATAGGGCTTCAAGCCCAGTACCGTGTGGCTTGGGGAATTTCCCTCTATCATATCCTTCTTGAGGGCTTGATTTGTCGGGCCTGGTTCCTAGGTGAGCGCTTCGTGCACCCGACCATGGACCTACCTGCTCTGTCTATACCAATGGCACCACTAGTATCCATGAGAGCGACAGACAGGCTATCTACTGACGGGGTGATCCAATTCATGGTAGGCTTGGAGGTAGAGTATTTCCGTGTAGAGGGTGACTACGCGACCTTTATCTAGACACACTTGATGCCGCCTCTGACTGGTGTTCGCGGGGGTGAGGGAGTGGGAGCTCCAGTCGCGAGAGCAAGACGCAGAGTGACCCGGCCGACCAGAGCCCGTGGCAGAGGGGCTTCCCAGGCGAGGTAGGGGACTAGATGGCCAGAGTTGCCTACTACACTCACATGTTGGCGGTATACTAGGGAGGCCTATCAGATCCCAATTGAGCCTGCAGCAGCTGGACATAGATACACCAGAGCCTAGGATGCACCTCCGGTATGTATAATATTTTTAGTTTTCCCATCTCTTTCTCATATTTGTTTGTTCTGGACATTAATCATCCCCAATGCATTTGCAGGTACCCCCAGGATACATCGAGGATCTGTTTGAGCTACTAGCCTCATTTGAGGGCATGATATTGAGGAGGGAGGCACTTTTTGGCTTCCACGACATTCAGGTAATTTCTTCAGTTTTCTTGCATTCCAGTCATCAAATTTCCACTGACACACTGAAACTGACATGAGAACTTCCCCACACTGCACTAATACACTACACTCCCATACTGCGTTCACACACTGTACCTGACTTCAGCGTATACACATTCTGCCCTATACTTGCATTGATACACATACTGTGGCTGACATAAGACAACTGCCTTTTCAGGTCCCACCCATACCGGGTGTGCCAGCAGGAGCATCACCAGGACCAGTAGTGCCTTCTCCGGCGGCAGGAAGAGAGAGAAAGGCTCCAGTGCGCAGCCGAGGCCAAGCTAGGGGCACCCAAGCTGAGAGTGGCCCTTCAGAGCCTATTTTGAGCAATGATTATACTGAGACCAGCGAGGCCGAGGTGGTAGCGAGTCAGCATTTAGAGTCGTCAGAGAGTAGAGATGATGACACTGGCTTGGGTTCTAAGAGTGGGGATGTTGACGCTGAGGAGGGCTCTGAGGCGGGGAATGGAGATGGCTCCGGTTCAGACTCTAATCCAGATTCAAACAGTGGCGCTGATGGAGACAGTGCTGCAGAGTTCGCTCCGCCGAGAAAGAGGATGAAGGGGGCCTCTAGATCCTGAGATGGACAGCGCTGATTTTTGTATTTTTGCTTAGTTTCTTTTGGTTTATAGTGTTAGCACATTGTACAGCCTCAGACAAGTTTTATTTTCTTTAAAAACTTGTACTGCACCTTTCGTGAAAATAACCATGTTCAGAATGAAAACCAAGTTTATTTTTGAAAAAGTGTTGTATTTTATATCATGAGCACTGCATTGCATGAAAAAAAAAAAAAAAAAGAGATTGACTTTGACATTGGAAACCAAATACTTGTATTGTCACAACAGCCTGAATCAGGTAACGAACCGACCAACAACTGAAATGCAAACAAAGCACTATACAACTCGATAAGCAAAACAACTCGATAAACAACAAATACAACTCGATGAACTACAAAACAATAACTCGATAGATAAAAGCAACACAAGTACAACTCGATAAGCAAAACAAGTAGATCTCAACAATCGTGCTAAAGCTCGAAAAGACTCAAAACAGGACTCTAACACACATAAAACACATGCTTTCAGCACTTTCCAGCACAAAGAAGAATAACAAGCTTGGGAAGAAGACTGCCGGCCTTAAGGGTGAATGCTGGCCACCTATTGGCCATGAGGGGTAGCCTGCCGGCCATCTGGACCTCTTGCTGGCCATCAATGATACCTTGCCAGCCATCAATGTGCAGGACCCCCACATTGTTGACACCTGGCTTCCACTCACTGCCTTATCTTCTACAAAAGGCTGAGCTTTGTGATTTCTTCATTCAAACTGCAAATTCTTCACAAATGGAGCCATTTTTTGCTGAAAAACTCTCGAATTGGATTGCAACTTTGGATGGCTCAAAAAAGCTAAATTTCTGGGATTTCGGCATAAATGCACTATTCTCGCTGAGTCGTTCTCTACTTTGCTTTCCGTTCCTTTATGCTACGGCTAGATGTTGGAACCTGATCACGCACGTATGCTCGACAATCGAAGAATTTCAAGTGCTAATGGAGTCCTGGCACAATGAGGAAATCTTGCCTCAACCCCGTTTTGGTCACATCCAAGCTTTGGGAAGGATGTGTGGGCTCACTTTGCATGAGGCTCAATCCTTGGTTCACAATGGAGAGCGGGGCATCCCTAGTTTGATTTATCAATTTTCTGATGCCGGTGACCGAGGCGATCTTCTTTGGTGGGGTTTTCGACAACCCGCCCTCTGTTTGTGCATGTTAGCGCATTTCCTCCTTGCCCCTAGTGTCGGTGGGTCTAGTATTCGGCTAGTTGAAGTGGCGCAAGGCTTGAAAGAGGGAAATAGCTGTATGGGCTTGGTACTGGCCGAGACTTTGATAGGTTTGGATGCCTTCTATCGGCGGGAGATGAACAAATTTGTGGGGAGTCCACTACTTCTTCAAATAATGTTTCCCACCCTTTCTAATATGTGTTTCTCACATCACTCGGCACTCATGCTCTGCTTTTCATTCAAAGCCCTTTTCTAACTCTTCTCTCAACATACACCTCTCTGTTCTTCAATCTCTCTTTTCTTTCATCCCTCTCTAGATGGACAGATTGAAGGTAGTGGATTCTTTCCCTACACATTCAGCATGAGGCTATTTCTTTCACCAATGGCTAGTGGATTTCTCGAACAAGGGATGGTGGTGCCATTGGATGTGCAACAGGCCTGCTGTTGACATTGCTTGGCGTTGTCCCTGGTTTGATCTGCCCGAGATGAGCTACAACATGGCTCGATAACCTGGAATTCAACTGATTGGCCTGGCACATTGTGTATTCTACTTTCCGTTCCGATTCAAGCGTCAATTCGGACACGACCAGACTTGTTCAGAAGAGGGGGTAGAGTACCCGGCTTCGTTCCCAATCCGAGGTTCACAATTGTCTTGATATCCCACTGCATGGAGGATGAGAGAGCTTCTGGCTCCTGTCCCTAGTTTTAACTACGCACTTTCTGGTAAGTGCCTAACTTGGCTCAAAGATGAAGCACAAACCGGGCCCACTTTAGCATCAGAAGCTTCCACAAGCACACGCGGGGGACGTAGGAACACCTGACTCATCTATGCCCCAAGTTTATTGCTTTGATCTTACTTTTCAAGTTTTCTTTTTGAATGTAATAAAAGCAACTTTTATTTGCATCCAGAGTTGGAGAACTTTGTATTGAAATCAATGAAATAGAAGTTGTGGGCACTAAAAATTTTCCTTCTGGTCCAAAAATGGTCTAAGTTGTAAAAAGATTAATTTGAACAAAATCAACTTTTATTAAAACTTTTCAAAACCATTTTCAACAAGGATCACAACTTGACACACATGGAATCTATCCTTGAGATGTACAAACCCCGAATCCAGAAATGGAAAACTGCCCCTTGACTGAATAGCACTGCTTAACACTGTAGCCAACTTTTCTCTCAGAGTAAGGATCACAACCGAACTTTCAAATAACGAACAGACAAGGATGCCTTGATCAAACATATGAACACAGTTGATTTGGAGGGGCTTACGGCCAGACTTCATGATGAAGTTGCCTACGTATCCCGAAGATGGGAATCAAGCCTTACGTAGTTCAGTTTGGGTTTGCTCGGGTATTAACACTCTCTTTTTACACTCTAAATTTTGCCAAGGCCGCCCTTTCTGGGTTTTCAACCTTGCGAGTTCAGTTTTTATTTTTCCAATTTTTTGTGCTTTAACTTTTGCCTAGGTTGCCTTCCAGGTTTTCGGCCTAGTGAGCCTCTCAGGGGTAATATTTCTTCAACTTGTCCATATTGATCGGTTGGGAAAATTCTAGGCCATCCAGGTCCATAAGTATAACAGCTCCACCCGACCAAATGGTTTTGATAATATAAGGACCAGTCCAATTGGGTCTGAACTTGCCCCTAGGGTCATGGATGGGAGCTCAGTTGTCTTTCAGCACCAAATCCCTTTCCTTAAGATTTCGAGACTTAACTTTCTTGTTAAAAGCCCTGGCAATCCTGCGTTGATATCCCTAAACATGGTATAGTGCTTTCAGCCTCCTCTCATCAAACAACATCAATTTTTCAAACCTGTTCTGCTGCCAATTCGCCTTTGCTATCTAACAGTCAACCATAACTCGCAGCGATGGAACTTCTATTTCGATCGGCAAACCAACTTCCATCCCATAAACCAGAGAGTATGGAGTTGCCCCAGTAGATGTCCGCATTGAAGTTTTGTAGCCCTAGAGAGCAAATGGCAATTTGTCTAGCTAGTCCCTGTAGGTCTCAACCATTTTCTGCAAAATGTGCTTGATGTTCTTGTTGGTAGCCTCAACAGCTCCGTTGGTTTGCGACCGATATGTAGATGACTTATGAAAAGCTACGTTGTATTTCTCCAATAAGTCAATCACTTCTTTCTTGAAATGGGAGCCATTGTCTGAAATGATCTCATTCGGGACTCCATAACGGCAAATGATGTTGTTGCAGATGAACTTAGCCATATGCGTTGCTTTCAACATTGCATAAGATTGAGCTTCCACCCACTTTGTGAAATAATCAATTGCCACCAGAATGTACTCGTGCCCATTTGACCCTTTCGGTGTAACTGCCCTAATGACGTCAATTCCCCAAACTGAGAAAGGCCATAGTGAAGTCATGTTGTACAACTTCGACGGCGGGATATTCATGCGATTTACATGGATTTGGCATTTGTGGCATCGTCGAACAAAACCAATACAATCCTCCTCCATGGTAGACCAGTAGTAACCTTGCCTGAGAATCTTTCGGGCTAACATTACTCCGTTTATGTGCACTCCACACTCTTCCCCATGAATGGCCTTCATTAGGCGCTTTGACTCTTCTGCGTTCACACATAGCTTGTGCATTCCCAGATGACCCCTCTTATACAACTTAGCCCCGCGGATGATAAATTGAATGGCCGTCCGCTGTATTGCCCTTTTATCTTTGGCATTTGCCCCTGGTGGACAAACCTCATTTTCCAAGAAGTTCCAGATATCATAATACCAGGGGTTTCGATCTTGCACTTCATCTATTGCGGCGATCAACTCGTAGGCCGGCGTATATCTCTGTTCAATAATGATCGGACGCATCTGGACTCCAAATGGGATGTCTATCATGGAAGATAGAGTTGATAAAGCATCAACGAACCTGTTGTTCTCTCTTAGTAGATGCGTGAAGGTCAGTTTCTCAAACCTAGGAATCACAACATCTAGGGTTTGGTGATAGATCTTCATCTTTTCTTCTTTGACCTTCCAGTCTTCGTTTGCTTGAGACACAACTAGATTCGAGTCGCCGATGACGTCCAATGTTTTTGACCCTAGTTCCAGGGCGACTTCCAAACCAGCGATACACGCCTCATATTATGCTTCGTTGTTAGATACCTTGAACCAAAGTTTGCAGGTTAAAGGTATATGGGAATTGTCGGGTGCTATCAGCAACACCCCTATCCCATAACCGTACTGGTTAGACGCTCTGTCAAAGTACATTGTCCAAATGTCTTCCTCGACTTGCAGAATTGCTTCATCTGGAAACAGGTATTCTACCGCTTCATTCCCTTCCACTGGGTAATCTGCCAGGAACTCTACTACTGCTCTTCCCTTGACAGACTTGTGAGTCATATACTTCAAATCAAATTCGAAGAGAAGAAGCAACCAACGGGCTAGCCTACCTATAAGCACTAGTTTCTTGAAGAGATATTTGATAGAATCTAATCTCGAAACCAGAATTACAGAGTGAGCTAACAGGTAGTGCCTCAACTTCCTGGTAGTCCATACCAAGGCTAAGCAAGCTTTCTCCAGCGGGATGTAACGGGTCTCATAGTTTGGCATTTTCTTACTTAAATAGTAGATGGCTTTCTCCACCCTATCTTCAAATTCTTGAGCAATCATGCATCCCATCGTTGTGTCCGTTACTGACAGATATAGAATCAAGGGCTTCCCCGGCTCTGGTGGCGACAACACAGGCTGGTTCTGAAGGTACTACTTGATCTGCTCAAAAGCAAACTAACATCGGTCATTCCATTGGAATATCTTTCATTTCTTCATGAGACCAAATAGTGGTTCACAAGTCAAGGTTAATTTTGAAATAAATCGTCTTATGAATTGCACTTTACACAGAAAGCCTCACACCTCATTTTCGGTCCTTAGTGATGGCATTTCTAGGATGGCCTTGATTTTGGAAGGATCTACCTCGATGCCCCTCTGTGTGATCAAGAACCCCAGCATTTTTCCTGCTGTTATGCTAAAAGTACACTTCTGTGGATTTAGCCTCAACCGATATTCTCTGATCCATTGAAAGAATTTCTTCAAGGCGGTGTAGTGGCCCTCTCTTCCCTTGGACTTGACAATCATGTCATCCACATACACCTTAACCTCTTTATGGTTCATATCATGTAGAATTGTGGTTGTAACCCGTTGATAGGTAGCCCCAGCATTCTTAAGCCCAAACGGCATTACCCTGTAGCAGTAGGTTCCCCACGGTGTAGTGAAGGCGGTTTTCTCTTTGTATTCAGGTGCCATTAGAATCTGGTTATACCGGGAAAATCCATCCATGCAAGAGAGCAATGCATGGCCTGTGGTGAAGTCCACCAATTCGTCGATGTGCAGTAGAGGAAAGTCATCCTTCGGAATGGCTCTGTTCAAATCTCTAAAATCCACACACACCTGAATTCTGCCATCTTTCTTTGGCACCGGAACAATCTTGGCCAACCAAGTCGGATACTCAGATACTAGCAAAAACCCTGGGTCTATCTGCTTGGTGACCTCTTCATTAATCTTTAAAGGCCAATCTGGGCATATTCTCCGCAGCTTCTGTTTGATGGGTCGGGCCTCGGGGTCAAGAGGGATCCGATGCTCTACAATCTCAGGATCGATTCCAGGTATGTCTTCGTAGGACCACGCCAAAACATCTTTAAAATCTTTTAATAAAGCGACTAAGCATTTGCGCTCCTCCGAAGACAACGTGGACCCGATCTGGACCGGACGCGGATCCTTCTTAGTATCCACATTGATTGAATTGATTTCATCAACAAGGGGTTTTACAAACCTCTCCTCCTCTCGATTAATCAAATGTTTCAAAACCAGAGGAATTCCTTCCTCATCTTTTTCACTAAAATTTTGAAAATCATGATCAACGCAATACACTAGTGGCACAGAGAAGTACTCAGAATCTGCAGTGGTATTCTCATTCAAAAGGCTCAGCTCATCTAATTCCTTGGTTACAACCGACTCAAAAGAGAAGGAAAAAGATGACCTAGACAAAACCACGGCATCCGGGTGATCAACCCTAGGAATACCGGACCTAGACTTGGACAAAACCACGGCATCCGGGTGATCAACCCTAGGAATACAACAGACTCTATGGAATCAGATTCTGGTTCACTACTTGACTTAGAACTGCTGGACAGGAGGCCCTCCTCCAGCTGCCAAATGAGGGATAGTGCGTCCGATGCATCCAAGATACCGCTAGAAGGGTTAGCACCCGGTTGGTCTCTGATCATGGAAACGTTTAGGTTATCCCCCAAGCTCTCTGAGTTGATCTGAGGATCCGAAAGGAGACATGCCAGTGCTGCTCCTACTTCAAGTTCACTGCTGTTGGAATCACTTTCTGTGCTCTTTGCAGCCTTAGCAGTTTGCTCATTCTGTTCCTCTGTGTCACTCTCTTGTAGCTGTAAGTCGAAGAAAATCTCAAAGCCGGGAACTTGCTAGCCCTTAGAGTTGAACCAAGGTTTGGGGAAACCACAGAATGGGAAGTCTTCACCCTCCCGAGCAAAATAGCCATTCAGGGTTCCCCGGATTGGTCGGTGTACAAGTTCATAGTGCTTCCCGCTTTGCTTTGCTCTAGCTCTTCCAGCCATTTTTTTCCCTTTCCTCACCCAGTCCTCTTTGGTGGGCGTATAGCCAAGACCAAAGGCATGCGGGTTATGTGGCACGTCGGCCACAGGTATAGTGACCTTTGGCAGAAGATGTATAGATGAATTACCAAAGACTATGGCCACCCCTTTCCCATAGGGATACTTCAGCATTTGGTGGAGGGTGGAAGAGACATCTCTTACTTGGTGTAGTCAGGGTCGCCAAAGTAGTAGGTTGAAAGTGGCTAGAACATCCAAGATGTGAAATTCAATATCCCATTGAACGGGTCCAACCTGTACTTTGATCTGCACTGTTCCCACTACCTCTTTGCTTTTATTATCATACGCCCGGATCACCTAGGCTGTAGACACAAAATCGGCCGGTTTCAGGCCAATAACATAAGTCGTGCAGCATGGACAGATGTTGATTGCTGATCCGGTGTCAACTAATACTACTGGTATCCACTTTTCCCGGCACTCTACGGATATGTATAAAGGCTTATTGTGTGTAGAGCCTTCCGACGGTAATTCCTTGTTGAAAAAGGTCAAAGTCCACGCAGCGCCTCCCAGGAAGACTAATCCCACCAGTTGTTTTGGGTTAGTCTCAATAGACAACTTGGCTTTATCCATCGCCGACAGTACAGCCTGTTTGTGCACTCGTGAAGCCATAAGCTACCCCCAGATAGATATGTCAGATTGAATCTTCTTTAACTATTTCAGCACAGCTTCTTCCTCCAACAGTTTTCCTTATGTTTCTCTACCTCTTTGTCCTTCCCAGATGCTTCGGGTTGGTCCAGATGCGGGGGTTTGAAATATCGGCCACTTCGTGTCATGTGATTGACTTCTTCCTCATACCGGGTGTTGTCAGGAAGGCCTTCACCCCAATCTTCATCAGTGTGGGCAAGATGCAGATCATCATCTTCCCACCACATACCTCCGGCAACCAACAAGCAATTGTCCGGTTCCGGTCTAAGTATTCCCTCAGTAAAAACATTCCCCATGGGGCGTTGAGCTATTCCAGCTTCTTGATCACTTTCACTCATTTCTTGCCCGAACAGCTTCAGTGCGGCTTCTTGTTCTGTATGTACAGTGCTAACAATGCCCAGTTCTTGAGTCAATTGTTCTTCATCAGCATTTTCTGGTAGTTTACCCTTTCCATCGACCATTCTAGCCATTGCTGTGGTTCCCGCTTTCTGTTCCCCAAGCTTCGATTCAGTTCCCTCGTCTATATCGGGTTCATCACTTAGCTACCCGGAATTGTCTGTTGACCCATTCAGATCAAACCAATTAATATGCACATCTCCTTGATCTGGGTCATTAAAGAACTGCAAATTATCTATATCCTCCTCCAGGTCGGCTAGATCATCTAATCCCTGACTTGGACCATCTTCTCAGACTACACTAACCTCCATTCTAGTCGACAACACCACTTCTGGCTTAGCTTGATTGATCAGCACATCATAGCAGCTCGGGTCGTGTGTCTCTTCAGGTAAATCCTTAAATCCCTCGGGCAAGAGACTGATATTCTCCACCGAGGATGACCTCCCTTCATCTTCCACTATCACCACTACAGGTTCAAGTTGGAGTGAGGACACGCTCATCATGCACAAGTCTGTGGTCTCAGGGATGAACAACGCCGGTTTGGGTAGGTGGGAAAGGGTGATATATATACTGGGGTCATAAGGGACGGCCAGTGTGCGGATGAGGTTTATTTGCCGGGGTGGAGGGGCTTGGTTATGTGATGGGAGAGGATTTGTAGTGACGTTGGGTTTTTCGAGAGTTGCTATCACCTTATTGTCAATGAGATCTTGAATCTCATGACGTAATCTGAAGCACTAATCAGTATCATAACCATGCTGTTGGTGGAAAGCATAGTATTTGGTCGGGTTGTGTTTCGGAGGGAGAGGATCGGGTCGTGGGCGTTGTTCTAATGACTTAAGATATCCCTTTTTGACTAGGATCCTCAGGGTTGCGGATAGGGACATATAAAGCGGGGTGAAGACCCTCTGGCCTCGGGCCTAATGGCTTGAGGTTTGTGAAGTTGTGTTGGATGTACCAGCAAAGGGGGTGGTAGTCTTGGGTGTGGTGGTGACCATGCTCACATCCGAAGGCCGTGCAGAGGTGCCACCAGTCGTGGCTGCATTGGAGCTACGTGTAAAGGGACTCTTGGGTTGTTCCTTTCCACTGTCTATCAGCACTTGCTTTATCGCATCCTCAATTTGAACTCCTATTTCATGGAGCTTAGCAAATGTAAACAGACGCAAGACTATCATCTTCTGTAATAATCTCCCCTGTAGATTATGGACCACCATTCGGATCTGGTCCTTTTCAAACGGCCTGATAGTCATCATGGAGGCCTTGGCCCTCCATTCGGTCACAAAATCCGAGAAGCCTTCATTCGGCTCTTGACGAGTCGCTTCAAGATCACGAGCAGTGACCTCAATTTGAGTATTGTAGGAGTACTGTGCTATGAAGGCCTTGGCCATTTCCTCCCAGTTTCTCTTTACAGAGTCTTCAAGCTTGGCATACCAGATGGCCGCTATACCCAACAGGATCCAACCGAAAAGCGACAACTTCTACAGTCTGGCGAGACCCATTGGTCGTAGGATATTAGAGAATAGCTGTAGATGGACCATAGGATCCTCGGAGCTGTCTAACTAGTCTATATTCGGCATCTTGAATCTGTCCAGGAAAGTTACGGCGGCATCTATGTACCCATCCTCAATGTCAGGGATTGAATGCACACCATGCGCCCGTTTGAAGAGCTTTTCTAGCTTGTTGACCTTCAGTGTCGTAAGGTCAACCTCGAATTTAAACGGCGCCTCCATTTGGTAAATTGGTGCCTTGGAGGTCTGAAGTGGAATCGGATCTGCAAGGATGTCCATATTCTCTGGGACATTGACTGTGACCTCGGGCGCCGGAATTCCCACTGGGGGTGCATGGGATGCAGAGGCTACTGCTGGTTGTGGCTACTGTTGCTGAAGTCTTTCTATCACTTCTGCTTGGCGGGCTACGACCTCAGCTTGGCAAGTTGTGGTCTCAGCTTGATAGGCAGCGTCTAGCTGCATAGTCTCAATAGTCTGCTGGAGCTGACGAAGCATATCTTCCATGCTGACTGGGGGATGTTGAGCTATCAGAACTGGTGAATACTCTCTTTCTAGAGTAGAAGCAGAAGACTGGGCCTGACTGGTATAGGTGAAACAAAAGGTGACTGCTGGATAGGTGAATTCTGCCTGATCCTCTCCCGTCTGGTAACCGGTGGGAGTGAAACAAACACTGGTTCTCCCCTAACAAGATCCCCGGATCTACAAATCCTTCTAACTCAATTCTACAGTGCTTGGGGGGTAACAGAATCGTCTAAAGCAATGGTGAAAAACTACCTTGCAAAAGAAATAAAGCAAAAGAAAATAGAAATCAGAAACTGCACAGCATCTCTGCTCAGATTCTAATCAGTACACTGATGTAATCAAAGGTGTAGAACCATGCTCGATACTGAATTCTGCCTCCCAAAACCTGATACCCGGGCCTGCAACTGATACATACATTCCTATAGAGTTTCATCCTAAAAGCACATATCAAATAAGTGAGAGCCAAAACACCCCTATGATGGGGTAGGGTTACCCTGTCCTAATTTCGTGAGGAGCTAGGGATTCACTACGGAAAACAAGTGGTTTCATTAAATTCTTGCATTCGGGTAAGCAACCTGTCTTAGTTTGGAACAGTCTTTATGGTTTCTGATATGCAACTAGGTCGATTGGTCAAAAAGGGCACCTCAGCAAGACTACCTAATATACCTCTCACACCTAACACCGAGAAGTGAACTCAGGATCAAACAGTATAGCGGTAGTCCAGATCCAAGGGTTGTGTTCCCATCGTGGTAGACCCCGTAACCGGTCATCCTTTTGGCAAGCTTTTCCAAGCAAGCCTCCGGCAAACCACTCAGGAATAGTGGATGGCAAACACTGTGACTTAGGCGCATCGTTATAAATGCAAATGCAAAGAAACACATAAGTGTAGATAAAGCAACATATCATGAGTTCGAGTCAAGTTCTCTAAGTCCCCAGCAGAGTCGCCAGAAATTGTGAACTCGCCTTTTTCGCGCCCCTTTTCAGAAGGCTTGAAATGAAGGCCTCACAGTTCGGACTCTTGCGGTTCTGAATCTAGTCTCACAAGTGTAATGTGAAATTGATAAACACCAAAGAGTCCAGATCCGAAAAATCTTTTTGGAAAATCGATTTTAAATCAAATAATGCCAAAATTGGACTGCTTTGCCAGATATAGAGTCGCCACGTAAATATTTTATTTTGGAAAAATTTAGGAAACCCTGACTCGTGCCAAAAGCCACGTGTCCATCATCACTAAAGTTGCCTCAGCTCGAGAACTTAGGTACGAAATGGGAAGGTCATGGATTGAGCACCCCCGCTCGCCCGATCAAAGATTGGCCTCTACTAATCATGATATGATTTTTTGTAAACATTATGTGTTCTTGTTTCGGATATTAGCTAACATTACTATGTGATGCGCACAAGCAGGTATAGACTAGTTTGCTCAATTTGGAACAATTCAACTTATGTTCATTTTTGCGAAAATAGTTTGAATTTGCCACCTCAAGTGGGCTGAAAAGATACGGATTTGCCACTAAACATAGTGGGCTTGAAACATGATTTGCCACTCAAAAAAGTGGGCTTAAAGACGCACATTAGTTGAATTGCTCCAATTCAAGCAACAAGCCTTCATCTACAGGCATTCATGCAGTTTAGCATTTAAGCACATAGCCTCATGGCAAACATGCTAATTGTGGGGGCCGAATAGTTCTATTACGTACGGAGGCCGAATAACTTGAGGAAAGAAACCAAATTGTGAATTATACGGCTCCATCCCGGAGGGACAAAGGTCGAATAACCAGATCGGCCGAATAATCAGCTGTAGACCAGGCCGAGTACAAACAGTTAGCCGAATGAGGGATTATTCATTGGAAGAAAGGTGGGCCCAACCGTTAACATCAAGAACGACTATAAATAAGGAGAGTATCAGCTAACAAAAGGTATGTGAGAACAAGTAAGTTTAACTTAAGATATAAGCAACCAAGAAAGTATACACTAACTTATCCGTCGGAGTGTTAATTCCGGTACCCCCGAGCAGAGTGTTCATTCCTTTTCAGGTGACTGGCTAAGGATCTCGAGCATATTATTGGATCCAAAGAGTATTTCCAAACCACTTCTCCACAATTGGCGCCGTCTGTGGGAATACTCCAACACATCCATGGCGGGCGTGACGGAAGATCCTCCGGTAGTCGTTGACGACCTTACACCACGAGTTGACACCACTCCAAGCAATATGCTTGGACCAGAAAACATTACCGCACGAAGAGCCTTGAAATTCGACTCAACTGTCCAGACCTCACCCTCGACATCAGCACATGAGACAATGCAAGCAATTATGGATTAGGCGAAGCAAAACGAATAGAGGCTGGAGAACATGATGGCTGAGAACGAGCGCCTTCGATAGGATTTGGCCTTGGAGGTGGCAAAATCCCAACAGGCCATGCGCCAAGATCCAGGACGACCTCTGAGAAAGGATGGTCGACAACCTCGAATTCGGAGACAAGATAGTAGCAGTGATTCTGACTCGTTATCCTTAGGATCCAAAAAGAAGGGATGAGTCGAAATCTCTAGTTCTTCCGAAGGGAGTCCGCGTGAAAGGACTAAACGAAGAAGAAATGATTCAGACGAAGATGATCAACATGACCCCTTTGTGCGACGGATCGCAAGGGTGGTACTACCCAAAAAGTTTAAAGCTCCATCGTTCACCCTCTATGATGGAAAATCAGACCCCACTGATCACATTTGTCACTACAAGCAAGCCATGACACTACATGCAGACGACAAGGCCCTCATGTGCCGAATATTTCCCAGCAGTTTGGGACCATTGGCCGTTAGATGGTATTATAAATTAGAACTGGCATCGATTAAGAGCTTCCATCAACTCCAAAAATCCTTCAGGGCAAGGTTCATCACCAATGAGGTCCAGCCGAAGCAAGCCGATTCTCTGGGTAATGCAAATTTAACCACAGGAAACCCTACGTGCTTATTCGGCGCGCTATTGGGAATGCTTTAATCTCGTAGATGATGCCTGCAATGACTCCATGGCCATCACCGCCTTTAAAATGGGGTTGCACCCCGACAGTGCCCTTCGCAGCTCCCTGACCAGAAGGCCCTGCAAAATAGTCTGGTTGCTAATGAAGAAAGTCGAGGAATACTGTAAAGTGGAGGATGACGCCCTGCGGGTTAAAGCTGGGCATAAGGCCAACAAGACGGCCCCATCTGAGATCGTTCAGCCGATAAATTCTGTACCCTCACAGAGCCCTGAACCACGGAATCGGGCTAAACGAGACAAAAGACGAGATTCGCACCGATCAAATGACCAATGTTCACAACGGGCTAATGAACAACTTCAAGTGGATAGCCGGCGCATCAGGCGCGCGGACAAGAAATATACGGAGCTGTCAGAGCTGATCAGCACGGTTATGTCTAAAATTCAACATCTTCCGTTCTTCAAATGGCCACCCAAAATGGTGGGACCTCCCGACACGAGGAGACGGGATAGACGGTGCGAATATCACAAAGACCATAGACATGATATCGACAATTGTTATTCCTTGAAAGATCATCTTGAGGAGTTGGTACAGGACGGTTAGCTTAAGCAACATGTCCGAAAGAACAATTCAACCAAAACAGTTGCTTTACGACAAGATTCACCCCCACTCGGCGTAATCCATATGATATACAGCTTGTCAACGGCATCCGCGGTACATACAATTCAGTCGCATCTTGACCTACAAAAGCAAATCACACCAACGAAACGGCCCCATGAAGCTCCGAGTATTACTTTTGACGATTCTGATCTGGTCGGCGTAACGCTCCCCCACATTGATCCCTTGGTCATCGAACTAGGCATAAATTGATTCACCGTAGAACGCGTTCTCATTGACCAGGGGAGTACTTTAGAAGTTATGTACTACAAGACCTTCATCAAACTCGGGTTCACTGAGTTAGACCTGTCTCCAGCTCATTATCCGTTATTCGGCTTCAATGCCAATCCGGAATATCCGTTGGGCAAAATCACTCTACCAGTTCGAGCGGGCTCCCGATCAGTGGATGTGGAAGTTTTTGGTTGCTAAGCTTCCCTCGCCGTATAATCTCATCATGGGAAAAACTTGGCTGTATACGATGCAGGCCGTGCCAAGCACCTATCATCAACTACTCCGCTTCCCGACTGAACGCGGCATTGAACAAATCCGTGGTTCCCAGAAATCGGCACAAGCATGTTACCTCCTTGCCGCAAAGACACCACAAGAGCTGGAAGTGAATTCTATTGAGGTGTCGGACCGAGAGAGCCTCGATGATGTTGGGTAGCTCCCAAACAAAAAGGCAACCGAAGCCCTGGATCGAGTTAAAATTGACGGGAATCCTGACAGGTTCTTCATGGTTGGCGCCTCCCTAAGCAAAGTTGACGGGCAGCAGTTAATTTCCTTCTTACTCAGCAACCTTGATGTAGTTGCATGGTCACCATATGAGATGCCGGGAGTGGATGCATCTGTTTCTCAGCACCGTTTAAACGTTGACCCCAAATGTAAGCCGATTATTCAGAAAAGCCGGCGGTCAGCCGCAAAACACACTGCTGCCGTTGTTAAAGAAGTTGACCGGTTGCTTGATACCGGGGCAATACGGGAAGTGACCTATCCTACATGGCTGTCGAATACTGTGGTTGTAAAGAAGAAAAATGGGACTTGGCGTATTTGTGTGGATTTCACCGACTTAAATAAATCTTGTCTCAAGGATTGTTTTCCCCTCCCAGAATAGACCAACTTGTAGATACCACGGCACATCATCAATGTATGAGCTTCCTCGATGCCAACAGAGGCTACCATCAAATTGTCATGCATCCGGAGGACCAAGAAAAAACTGCATTCCTTACCCCAAGAGGAACCTATTACTATAAGGTTATGCCTTTTGGGCTGAAGAATGCGGGGGCAACTTACCAAAGACTAGTCACTGCCATGTTCAAGGAGTAACTCGGTCGTACTATGGAAGTGTACATTGACGATATGGTTGTCAAGTCCAAAGAAGAGCAAAATCATCTAGCCAATCTGGAAGAGACATTCGGCATTTTATGCAAGTACAAAATGAAGCTGAATGCTTCCAAATGTGCATTTGGGATCGGATCCAGCAAATTCCTTGGCTACATTGTTAACCACCATGGAATCAAAGCCAACCCGAGGCAAATTATAGCAATTCTGGAACTCGGCTCTCCTTGATTGGTCAAGGAGGTTCAAAAGTTGATGGGGATGGCCGCCTCACTCAACAAGTTCATCAGTCATTCCACAGATCGCTGCCAACAATTCTTTCATACCCTACGGCAGGGCAAAGCTTTTGACTGGACCTCTGAGTGCGAAGCTGCTTTGAATGGTTTCAAGACTTACCTCCGATCAGCTCCACTCTGGACCACACCTTCGACAGATGATCCACTCATTTTATATCTGGCAGTTTCTGACAGGGCCGTCAGCGCCGTACTGCTAAAGGAAGAACTTGGGGAGCAGCGGCCAGTGTATTATGTGAGCAAAGCAATGGTTGATGCTGAAACACGTTACCTTCCATTGGAAAAACTTGTCCTTGCTCTCGTCATGGCAGCAAGAAAACTGATGCATTACTTTCAGGGCCATACCATTGGGGTACTAACGGACTACCCCCTCCGTTCAGTACTTCGTAGTGCATAAGCATCGGGGCGCATTTCATAGTGGGCTCTCAAACTCGGCCAGTACAATATTCAATTTCTGCCTAGGACCTCAATCAAGGGGCAAGTGTTCGCCGACTTTGTGGCCGAATTCACTGGAGGCCTCGCCGACTTCAAGTCTGATCAGATTTAACCTAAGCTGAACTGGAGAATTTATGTTGGGGACATTTGGCAGTTGTATTGTGACGGATCATCCAACCAACATGGCAGTGGGGCGGGCGTAATGATCATGGCTCCTGACAGGGCAATAATTGAGTAGGCTATCAAACTGGGCTTTGATGCATCGAACAATGAGGCCGAATATGAAGCATTGTTAACCGGCTTATGGAATGCAAATCTCCTTGGTTCTCGGTGTCTCCTTATTTTCTGCGATTCAAAGCTAGTCATCAACCAAATGAAAGGGGAATACGCAGCCAAAAATGATCGTATGGCAGCTTACATGAAAACGGCGAATTCTTTGCTGGCAAAATTTGACCATCATGAACTAAATCAGATAACCCGGGATCAAAACACGCATGTAGGTGCCTTGGCCTGCCTAGCCTCCGCCATCAACTCAGAAATTAAATGGACAAATGAAGTAGGATTCATCCCTGAGCCGAGGATTGCCCATCGGAGTCAATCCAAATTGATGTCATAGAATCAGGTCTAAGCTGGATGGACCCTATCACCGCATTCCTATCTTCTGAACAGCTCCCGACAGATAAGAAAGAAGCACACAAACTGCGGAACAAAGCCCTGCGATATTACTTGGATCCGCAAGGAAAGCTCTACAAAAAATCCATTTATGGTCCATATCTAGAATGTGTTCATCCGGACAAAGTTGAAGAACTCCTGACTGAAATACATGAAGGTAGTTGTGGTGCCCATTTCGACGGGCGCTCTTTGGCTCATTGAGCTGTGACATAAGGGTATTATTGGCCGACAATGAGAGCTGATGCCGAGTGTTACGTCAAGAAATCTGAACAGTGCCAGAAGTTTTCCCCTTTAACCCATTTGCCTACTGAATAGTTATGCTTTGTCACCAGTCCTTGGCCGTTTGCCCAATGGGGACTTGATATCGTCGGACCATTACCTCATGCCTCGGGCAACAAGCGATTTTTTATTATCGCGACAAATTAGTTCACAAAATGGGTCGAAGCGGAGGCACTAACGCGCATTCGAGATACTGATGTTAAGCGTTTTGTATGGAGAAATATCATCACACGATTCGGCATTCCAAGACCACTTATTTCAGACAACGGCACCCAGTTTGATTATGGCATCTACTGGGAACTATGCAACACGTATGGTATTTGGCCTTATTTCTCGACACTGGCTTATCCATAAAGCAATGGCCAAGCCGAAGCCTCTAACAAAGCCATCTTGGATGGCATCAAGAAAAGGCTGGAGAAAGCCAAAGGCAGATGGGTCGAAGAATTGTCGAGTGTGTTATGGGCTCATCGCACAATGCCGAGGCGATCCACTAGGAAAACGCCGTTTGCTTTATGCTTTGGAACCCAGGCAATCATCCCCCTGGAGATCGGCCTCCCAACCTTGAAATCGAAAGCTTTTGATATGGGCCGAAATGACATGATGTTGGCCTTGGATTTGACTCTGATAGAGGAACGACGAGACCGTGCCCTTGCATCCATGGCACGGTACCAGCAACAACTTGCTAAGTCGTATAATCAACGTGTTCATCTATGCCGTTATACACCAGGAGAATTGGTCCTCAAGAAAGTACTCCCAGCTGCTAGGAATTCGGCTAACGGAAAACTGGGTCCTAACTGGGACAGCCCTTATCAAATCGATTCAATCGTGGGAATAGGGGCATATCGGCTCAAAGACATGTTCGGAAGAAGTTTGTCGCGTCCTTGGAATTCCACGCATTTGCGTAAATTCTATCATTAACCTGACTTGTGGGGCATGATGATTCATTTTGAATGTTCGCCATGTACAAACTTCCACTTTTATAATGCAAGATTACTTATCTCACTACATGAAATTTTAGTTTGAAGATGAAAGCCTCCGGATTCGGAGCGCCCTTCGTGACTCATGATTGGCCAAGTTAAAAGCCTCCAAATTCGGAGCCCCATTAGTGAATGACACTTTTGGGCCAAATAAGCCTCCGGATTCGGAGCGCCCTTCGTAGATATCACGATTGGCTAAGCTAAAAGCCTCCGAATGCGGAGCCCCATCAGTGAATGACACTTTTGGGCCGAGTAAGCCTCCGGATTCGGAGTGCCCTTCGTGACTCACGATTAGCCAAGTTAAAAGCCTCCGAATTCGGAGCCCCATCAGTGAATGACACTTTTGGGCTGAATAAGCCTCCGGATTCGGAGCGCCCTTCGTAGATATCACGATTGGCCAAGTTAAAAGCCTCCGAATGCGGAGCCCCATCAGTGAATGGCACTTTTGGGCCAAGTAGGCCTCCGGATTCGGAGTGCCCTTCGTGACTCACGATTAGCCAAGTTAAAAGCCTCCGAATTCGGAGCCCCATCAGTGAATGACACTTTTGGGCCTAATAAGCCTCCGGATTCGGAGCGCCCTTCGTAGATATCACGATTGGCCAAGTTAATAGCCTTCGAATGCGGAGCCCCATCAGTGAATGACACTTTTGGGCCGAGTAAGCCTCCGGATTCGGAGTGCCCTTCGTGACTCACGATTAGCCAAGTTAAAAGCCTCCGAATTCGGAGCCCCATCAGTGAATGACACTTTTGGGCCGAATAAGCCTCCGGATTCGGAGCGCCCTTCGTAGATATCACGATTGGCCAAGTTAAAAGCCTCCGAATGCAGAGCCCCATCAGTGAATGGCACTTTTGGGCCAAGTAGGCCTCCGGATTCGGAGTGCCCTTCGTGACTCACGATTAGCCAAGTTAAAAGCCTCCGAATTCGGAGCCCCATCAGTGAATGACACTTTTGGGCCTAATAAGCCTCCGGATTCGGAGCGCCCTTCGTAGATATCACGATTGGCCAAGTTAATAGCCTTCGAATGCGGAGCCCCATCAGTGAATGACACTTTTGGGCCGAGTAAGCCTCCGGATTGGAAGCGCCCTTCATGATTCACGATTGGCGAAGTAAAAAGCCTTCGAATTCGGAGCCCCATCAGTCAATGACACTTTTGGGCCTAATAAGCCTCCGGATTCGGAGCGCCCTTCGTAGATATTATGATTGGCCAAGTTAAAAGCCTTCGAATGCAGAGCCCCATCAGTGAATGACATTTTTGGGCCGAGTAAGCCTCCGGATTCGGAGCGCCCTTCGTGACTCACGATTGGCCAAGTTAAAAGCCTTTGAATTCGGAGCCCCATCCGTGAATGACACTTTTGGGCCGAGTAAGCCTCCGGATTCCGAGCGCCCTTCGTGACTCACGATTGGTCAAGTTAAAAGCCTCCGAATTCGAAGCCCCATCAGTGAATGACACTTTTGGGTCGAGTAAGCCTCCGGATTCAGAGCGCTCTTCGTGACTCATGATTGGCCAAGTTAAAAGCCTCTAAATTCAGAGCCCCATCAGTGAATGACACTTTTGAGCCTAGCAAACCTCTGGATTCAGAACGCCCTTCGGAGCCCCATCAGTGAATGACACTTTTGGGCCGAGTAAGCCTCCGGATTCGGAGCGCCCTTCGTGGAATTCACGATTGGCCAAGTAAAAAAAAAAAGAAAAAAAGAGAGGCCTCCGAATTCGGAGCCCCATCTGTGCAGGATCGAGTAAGCATTCGGCTTCAGCACGCTTTTCATGAATATTCTGTTAACAAGCATAAACTCAGTTGACGAAGGATGGAAGATGATTGTTAATATGTTTAAACACAAACTGAAACAACATGCAACATAAGCTGAAACAACATGCAAACGTGTAAAATAATATGTTTTATTGAATTAATCGATAATACATAATTCGCTCCCAATTTACGTTAGAGCAGTACAATATGTTTAATTTCATTCGGCATCCCCCTCATCATCGGTCTTCTCAACTTCGAAGGCTGCAAAGGGAAAATGATGACTGTAGTATAATGGGGACGCCGAATCAACGTCTGCTACCCGTAGAGACTCTGCGGCTGGAGAGCCTTGATCCACCTGCGCTTAAATCGACGGTTCTCACATTGGCAGACCTCCTCGGCGAGCTTTTGCTTCGCCTTCTCTATCCCAACTTTTTGGCCTACATGAAAGCCTTGTTCATAAGCAATGGTCTTTGCAACTTCTATTGCAAACATGCTTGCCGTATCGCGATCGGCAATCGCGTGACTTATAAGACGCTAGGTCACCCTTTACTCCACAATCGGGTTAGCTAGGCCGGCCGAATGAGTTTCGGTGGTTTTGACTTTTATTAACTCCCTCTCGGCCTTCTCCGCACGGGCCTCTAAGTTACGAATGCATTCATCTTTATGTTCGATCTCTCGCTGCATGGCACGAAGGCGCATGCCGATCTCATAAGCGGTATATAGTCCTTTCACCGCTCCATGAACGCCCTCTCGAAACACTCGAAATCTTGTCGACCAATCATCGACTGCTGAACTTCTGGCAGAAAAATCTGTCGTGCAAATTCGACTGCCACGCTTGGATCTCGGGATCGAATCTTCTTCCGTCATCGGTTTGTTCCCGATAAAGACTGAAAAACTCAACGGGCGCGGTGGCCTACCGGCCTCGCTTCACGAATGAGGGGAGTTTCCCCACTGTCACTTCTCCTTTCTAGGTGACCTACTTCGACGACGTGGAGAGTGACGCCTCTCCCACTGCCCAGACGTCCTACTTCCCGTTCGTGAAGGTTCCCCACCTCGATGCATCGCTGAGTCCAGCTCAGCCAATGTCCTACCTTCTCCTCTGCTGTTGAAGAATAGTCTACCTGACATTCACACTTATCTAGCCTTTGTCGACAAACTGGTTTGAGTTGAATCCTAACATGCTGTTGGGACCTATGTGCACGAAGCAACTACCCTTTTTATTAACCACGGATGCACCGCTCCCAAAGCGGTCCCTTCAACGCTACCCTAGCCAATTCATAAATGCCTGATAATCAGTGGCAACGTTCACTAATCCGCTGGGGCAAGGGCAGATTAATTAATCTATTTGGCCTTACGCAAGTCTTTGTGTCGAACAGACAGGCTGCCCTAGCTAATTCACGAACAGCAGATTCATCAGCCAATTTAGAGCTAATAGCCGAATATTCATTGTGCCCCAGAAAACAAATGAACTGCCGTTATTAGGCGGCCTTCATTAGCTCGCTGGAGCAAGGGCAGATTCATCAATCTATTCGGCCTAAATATCAGAACTGATAGCCGAATATCCATTGTGCCCTAGCAAACACTTGAACCGCCGTTTTTAGGCGGTCCTGTTCATCAACTTGCTGGGGCAAGGGCAGATTTATCAATATATTCGACTAAGTTGCAGTGCTATACAGTTATTCGTGCGCTGGCTTGATTCAGCAGTTTGTTCTATTTATTTCATGATTTTACATCTTACTTAGCCATTAACAAGCACATTCATCAGGTAGAAAATTCATTTCATGATTGTGCATCCTACTTACCAGTTAACAAGCACATTCATCAGGCAAAAAATTCATTTCATGGTTGTACAACTTACTTAGTCGTTAACAAGCACATTCATCAGGCAGAAAGGCAAAAGTAATTTTCATTGATAAATTGAGCACAAACATAAGTCATTTTACAAATGAAAACCACCCTACGTCAGTTTCTGACAAAAACCAACAGTCAAAACCTAATAACTCCAACAAAACCTACATATACATACCACCAAAACAAAACAAAAAAACAAATAAGAAACAAAATGAAGAATACTGGACTCTAGATCAGTCTTCAGGGTCAGATAGCAGTGGCTCAATGTCTACCTGCTCGTACGGAATCGGCTGCTCCGATACCACATTAGCGGCAGCCAAGGCTTTGAGCCAGCCGTGCTTGAACCCCTTGTTTTCGAACTTCGGCACTTCTTCTATGTAGTCCACCAAGGCCGCATCCTTGCCCGCCAGGAATGACTTGGAAATTTCGGACTCGGCATTTACCATCGCCCTCCTCGACTCTTCCAAGTCGGCCTCTAGCTTGGCAATTGTTTCGTTGGCTAGTTTGAGCACTTCTTCATTGGCATTCGCCCTTCCTTCAGCGGCCACTCTCAATTCGTCAGCAGTCTTGGCCTTATCTGCTTCGGAATCGGCCTTAGCTCTCTCTGTCGCCGCTTTCATGGCCTCAGAATCGGCCCAGAGAGAGGCCTCTTCCGCCTTTCCCTTCTTATTGTCCAGCTCGACTGTAAGAAAGCCGATCTGTTCGATAGCATCATGTTGGCGATGGCCAATTTCGGCTATCCTCCCCACTGCCTACAAAATAAGGGATCAATAAGCTAATATAGAAACTTTTCTTCGGTCAACCTTGCAAAATTACAAAGAGACACGTACCAATATTGCCAATTGAGCGGCTAATGCGATGGCCAGCAGATCGGCCTCTGCCCTAAAAGCTGCTCTATCAACCGGCAGAGAAATGGAGGACGCCAAGCTCAAGGCCACTGCTGGGTCTCTTATAGCCGATGCATCAGAGGCAACCGGCATGTTCTTTATGCTTGGTTGTATCGTAAATGGCACAACCAAGTCAAATTCTTCTATGCGTGGCCGTTTGTCAACTGGTTCCTCCGAATAATTGGCTTCATACTCGGCCGGGCGTTTTTTGCCCATGTGCTCCGTCACTTGACCCTCCTGTTGATCGACAACAGGTTCCGTTTCGGCCACTTCGGTCTCAGCCTCTTCAACAAGAGCAGGTGGAGGAGTTTCTTTCCTAGGGTCGGGTAGAGGGGGTGGAGGGGGTAGAGGTTGGTCTCGCTCGGCTTCGACTCTCCTACGCGCAACCATCCTCTCAGCGTTTTTCCGTCTGGCTAATTGAGTGAGCGATTCACCAGCCATGTTGTCTGGATAGGAGCCGAGTAGGTCCCCTAAGTCGGTAAATATATCCGCGAAAGACATGTCCGCTTGGCCGGAAGTAGAGGGAGGATTGAGGCCGGCTTCTTCAAAAGCCAAATTTAGTGCCGTGTCAACCTCTTCCTCTAGTCCGTCGGATCCGTCCAAAGATGGCTGATTCAGCTGCTCAGTGACTCTTTCGGCAACTTGTTCTTCCGCTGGCTTTGAGTTTGAGGCCTCAAAACCGATCTGCCTAAGATTCTTGAAGCTCGGAAAAACAAGCGACGTGAGGTGCTGTTTGGCCCTTGGAATCGGAATATGTTCCGTGGCCGAAAATGTGGAATAGGTCAGCTCGTATCGCAGAACAATGTGGGCCGCCCTCCTTTGTTTCTGGAGATTCGGACGGCCATTGAACTGGAGTACCGTTCTGATCTGCGCAAGTATGGCGTCGTCGGCCGGAACTAGAACTTTATTCAAATTGTTTCCTGCACAATTAAAATGGTAAACACATGGAATTTGAATAGGAAATATTTAGTAAAAATTCATGGGGAGTTAAACGGCCACCCGGTTGGCCCCTTCGCTTGGGCACTGGATCTTGACGATCTTCGCCCTCGCCGAATTCCCAGTTTCCACAGACCACAACCATGGCATCGTCAACTCGCTTGCCAGAGCTGGCAAGCATAGTGACCAAATGATGGTCAATGTCCTTGGCCCTGAGAAAGTAGTTCCCCTGCCATCCAGAGGACTTGGCCAAGGCATAGCAATGCCGAATGGTAGGGACTCCGAGGTTAAGCCTAAGGCACCAGTTTAGTTCTACAATACCCATTATTATTCGGAAAAAGTTTACGTTCGGCTGAGAAGGGATTAAACCCCAATGGCGAAGGACAACCCTTAAAAGTGGATGAAGGGGAAACAGACTCCGCCCTCCGCGATTGACAATAGAGGAAAGACGATTGTACTCGCATCAGTCCTCTCTGTGTCAATCACGTTCTCTGCCAAAAGTGACAGATGAACGTCATTAGGGATAGAAAAATGGCGACGGAAACCAGAGACTCTCTCCGCGGAAAGAAGGGCTCTCAAATGTTTAGCCATCATAGCATGAAAAATGGACACTCTACACAGCAAACAAACAAAGAAAAGGGAGTCGAGATGGAAGAAAGAGAAACCTACAAAAAATGAGGAGAACAATGAAGAGTGAAAATAAGTTGCAGAAGGCGAGAAGCGAGGGAGTTGAACTGACAGGCAATGAGAAACCTCGAGCATTCAAGAAAGAACATACAGACGAAAATACAACACGATTTCAAATCGTATTAAATGAATGAAAATGTACGAAGGGGCAGGAAATTATAATGATGCTCAAAAGTAGTAGGCGTCCTAATGCTTGCATTGGAGTAAGGGATACCACTGTATTTTCTGACTCTCTAGGTCCGAAGAGCAAACATGCCGACTAACTGACGTTAATAGGATGTTTGGGGGGCAATTGTGGGGACCGAATAGTTCTATTATGTACGGAGGCCAAATAACTTGAGGAAAGAAACCAAATTGTGAATTATACAGCTCCATCCCAGAGGGACGAAGGCCGAATAACCAGATCGGCCGAATAATCAGCTGTAGACCAGGTCGAGTACGAACAGTTAGCTGAATGAGGGATTAGTCATTGGAAGAAAGGTGGGCCCAACTGTCAACATCAAGAACGACTATAAATAAGGAGAGTATCAGCTAACAAAAGGTATGTGAGAACAAGTAAGTTTAACTTAAGCTATAAGCAACCAAGAGAGTATACACTAACTTATCCGTCAGAGTGATAATTCCGGCACCCCCGATCGGAGTGTTCATTCCTTTTCAGGTGACTGGCTGAGGATCTCAAGCGTCCTATTGGATCCAAAGAGTATTTCCAAACCACTTCTCCACATACTAATCATGGCAGCATTTACACTTATGCAAGCATGAAAACTTACCGAGTACTCCAAGCCAAACAGAAACTAGTTAGAAAAATGCATGATCCTAACTATGTTAAGATGCCTAATGCAACACATGCAATAATGCAATTAATAGGCTTGGCTACTAATATGTCATTTGAAGCAATTTAAACACGTATTCAATGAAGTATTGAAATGAAAATGCAATTTGAATGACGCATCGAGCCTTGGTGCATGCAATACGAACGAATGGATGCAAGCATGTGATATGTTAATTGAAATATGATCCCTTATCTAACCATCGAAAGCAATTAAATAAAAGGGAGAAAGACGTGGGGTTGGAAAACATACACACAAACGCACACTTATTACAACATTATACCCTCGCGAAATAGGGTCCAAATGAATAAGAGCTAAGCTAATCTAAGCTAAGCTAATCTAATTAAGCTAATTAGACTAATTATTACAAATCAAATGAATAACTAGAAAACTAATTACTAATTATTACAACACTTAACTAACTAGCAAATTAATCATGCAAGGCATTAAACTATGTTGCCACTGCTCCGCCTCGGGAAGTGGGAGATGCACGTGCTCGACTTTTGCCCTGAAAAGACCTTCGTTTCGCTCTTGAGAGGCTCTGTGTGCAGGGTTAAGCATACTTCAGAACCTTTCTACTCCACCTTACCAAATCTTTGATGAGGTTGACATCAGTGGCCTGCCGGTCATGGATGAGACACTGTTGGCCACTGATGCAATGGATCACCATGCTGCAACAGAGCACAAACAGAGCAAAAATGGGGTTTTTCCAAGAATTTTCTACACACCCTGTCTCTCCTTTGAAGCAAAGCAGAAATTGGCCAACAATCCAAGCCAAAACCACCGTCTAGAGCTCAAAGAAGGTCCCAAGTTACCTTAACTCAAAGACTAGCAACTTTGGTTAAGGTAGTGTATGTAAAAGTGTAGAGAAAACAAGCACTTAGCACAAAATTGTAAGAGAGAGAGAGAGAGAGAGAGAGAGAGAGAGAGAAATCTAGAGAGAGAGAATTTTTATGTCTTCAAATTTTCTAACCCCCACACATGAGACAGAGGGGTCCTATATATAGAAAACATAAAATCTCCTCACAAACATCCAGCCATACACGTGTTGGAAGATTCTTGAATCTGTGGAAACAGTTGGCACAAAATATCACAAAATATCTGCAAGAAACAGTGATGGCCGGCCGGCCATCAATGATGGCCGACAGGGCACATCAATGGCCTGCAAAAGAGAAGTGGTAGCAGACAGCCTCCAAGGATGGCCGACAGGCCATCTAAAACTTCATGTGGAAAAGACCTAGGCATGGTCCAAAGATTAGACAAAATGGATATAGGGGTTTAGAAAACTCAAACCTGTGGCGTTTTGCCGCGGACTTCAAGCGCTTGGCGAGCGATCAGACTCGCCATCAGATGTACCTGCAAGAACATCCGAGTCTTAAAGGGCTGTAAAAAATGGGTTGTCTACAGTGGCCTGAAACTTTGATCTACAATTCCATAATGACCAACTCCATGCCTATCAAATACATGGTTTCATACATTTGTGGCATTGGTTGCCCCCCAGGTCTTGGTCCTAGGTCATTTGGATTATAATTAAAAATTGGATTTTGAGGGTACTCTCTCATTTCTGTGTATTCAAAGACAGGATTTATATTAATTACCTCCATATCTTTCTTGAAGTGTTGGAGGTTTGTAAAATGACACATGTTTATTTACATTTGTATGTTTCTGTGGAGTTATAGAAGGACCACATTGTACAATATTTTCTTGAGTCTCTTCCATAACCTTCCTTGACTGGCTTGGCTTGATGTTGTTCTTCTCAAACAAAGCAAGCAATTCATCAATCGTAACATGGTTCTCAAGTGAAGACATAGAACCAATTATTTTTTGTGTATGCAACAAATAAGCCCTCATTGGATCTTTGGGAAGGCCACTTGTTTGGGTCACAAAAGCTGCATTCTAGCCATTCCCTTGGCCTTCTTCTTGCCTAGCCACTGAATGGCTATCTTCAACATTGTCTCTTGCTCCTTTAAACTCACCATCTAAGTCTTCTCCATTAACAACCCTTTTCTCAGGGACTCCAAATACTTTGCACTATTTCTTATTAGCCATCACTCCAAATTAGACAAGTCCTACTAAGCGTGCCAAAATATGTTAGAAAAAATTTAGTTTGGGCCAAATCGGCATTGTGGATTTGACAGACAAAACCAATTTTTACAAATAAAGACCAAATCAAGCAACTATGATTAGTGTCCTATGCCTTGACAAATTCAAAGACTTCTTCTGAGGTTGTAATATAAAGGAACAAGGATAAAACACTAAAATTTTGATTAATAATACTTAAACTTGTTACTTAATTACAAGTACTAAGCCTTACAATCAACAGAGTTCAATAACATTGGTTACAAGGATTAACTGCTAATCTACTTCAAGTTAAGGAACTACTTCTATGATACCTTAAACTACTCCTAATGTAGCTTTTTTTTCGTGCTCCTTTCAGATACGATAACCCTACAGTTCGGACTCTCGTGGTTCTGAATTTGATTTCACAAGTGCAATGTGAAATAGATAAACGCAAATGAGTCCAAATCCGATAATTCTTTTGGAAAATTGATTTTGAATCAAAATGTCAAAAGAAAAGAGTCTCATCCACTTTTGAAGCTTTAAAACATGGTTTTTAGCCTTTCTAAACCTCTAAAAATCAGTGTAAATATCAAAGGAAAAGAGGGGAAAATGGGAGGTTTGAGTTATAAGTAAAGGTATAGAAAGTGCAAGCTTTCTCTATCATTTTGGTAACTCTTCAAACCCAACTCCAAACACTTCAACTAAGCTCAAAACAATTCAAAACAGCAAGAACTATAAAGTAAGTGAAAGAAAAGAAAGCAAGAGAGAAGAATACAAGCTTATACCTTTCAAAGGGTAAGCTTGTTGTTGATGATTCAAACTTGGCTTCAACTCACTCTCAAGCTTGAATTGTGCTTCTCCAATATCAACCAAGGCTCTAGGTTGATGATACAAGATTGTATATGGAGTATATAGATGGTATACATAAGCTAGGTTAGCTCAAAGCTTGCTTGCAATGGAAGAAGGAAGAGACAAGAGCTCTCAAGGTGTATATATCACTTCTAGATTTTTTTTTCAACCCTCAAAACAATCCCAGAGCTTCGTTTTTATAGAATTTGAGCTTAAAAGGTGATAAATATCTTCAAAATTGGGCACTTGGCGGCCTCCGGCCCAGAACAGTGTTTATCCCCATCGAGGGCCGGCCGGCCATTCATAGCCACGGCCGGCCATCACTAATGCATGGCCGGGCCTTGATGGCCTCCCTTATTTTTTTGGTTCAAACTCAGCTCAGGGTGGGAAAAGGTCCAAAAATAAAACTCACAGGTTCAAACAAGGTAAATGTTGAAGATTTGAGGTTATTTCGGGAGCTTGATTGAATCCAAATCACTGTGAATTCACAATTCAACTTTGATCATCGAGTGTATTGAACCAAGCGTCTAAGTCATGCGGGCGGTCAAAAATAGGGTGTCTACAGTTGCCCCTCTTTGACAGAGCTCGAAGTCATAAAATGACGTGAGTGAATATCAAAGCCCAGAGATGACCCATTTTGACAAGGCCGTAAGACTTGGACAAGAAAGCAAGACATAAATAAATGGTTGCGCCTGCAGGCTACCTACGTATCCCTTTGCAAGGAATGAAACCAGCGTAGTTCTAGGGCAAGATGCAAATGATATGCATGATGCAAGAACATAACTTATGATCATGTAATGAGGTTGTGCAATGAAACATTTGAATGCGAATGCAATGCAAAGAAAATGCCACAGTTAAACAAACTGAAATAAGGCACAACAATTCCAATCATGAAAAGAAGTAAGTAAATAAACACGCCACGCGTGAGAATCGTGAGCCAAGCCACATTTCATGCAGAAAGGTTGTAAGGAAATTATGCAAGCTTAACTAAGCGACGCGTAGGAAAAGCGAAGGGCGACGTAACCATCGGGCACACCCGAGGTCTCAACCGAGATCCTAATGCGTTGCATGCATGAGAAGGAAAGGGTGGTGTGAACACCGGAACACATCCGAATGTTTTTAACTGAAGGGTGGTGTGAACACCGGGACGCACTTGAATATTTTTAACCGAAGGGTGGTGTGAACACCGAGGCACATCCAAATGTTTTTAACCGAAGGGTGGTGTGAACACCAGGATGCACCCAAATGTTTTTAACCGAAGGGTGGTGTGAACGCCGGGACGCACCCGAATGTTTTTAACCGAAGGATGGTGTGAACATCGGAAGACACCCGAATGTTTTTAATCGAAGGGTGGTGTGAACATCGGGACACACCCGAATGTTTTTAACCGAAGGGTGATGTGAACACCGAGACGCAGCCGAATGTTTTTAACCAAACAGTGGTTTGAACACCGGGATGCACCCAAATATTTTTAACCGAAGGGTGGTGTGAACACTAAGACACAGCAGAATGTTTTTAACAGAAAGGTGGTGTGAACATCGAGACGCACTCGAATGTTTTTAACCGAAAGGTGGTGTGAACATAAGGACACACCCGAATGTTTTTAACCGAAGGATGGTGTGAACACCAGGACGCACTTGAATGTTTTTAACCGAAGGGTGGTGTGAACACTGGGATGCACCTGAATGTTTTTAACCAAAGGGTGATGTGAACACCAAGACGCACCTGAATGTTTTTAACCGAAGAGGGTGGTGTGAACAGCGGGACGCACCCGAATGTTTTTAATCGAAGGGTGGTGTGAACACTGGGACACACCCTAATGTTTTTAACCGAAAAGTGTAATCCTAACGCGTCTTACACGAGAGGAGGAAGAGTAAAAGGATGCGATCCAAAGGGCACGAATGATTTTACCTGGAACTCCTCTGAATAAACCGTACATACAATATCGTGTGGTAAGAAATGATGAAATGAATTACGAATTGAACATGATAAGTCATCAATGACCAGAACAGGTTAAACAAGCTAAATCACAAAGTTAAACTAATGAAATAAAATCAATATAAATCAAATTATGCGCTCATGCAACAAAACAAAACAAAATGGATATCTTGCCCCGTCTCTTCATTTCCTTTGATCTCTTTGGCAATTTATCCTTCATTCTTTGTTTTCTCCTCTCTTTTCCTTTCTTCTTCTCCTTCTTCTCCCCCTTTTTTTTTCCCACTCATGTTTCTTGTTAACATACAACTCCTTTCTACACTTAAATCAAAACCCATGATCAAAAAATGATCAAAAACTCAAAATTAAAACCAAAAATTAAAACTCAAAATTAATACCCAAAATTATAACTCAGAGTTAAAATAATGATGAAATCAAATAAAATCTAGCAACACATACAAAACAAAACAAAACAAAACAAAAGAGAAACCAAAAAACAAAAAAATAGAAAAACAGAATTGAAAACATCGAAGGCCGGCTAGGACTCGGTGATGCACGGCTGGGCTTCGATAGCGCCGGTTGGGCTTTGACAGCGGCAAGGGGTAGTTCGGTAAAAGCCATGCCTGTGGCATTTTCAAACACAAAACAACTCATAGTTGGATCATAACCTAGGTTGAAAAATCCCCCTCGTTCTCTCTAGACTTCCCTTCTCTCTAGATTTCCTCCTTTTCTTGAGTTTACCCAATAACCCTCACAAAAATTTCCTAAAACAACTTGTTTTCCTCTTTATTTTAAACCGATTAAAATTTGTTTTGGTTGAAGTTTGGGTTTTCTCTTTGTCTTCTCTCACTTTTGCCCACATTGCTGACATTTTCCTTCTATCCCCTTTTGATTTTCCACAATTTCTTCACTTTATCTCTCTTAGGGTTTGTGATTTAGGATTTCACCTATTTTCACTCAGCCCCTTCACTTTTCTTCACCTTATTCATGGCTAGTGACGAGGTTCCCATTCCAGACCTTGCCATAGGTATTGGTGCTACCCTTGGTGCAGACATGGAGGCAGAGGAAGCTGCTGCATTGCTTTCCCTTGCTAAGAGGCCTTTTGATGCGGCCACATACCGGCCGCGTACACATGTGCCACCCCCTGGTGGCATCTTGAGATTCGAGGGCTTCATTCCAGGATTGGATGAGGACACTTGACTGTGAGAACCCATGGAGCATATATCGGCCGACGCTTACACGGTACATAACTTTTCCCTTATTTTACTTTGCATACATATTGAAATGTTGAGCTTGATGAACAAATCACTTGTCCCTACTGCACATATATTGATAAAACTTCCAATTGATAGGTGATTGCCAGGAGGATAGGCGGTTACGGCTCTATATTCGACCCCCAACGATGGTACGAACAGCTTCCTGTAGAGGTCCGCACTTTGGTAGATGTTGTTGGCTTTGGGCCCTTCTACTCCGAGCTTATACAGATGAGGGTCGAGTCTTGGCTTTATGGGGCCTTAGTAGAGAGATGGTGGGACACCACCAACTCATTTCACTTCTCTTCTACCGGGGAGATGACACTGACCCCATATGACTTCTCGATGTTGACCGGTTTACGAGTTGGGATCGGCGACCTAGTCCCTTTCGATCCAGATATGACTCAGTGGAGAGATGCACAGCTCCAGGTTCTCGGGTGATCCCATACGCCACCAACCATGGGATGGTGTACTACAGCTGGTTCTTGGAGCACTTCTTCGGCAGACAGTGAGCCACTACAGACGAGGTTGCCCAATACATCCGTGGCTTCCTCATATATCTTCTCAATACTACCCTATTCGCAAACAGGGAAAATACCATGGGATTATATATTCTATGAGCATTGGTACATCTTCCTAGGGTGGTGGATTATGATTGGGATGGCACAGGTTTGGCCACCCTATACTGCTACATGAGCTCCATCTCCCGTTACAAGGTGAATTCACTCGGCGGCTATTGGAGGGTTTGGGAGGTACACCCTACACTCACCTTTCTGATATGCTTTAAATTATGTTCATTGTTGCATTTCTTGTTTATCTAATCCATTTTCTCATGTCATCTGTCTGCCTTTGGTTTGCAGCTTTGGGTCTACACATATTTCACTTTATTGGCTCTAGTTCCAGTGAGGCCAATCGAGTTGTCTGTACCCCACTCTCGGTGCTACAACTCGCGGTTCGAGCGACATCGCCTTGTAGATCGCACCTTTCCATATTTTCGCCGCTTCTTTGACGCTATCACAACAGATCAAGTATTGCACTATTTCCTACACTATATGGTCACTCTTACACTATTGTACTGCTGTACTGTACCATATTTCCATTCTCATACTACACTGACTTCCGACACTACACTAATTCTGACACCGTACTGCCATTCTGACATCGCACTGATATCTTACATTGCACTGTTTTTCTCGTACTACACTGATATCTAACACTGCACTGATCAATTGATTGGCACCCTTGGGCAGGCATTCCCCAAGTGTCGAGGGCGACCTACACCACTGCCTGGCATGCTTCCACGATGAGGATCCTGTTCGAGGGCCCTTTTGGCCAGGCATACTACCTGGTGTAACATGCCCGGGGGGTACCCCCGCGCATTAAATAGTTCGGACTCCCGAGATCTCTTTGATCTCAAGTTTCACGAGTGCAATGTGAAACGTAGATGAGAGTCCAGATTTGGCAACTTTTATTGAAAATCCATTTTATTGCAATTTTGTCAAAAATGGACTGCGTCATCAGATTTCAGAGTCGCCACCTAATATTTTGGGAAATTAGGAAACCCATGACTCGGTGCCAAAGGCCACTGTTCGTCGTAACCAAGGATGCTTGGCTCGGAACCTTAGGTATGAGAGGGGAAGGTCAATAATGAGCACCCCCACTCACCCGATCAAAAGATCGGCCTCTACTAAACCATGATATGACTTTTATTTTCTTTATATGTTCATGTTCTGATTATTGAATAAATCCTAAAATTTACTATGTGAAGCATACAAGTATAGACTAGTTTGCTCAAATTGGAACAATTCAACTTCATGTTTGTTTTCCGAAAAGGGTTTGATTTTGCCACCATCAAGTGGGCTTAACGCGTACATTCATTGAATCATTCCAATTCAGGCAACAAGCCTTCATCCACAGGCATTCAAACAGTTTATCACTTAAGCAAATAGCCACATGGTAGGATGCTAAACATAATAAGAAAATCACACACAAATGGGATGCTAAAGCATAAAAACTCACAGATTGACTGAGTCCCTCGAACAACTACAAAACAAAAGTTAGTAAAATATGCATGATCTTATATACAGAATCCTAATGCAATTCACTCATGAGATGCACTAAAGACTTGGCTTCTAGAATATGGCATGTGAATCATCTCAAAACGTCCGATAGCACACAGAATCATGGGATAATCAATTGAAGCATAAAGATGCAAATTTAGCCAAATCTTATGCATGGATCATGGATGTAAAGCAGGGATATGCATAGCATGTCAGATATTATACATACACACAGTTAGGGAAAGCGATTAAAGAATGGGATAGAAAGAAGTGGGGTGGGAGAATTATTACAATATTTGAATTATTACAAATCCGAATGAGGGAGAGAGGAGAGAAACATAAAATAAAATAAAACCTCACAAACACTCAAAATAAAAATAAAAGTTTTAAACCCGAACATCCATATATCTTCAATCCAATCCAGCCCATGTAAACACATCTTCCATGTAGACCCCACCAAGTCACATTGATCCAATGCTTTTTGGGTTGAAAGTGGAAGCCAGTTCACAAAATATACACTGCATCAAAAGCTTGTGAACACATCACAATCAACATCATCATCAAATTCAAAACAACAAGCTTGATGGCAAAAAAACCCAAAAAAATTCTCAATCATCTGAGGCATAAAAATATCATCGTATTGCTCAAAAGCAAGATCGGAGCTTTTAGCCACATCACTAGTAGTTGGTTCCATCAATCTAGGGACTTCTTCCAGTGCATGATCATGATCATCATCATGATGATCACCACCATTGATTTTGATCTCATCAGAGACCCACCACCATTGATTTTGATCTCATCAGAGACCATTTGATTGCCTCCGACACAGCCAATCTCAGAATACTTGGCATCTTGGCCAGTGAGTTCTTGAACCAGAGCTCTGAACTCTGAAGCCGTGTGTCTGTGTTGGATCTCCTCGGTGTCTTGTGGTGTCGTAGTGGTGGCTGTGAATTTGTGTAGTGTGTTATGTGTGTGGAGAGGGCAGGGGTGAGTGAGAAGAGTGTGTTTATAATGTTAATGGCTGTGTGCGGTGTGCATGGCTTTGGTGTGTGCTGCATGTTTCTCTGGGTTGAGTCTTGTGGTGTGTGTGGTGTGTGTGCGGTGAGTGGGTCTTGTGGGTGTGCATGAGTGTGCCGAGGGTGTGAGTGGGTGGAGTGTGAGGCAGTGAGAGAGAGGACTGGTAGGGTGGCTGCTGGCTCTCTCTAACTGTGTATTTGTGGTGAATGGGTATGGTATGGTGTCTTAGAGAGAGAACAGCCTAGGAATCTAGAGAGAGAAGAGAGCTGGGTTGGTGTGTGTGTCTCTTTGCAGCTTAGACCCGTGTGTCTCTCCTCTTCCTCCCTCTTTCTACTCGTGTGTGTATTGTATGATCTCCATGGGTCTGTGCTATGGTCTGCCGAGAGAGAGGGGGGGAGCCGAGCTGGGTTGGTGGATGGTGTGTATCTGGGTTGTGCTGGGTTTCTTCCGTGTGTGAATGGGTGGTGAATGTGATGAGTGTATGTGTGCTGGGGTTTTGGTGTCTCTCAATCCCGTGGGGTGTTATGTGAAGTTTGTGGTCATCCCGTGAGAGAGAGAGAAGAGAGAGAGAGCCCCCCCGTGGGTGTGTGCCGTGTGTATCAGTGAGAGGAATGCATGGCTGCTGTGTGTGTTGGTGCTGCCGGGTTTCTCCCGTGTGTGAATGGAGAACCCACCCCCCCTAAAATCAAGCCAGCTCTTCTCTTTTTTATTCTTCACCTGCTCCACCCTTTTCTCATTTTCTTCACCTGCTCCCCCTTATCTTTTTAAAAATGTTCTTCCCGACAGCTCATCTCCCATCCACTCACTTCTCTTTTAAACATGCTCTCTCCCCAGCTGTCTGTGTGTCTTTTTCTTCTTTTTTTTGGCTGTAAAGCACCCCCCCTCTTCTTTTCAACACTCAAACCCGACACACCAACTAACCCCCTCTCCCCTCTTTTAAAAATATATCCTCATATCCCCTCTCCACCATCTTTTTCACCCACTCATCTCCCTTTTGAAACCGCCCCATTTCATTTTTTATTTTTTTATTTTTTCTATTTTTTTTTGTGTTTTATTATTTTCTCCTTTTTTTTATTTTTATGATCTATATATATAATATATATATATTTTTGTTTTTAATTTAGTTATCAATTAATATAAAACACACTTAAAAGATATGCACACACCTAATTTAAACACTACAAATTAACAAAAATACGACTGATGGCCAAAATGGGTGAGGTTTGAAATTAAAATGTCAATTTGATTTTTTTTGGTGAGGGTGGTCAAAATAAAATGCCCAAGTCTTAGGGCCGGTCAAAATGGGGTGTCTACAGTTGCCCCTCTTTGACAGAGCTCGAAGTCATGAAATGACGTGAGTGAATGTCAAAGCCAAAAGACGACCCTTTTGACAAGGCCGTAAGACTTGGGTAATTACACAAAATGCAATGCATGTGGTTGAACCCGAAGGTTGCCTACGTATCCATTTGCAAGGAATCAAACCAGCGTAGTTCAGGGGCAAGATGCAAATGATATGCAAGAAAATGCAGTTTGAAAGTTGGACTTACACGCTTCGCGAAGCCGATTTGTTTGAAAATTCGTGATTATGCAAGAGAGGGAAGACCTCAACCAAGAGAAATCAACATCCTAACGCGTCTCACGCGAGAGGAGAGAATGGGTGGTGGAAACAAACAGGCGCACCTGCTGTTTTTAACCGATTTGGGAGATTGGACTTATACGCTTACGCGAAGCCGAGTGGCAAGTGGACTTACACGCTACGCGAAGCCGATTTAACGATTGGACTTATACGCTACACGAAGCCGTTTAACGATTGGACTTATACGCTTACGCGAAGCCGGTTTAACGATTGGACTTATACGCTTACGCGAAGCCGGTTTAACGAGTGGACTTATACGCTTACGCGAAGCCGGTTTAACGAGTGGACTTATACGCTTACGCGAAGCCAGTTTAACGAGTGGACTTATACGCTTAGCGAAGCCGGTTTAACGAGTGGACTTATACGCTACGCGAAGCCGATTTAACGAGTGGACTTATACGCTTACGCGAAGCCGATTTAACGAGTGGACTTATACGCTACGCGAAGCCGATTTAACGAGTGGACTTATACGCTTACGCGAAGCCGATTTAACGAGTGGACTTATACGCTTCCGCGAAGCCGATTTAACGAGTGGACTTATACGCTTATGCGAAGCCGGTTTAACAAGTGGACTTATACGCTTACGCGAAGCCGGTTTAACGAGTGGACTTATACGCTTACGCGAAGCCAATTTAACGAGTGGACTTATACGCTACGCGAAGCCGATTTAACGAGTGGACTTATACGCTACGCGAAGCCAATTTAACGAGTGGACTTATACGCTTACGCGAAGCCGATTTAACGAGTGGACTTATACGCTTACGCGAAGCCGATTTAACGAGTGGACTTATACGCTTACGCGAAGCCAATTTAACGAGTGGACTTATACGCTACGCGAAGCCGATTTAACGAGTGGACTTATACGCTACGCGAAGCCAATTTAACGAGTGGACTTATACGCTTACGCGAAGCCAATTTAACGAGTGGACTTATACGCTTACGCGAAGCCGATTTAACGAGTGGACTTATACGCTTACGCGAAGCCGATTTAACGAGTGGACTTATACGCTTACGCGAAGCCGGGTTGGCAAGTGGACTTACACGCTACGCGAAGCCGGGTTGGCAAGTGGACTTACACGCTACGCGAAGCCGGGTTGGCAAGTGGACTTACACGCTACGCGAAGCCGGGTTGGCAAGTGGACTTACACGCTACGCGAAGCCGATTGTTTGAAAATTCATGATTTATACAATGCAATGTCATGTCATGGAGTATGGCTATGTTTGCAACTTTCCCTATTCTCCAACAGGGTAACAGACTAGGTTGGTTCAGTTTCCAGAGTTGAGGCGCATACAAGCTATTTCAACCTATGGGGCTGCCATACAGATTTCAAGCCGGGGATACACCCCTGGGTATTTAAACCAGACTTTAGTCTCGGAAATCCCAAACCTTTTGCGTTCTAGGCATCGCCATTCGAACTCTAGTTTCCACCGTCTCAGTTGATCTCCTAGGAACTCATTACAAACATAGTCAAGTGGCTATACCAGACCACCTAAAGTCGTTCGGGCACGACAAACACCAAAGGAATTGCACCTTTATAGGATTTAAGGTCTCCTAGACCAGAAAGTCGTTTGGGCACGACAAACACCAAAGGACTTGCACCTTCAGAGGATTTAAGGTCTCCTAGACCCCAGAGTTCATATACAGACAAAAATACACACAGATATATACATTCGGTATACATATATACATATACAGACAACATACAGACAGATACGGATATATACAGTATACACACTCATATATATATACAGACAAAAAATACACAAATACGAACATACACACAGACATGTACATACGTATACATATATGGACTCGGGGAATATTCTGTTACGGGAAGATGCCGTTACTGAGAAGGCATATTCTGTTTGCTGACGTCAGCACACGCACGCAAAACACGCAAAAAGAAAGGAAAACACAAAATACATGGACATGGGACACGGGGTGTCGAACCCCTGACCTCAAGCTCGGCCTCCAAGTCCTTAACCACTGAGCCGCGTCACTCTTGTGACAACCTATACAAACAAATATATATATATACACTATACAAGACATAAAAAAAAAAAAAAAAAAAAAAACTCAAAAACAAAACAAAGAAACATTTGATGTGGGGTTCGAACCCCTGACCTCAGGCTCAGCCTCTCACTCTTCAACTACTGGGCCAAACCACTGAACCCAAGCCACACCTATGACACAAATGTTCAAAACAATACCTATATTACATAGCTATACAATATATATACATATATGCATACACAATTCTCCCGCGTCTCTCTCTGTTTTTGTCTTACTCTCTCTTCCTTCATCTTCTTCGAGCGTCGTGTCTATCGCGCGATTTCAACAATCGCGGCGCCTGACCGACAGGCTATCCAATCCTGCCCCGATTGTCAATGATCGTCTCGAGCCTTCCTCCCTCTTTGTCTTCTTCTTTGGCTTCATCCTCTTTTTAAGCTGAGGCCTGCGAAAGAGAGAGGCAGAGCAAAAGCCTGCAAACTTTCTCTGCCACCACTCTACAACCCCTTTCTTTTGCATTACTCTTCTCTGCCATGGCCTCTTCACAAGGTTCTCTCACTCTTTTCCCAGACCTAAACGAGTCTACGATAGAGATGACCAATTCCGACTCCCCTGAACCTCAACCACGGGCTCCTCCTCATTCTCTTGTTTTCAACTTTCCAGCGATGTCAGTTGAACAAATCATGGCTGCACAGTCTGACATCGAAGCAAACTCGTATACGCTGAGGTCATGTGTGGAGACCGTAACTGCGGTCTCCAACTTGTCCCGTCGGCTGCAGAACAGAACATGTGAGATGCATCGATTGAATGCACAACTTTCTTTACTTCAACATATGTACAAAGATTCTCAAGGGGAAGTTAGCGGATTGAAGAAACAAATCAAGGAGTTGAAACGACAAGTGACCGTCGCAACTCATCATGGGACTACCTTTGACGGCCAGCGAGGGATAATCTCCTTCGGAAGCTCTGCCAAGGCCGAGGCAGAGTCCTCAAGAGCTTCGAAGAAGTAAAGATGAAGCGAGGCAGCTGATAGTAAAGTCAAGCAATGAAGATGTGTGCAAATAAAGCCAGTTGTAATCTTCGTCGCCGAGCTGCTGCCGGAGAAGAAAGAAGAAAAAGATCCCTCTCTCTCTCTCTTTTGCCCCTTTTTTTTTTTTTTTTTTTTGTTGTTTTTTTTTTTTTTTGTGTTTTTTGTGTTTTTTTTGTTTTTGTTTTTGTTTTTGTTTTTTTTGTTTTTTTTTTGTGTCTCTGTGATCGGGGATGTCCTCCCCTAACTGCAATAAAATCAGTTTCTTTTTTTGCTTATCACTGGCATGACTGGCATATCACTTTGAGCTTGAAAATAATTTGTTTGATTGAATTTGAGAATGATTGAATTTTTGAAGTCTGAATTAGACATTGACTCTTTACTGATCTAATCAACAAATGACCCAACGAACTGAAAAACGAAGCAAATTAATCCAAACACACTTATATACACTGATTGGTATAAATACACCGACTGGTATAAATATACTGACTGGTATGAAAGGAACACACTTATATACACTGACTGGTATGAATACCCTGATTGGTATGAATACACTGACTGGTATGAATACACACTTATATACACTGATTGGTATGAATACCCTGACTGGTATGGATACACTGACTGGTATAAATACACTGACTCGTATGAAGACACACTGATATACATTGACGAGTTGACTCGAGCGGGGGAGAAGACAGAATCACTAACTCAACTATGCCCCTAATTCATTGCCTTGATTTTTTTTTCTTGAATTTTTTTTAAAAATGTTTTGATCAACATGAGAGTTAGATTAGCATACTTATTCCATTTTCTGTTTCAAATCATGTAAGCTAAACTGTGAGTACTGAAAATTTTCCCTTTTCAAATCCAAAGAATGGTCCAAGTTTTGCAAAAATGGAACAATTTTCGAGAAAAATTAGTCAGCTTCATTCAAATTAATCAAAATCTATTTTTGCAACTGGTCACTACTCAACTAATATGGAATCGATCATTGAGGTGCATAGTCCCAAACCAGATAATCAAATGGGATAACCGAACCGAGCCGATTTGAACCAAGCCAATCCGAACCGAGTGAAGCCAAGTAAAGCCGGACCGAACCGTCGAACCGGACCGAACCGAACCAAATTGACTCGAACCAACTGAACTGAACATAATGAAAATACACCAATCAAACACGGGTAGGACAACCAAGTCGACTAGAGATACACCAATCAAACATGGACAAAATGAATGAGTTGAAAAATTATTAGGGCCGAACTTCGAGATGAAGCTACCTACGTATCCCAAAGATAGGAATCAGGCCATCGTAGTTCGGGCTGAGGGTCACTCGGGTATTGACATTCTCCTTTTGTGCTCTAACTTTTGCCAAAGCCGCCCTTTCGGGTTTTCAACCTTGCGAGCTTTTGATTTTTTCATTTTTTTATTTTCATCATTTTTTTTTATTTTCATTTTTTTCATCATCATTTTTTTTTTTTTCCTGCTCTAACTTTTGCCTGGGTCGTCCTTCCGGGTTTTCGCCCAGCGAGCCTCTCAAGGGTTACTTTCATTTTAACTTGTCCATGTTGATTGGGGAATCTCTAAGCCAACTATAAGAACAACTGCTACACTTGACCGGTAGATATGATGATGTAGGGACTAGGTTGAATAGGGTATGAATTTGCCCCTAGTGTTGCCCCTAGTGTAGTGGATAGGAACTCGGCTGTCCTTCAATAATAAAATTCATTCTCTCAAATTCTGGGTTTTGCCTTTCTGGGCGGTCTTCATTGGGAAACGGTTCAGTTTTAACTCTTTGATCCATCCAACCTTTTGCCCCTAGTTCAAGGGCTGCTTCAAATCTAAATCACATCCAACCTTCTTGCCCCTAGTTCAAGGGTTGCTTCCAATCTGAATCACTGGTCCTACATAGTTTTGGCTAAGGTTCACTCGGGTATTGATACTCTCCTTTTATGCTCTAACTTTTGCCAAAGCCGCCCTTTCGGGTTTTCAACCTTGCGAGCTTTTCATTTTCTTTTTATTTTTATATTTATTTTTTTTTGTGCTCTAACTTTTGCCTGGGTCGCCTTTCCGGGTTTTCGACCCAGCGAGCCTCTCAAGGGTGGTACCTTATTGCCCCTAGTTCAAGGGCTGCCTCCATTTCAACTATGCAAGCCTCACACTTTTGCCCCTAGTTCAAGGGCGGTTTCAAATTGAAATTACATTCTCTGCCCTGAGTTCAAGGTCTGTTTCCAATCTGGATCACATCATTGCCCCTAGTTCAAGGGCTATTTCCAATCTAAATCATATTCGACCTTATTGCCCCTAGTTGAAGGGCTGCCTCCATTTGAATCACATCATGGCCCCTAGTTCAAGGGCTATTTCCAATTCGGCTATGCAAGCCTTACACTTTGGTTGATCATTGACTATTTTGAATCAAGGTTTGAAAGCTACGGAGCTAAGAAGGTCGGACCACGAGTCAAGAGGGATCCTATGCTGTATAACTGATTCCAGGCATGTCTTCGTAGGACCACACAAAAACAGTTTTTGAAATCTTTTCACAAAGTGACTAATCACTCGTACTTTCACGAAGATAAGATAGAACCAAATTAGACCAAGCCAGGATCCTTCTCAGTACTCACATTAACAAAAATGATTTTATTCATCAAAGGCTTAGCACACCTCTCTTCCTCTCAGTTGATCAAAATTTGCAAATCCCGAGGAAATTCTTCCTCTTTGTTTTTATCAGAATTTTGGAAAACATTTTGAAAAACTTTGGTCAATGCAATGATTTAAAGGCACAGAGAAGTAGGCAGACTCTATAGCATTTTGTTTTTTTTTTTTTTTCGTTTTTCGGTTTATTGAAAAGAGACTATGACTCAGCAATGACACATACTGAAAAGAAAATGACAAAGATGACCTAGACAAGACAGAAATGTCTAGGTTAGCACTATCGAAATCAACAGACTCTGACTCATTAGGCTGACTCGAGCCTGACTCTAACTCTACAAACTTGGTGGAATCAAACTTAGACTCAATACTCAATTCAGAACTCAGAATAAAACCATTCTCAAATTGCCAGCCAAAGTGTGGGCCATCGACAACATTCAAAATAAAGCCCGTGCAATCAACAGGTGGTCACTCCCCAATCACAGAGATGGTCGACTTTGTGGGATATCGGCATTTTTTTTTTGATTTTATGTTTGATTTTATGTTTTTGTTGTTTTTTTTTTTTTTTTGAAGTAATGGTGCTAAACTACACAACCTGAACCACTCATTCGAATTTGAGAACCCTGTATAGATCCAATACATTGCACATAACACATAGCAGGAAAGAGAACAAACACCCCTATGGAGGGTAGGGTTATCCTGTCCTAGCTTGAAATGATCTAGGGTTTCACTATTCAGACAAGTGATATCACACATCCTAGAAATGGGAAAGCATCATGTCCTAATTTGAAAGGTACTATAGCTCACTATATGTACAAGGTTGGCTCTACTCTAAGGGTTGAAGTCAAGGTGACGTTACCAACGAGTCCTTTGGTCATAACCAATAAAGATCCCAGGAAATCAGAAGAGTCAAATAGCCTCTCTTCGGAGTCTGAGAACCTTAGATAGCAAAGCCAAATAGCAGAGCTACGTAGCAGAGCTACCTTTTTGACAGATCTCAAAAGGTTATAACACAAGGCCTCTAAAGTACCGTAAAAATAGGTGTAGTGTCACAAAAAGCTTGCCTGTGCTCCACCAGTATCTGGGCAACACAGGAACTTTAAGTGCACCAATGCATGCAATGCAATAAACATATAATTGAAAATAAAAGTCATATCATGGAGTTCGAGTCAAGGTTTCATAAATCTCCAGCAGAGTCGCCAGAAACTGTAACATGCCCGGGGGGTACCCGCGCGCGTTAAACAGTTCGGACTCCCGAGATCTCTTTGATCTCAAGTTTCACGAGTGCAATGTGAAACGTAGATGAGAGTCCAGATTTGGCAACTTTTATTGAAAATCCATTTTATTGCAATTTTGTCAAAAATGGACTGCGTCATCAGATTTCAGAGTCGCCACCTAATATTTTGGGAAATTAGGAAACCCATGACTCGGTGCCAAAGGCCACTGTTCGTCGTAACCAAGGATGCTTGGCTCGGAACCTTAGGTATGAGAGGGGAAGGTCAATAATGAGCACCCCCACTCACCCGATCAAAAGATCGGCCTCTACTAAACCATGATATGACTTTTATTTTCTTTATATGTTCATGTTCTGATTATTTGAATAAATCCTAAAATTTACTATGTGAAGCATACAAGTATAGACTAGTTTGCTCAAATTGGAACAATTCAACTTCATGTTTGTTTTCCGAAAAGGGTTTGATTTTGCCACCATCAAGTGGGCTTAACGCGTACATTCATTGAATCATTCCAATTCAGGCAACAAGCCTTCATCCACAGGCATTCAAACAGTTTATCACTTAAGCAAATAGCCACATGGTAGGATGCTAAACATAATAAGAAAATCACACACAAATGGGATGCTAAAGCATAAAAACTCACAGATTGACCGAGTCCCTCGAACAACTACAAAACAAAAGTTAGTAAAATATGCATGATCTTATATACAGAATCCTAATGCAATTCACTCATGAGATGCACTAAAGACTTGGCTTCTAGAATATGGCATGTGAATCATCTCAAAACGTCCGATAGCACACAGAATCATGGGATAATCAATTGAAGCATAAAGATGCAAATTTAGCCAAATCTTATGCATGGATCATGGATGTAAAGCAGGGATATGCATAGCATGTCAGATATATACATACACACAGTTAGGGAAAGCGATTAAAGAATGGGATAGAAAGAAGTGGGGTGGGAGAATTATTACAATATTTGAATTATTACAGATCCGAATGAGGGAGAGAGGAGAGAAACATAAAATAAAATAAAACCTCACAAACACTCAAAATAAAAATAAAAGTTTTAAACCCCGAACATCCATATATCTTCAATCCAATCCAGCCCATGTAAACACATCTTCCATGTAGACCCCACCAAAGTCACATTGATCCAATGCTTTTTGGGTTGAAAGTGGAAGCCAGTTCACAAAATATACACTGCATCAAAAGCTTGTGAACACATCACAATCAACATCATCATCAAATTCAAAACAACAAGCTTGATGGCAAAAACCCAAAAAAATTCTCAATCATCTGAGGCATAAAAATATCATCGTATTGCTCAAAAGCAAGATCGGAGCTTTTAGCCACATCACTAGTAGTTGGTTCCATCAATCTAGGGACTTCTTCCAGTGCATGATCATGATCATCATCATGATGATCACCACCATTGATTTTGATCTCATCAGAGACCCACCACCATTGATTTTGATCTCATCAGAGACCATTTGATTGCCTCCGACACAGCCAATCTCAGAATACTTGGCATCTTGGCCAGTGAGTTCTTGAACCAGAGCTCTGAACTCTGAAGCCGTGTGTCTGTGTTGGATCTCCTCGGTGTCTTGTGGTAGTGGTGAGTGTGCATCAGTGTGTGTTGTGCATGGGTGTGTGAGAGAGGTGGGTGTAAATGTGTATGCTGTGTGTGCATGGCTGTGTGCATGGTGCCGTGTGTGGTGTTGTGTTGGGTGCGTGCATGGCTGCTGCCGTGTGTGGGTGAGTCTGTGTGTGTGTGAGTGGGTTGAGGGTGTGTGTGCAGTGGTCCGAGAGAGAGGACTGGTAGTGTGGCTGCTGGCTCTCTCTAACTGTGTATTTGTGTGAATGGGTATGGTGTCTTAGAGAGAGAACAGCCTAGGAATCTAGAGAGAGAAGAGAGCTGGGTTTGGTGTGTGTGTCTTTTGCAGCTTAGACCCGTGTGTCTCTCCTCTTCCTCCCTCTTTCTACTCGTGTGTGTATTGTATGATCTCCATGGGTCTGTGCTATGGTCTGCCGAGAGAGAGGGGGGGGAGCCGAGCTGGGTTGGTGGATGGTGTGTATCTGGGTTGTGCTGGGTTTCTTCCGTGTGTGAATGGTGTGTGAATGTGATGAGTGTATGTGTGCTGGGTTTTGGTGTCTCTCAATCCCGTGGGTGTGTTATGTGAAGTTTGTGGTCATCCCCGTGAGAGAGAGAGAAGAGAGAGAGAGCCCCCCCGTGGGTGTGTGCCGTGTGTATCAGTGAGAGGAATGCATGGCTGTGTGTGTTGGTGCTGCCGGGTTTCTCCCGTGTGTGAATGGAGAACCCACCCCCCTCTAAAATCAAGCCAGCTCTTCTCTTTTTTATTCTTCACCTGCTCCACCCTTTTCTCATTTTCTTCACCTGCTCCCCCTTATCTTTTTAAAAATGTTCTTCCCGACAGCTCATCTCCCATCCACTCACTTCTCTTTTTAAACATGCTCTCCCCCCAGCTGTCTGTGTGTCTTTTTCTTCTTTTTTTTGGCTGTAAAGCACCCCCCCTCTTCTTTTCAACACTCAAACCCGACACACCCAACTAACCCCCTCTCCCCTCTTTAAAAATATATCCTCATATCCCCTCTCCACCATCTTTTTCACCCACTCATCTCCCTTTTGAAACCGCCCCATTTCATTTTTTATTTTTTATTTTTTCTATTTTTTTTTTGTGTTTTATTATTTTCTCCTTTTTTTTATTTTTATGATCTATATATATATATATATATATATTTTTGTTTTTAATTTAGTTATCAATTAATATAAAACACACTTAAAAGATATGCACACACCTAATTTAAACACTACAAATTAACAAAATACGACTGATGGCCAAAATGGGTGAGGTTTGAAATTAAAATGTCAATTTGATTTTTTTTGGTGAGGGTGGTCAAAATAAAATGCCCAAGTCTTAGGGCCGGTCAAAATGGGGTGTCTACAGTTGCCCCTCTTTGACAGAGCTCGAAGTCATGAAATGACGTGAGTGAATGTCAAAGCCAAAAGACGACCCTTTTGACAAGGCCGTAAGACTTGGGTAATTACACAAAATGCAATGCATGTGGTTGAACCCGAAGGTTGCCTACGTATCCATTTGCAAGGAATCAAACCAGCGTAGTTCAGGGGCAAGATGCAAATGATATGCAAGAAAATGCAGTTTGAAAGTTGGACTTACACGCTTCGCGAAGCCGATTTGTTTGAAAATTCGTGATTATGCAAGAGAGGGAAGACCTCAACCAAGAGAAATCAACATCCTAACGCGTCTCACGCGAGAGGAGAATGGGTGGTGGAAACAAACAGGCGCACCTGCTGTTTTTAACCGATTTGGGAGATTGGACTTATACGCTTACGCGAAGCCGAGTTGGCAAGTGGACTTACACGCTACGCGAAGCCAATTTAATGATTGGACTTATACGCTACACGAAGCCGTTTAACGATTGGACTTATACGCTTACGCGAAGCCGGTTTAACGATTGGACTTATACGCTTACGCGAAGCCGGTTTAACGAGTGGACTTATACGCTTACGCGAAGCCGGTTTAACGAGTGGACTTATACGCTTACGCGAAGCCAGTTTAACGAGTGGACTTATACGCTTAGCGAAGCCGGTTTAACGAGTGGACTTATACGCTACGCGAAGCCGATTTAACGATTGGACTTATACGCTTACGCGAAGCCGATTTAACGAGTGGACTTATACGCTACGCGAAGCCGATTTAACGAGTGGACTTATACGCTTACGCGAAGCCGATTTAACGAGTGGACTTATACGCTTACGCGAAGCCGGTTTAACGAGTGGACTTATACGCTTATGCGAAGCCGGTTTAACAAGTGGACTTATACGCTTACGCGAAGCCGGTTTAACGAGTGGACTTATACGCTTACGCGAAGCCAATTTAACGAGTGGACTTATACGCTACGCGAAGCCGATTTAACGAGTGGACTTATACGCTACGCGAAGCCAATTTAACGAGTGGACTTATACGCTTACGCGAAGCCGATTTAACGAGTGGACTTATACGCTTACGCGAAGCCGATTTAACGAGTGGACTTATACGCTTACGCGAAGCCAATTTAACGAGTGGACTTATACGCTACGCGAAGCCGATTTAACGAGTGGACTTATACGCTACGCGAAGCCAATTTAACGAGTGGACTTATACGCTTACGCGAAGCCAATTTAACGAGTGGACTTATACGCTTACGCGAAGCCGATTTAACGAGTGGACTTATACGCTTACGCGAAGCCGATTTAACGAGTGGACTTATACGCTTACGCGAAGCCGGGTTGGCAAGTGGACTTACACGCTACGCGAAGCCGGGTTGGCAAGTGGACTTACACGCTACGCGAAGCCGGGTTGGCAAGTGGACTTACACGCTACGCGAAGCCGGGTTGGCAAGTGGACTTACACGCTACGCGAAGCCGATTGTTTGAAAATTCATGATTTATACAATGCAATGTCATGTCATGGAGTACTGGCTATGTTTGCAACTTTCCCTATTCTCCAACAGGGTAACAGACTAGGTTGGTTCAGTTTCCAGAGTTGAGGCGCATACAAGCTATCTCAACCTATGGGGCTGCCATACAGATTTCAAGCCGGGGATACACCCCTGGGTATTTAAACCAGACTTTAGTCTCGGAAATCCCAAACCTTTTGCGTTCTAGGCATCGCCATTCGAACTCTAGTTTCCACCGTCTCAGTTGATCTCCTAGGAACTCATTACAAACATAGTCAAGTGGCTATACCAGACCACCTAAAGTCGTTCGGGCACGACAAACACCAAAGGAATTGCACCTTTATAGGATTTAAGGTCTCCTAGACCAGAAAGTCGTTTGGGCACGACAAACACCAAAGGACTTGCACCTTCAGAGGATTTAAGGTCTCCTAGACCCCAGAGTTCATATACAGACAAAAATACACACAGATATATACATTCGGTATACATATATACATATACAGACAACATACAGACAGATACGGATATATACAGTATACACACTCATATATATATACAGACAAAAAATACACAAATACGAACATACACACAGACATGTACATACGATATACATATATGGACTCGGGGAATATTCTGTTACGGGAAGATGCCGTTACTGAGAAGGCATATTCTGTTTGCTGACGTCAGCACACGCACGCAAAACACGCAAAAAGAAAGGAAAAACACAAAATACATGGACATGGGACACGGGGTGTCGAACCCCTGACCTCAAGCTCGGCCTCCAAGTCCTTAACCACTGAGCCGCGTCACTCTTGTGACAACCTATACAAACAAATATATATATATATACACTATACAAGACATAAAAAAAAAAAAAAAAAAAAAAAACTCAAAAACAAAACAAAGAAACATTTGATGTGGGGTTCGAACCCTGACCTCAGGCTCAGCCTCTCACTCTTCAACTACTGGGCCAAACCACTGAACCCAAGCCACACCTATGACACAAATGTTCAAAACAATACCTATATTACATAGCTATACAATATATATACATATATGCATACACAATTCTCCCGCGTCTCTCTCTGTTTTTGTCTTACTCTCTCTTCCTTCATCTTCTTCGAGCGTCGTGTCTATCGCGCGATTTCAACAATCGCGGCGCCTGACCGACAGGCTATCCAATCCTGCCCCGATTGTCAATGATCGTCTCGAGCCTTCCTCCCTCTTTGTCTTCTTCTTTGGCTTCATCCTCTTTTTAAGCTGAGGCCTGCGAAAGAGAGAGGCAGAGCAAAAGCCTGCGAACTTTCTCTGCCACCACTCTACAACCCCTTTCTTTTGCATTACTCTTCTCTGCCATGGCCTCTTCACAAGGTTCTCTCACTCTTTTCCCAGACCTAAACGAGTCTACGATAGAGATGACCAATTCCGACTCCCCTGAACCTCAACCACGAGCTCCTCCTCCTTCTCCTGTTTTCAACTTTCCAGCGATGTCAGTTGAACAAATCATGGCGGCACAGTCTGACATCGAAGCAAACTCGTATACGCTGAGGTCATGTGTGGAGACCGTAACTGCGGTCTCCAACTTGTCCCGTCGGCTGCAGAACAGAACATGTGAGGTGCATCGATTGAATGCACAACTTTCTTTACTTCAACATATGTACAAAGATTCTCGAGGGGAAGTTAGCGGATTGAAGAAACAAATCAAGGAGTTGAAACGACAAGTGACCGTTGCAACTCATCATGGGACTACCTTTGACGGGCAGCGAGGGATAATCTCCTTCGGAAGCTCTGCCAAGGCTGAGGCAGAGTCTTCAAGAGCTTCGAAGAAGTAAAGATGAAGTGAGGCAGCTGATAGTAAAGTCAAGCAATGAAGATGTGTGCAAATAAAGCCAGTTGTAATCTTCGTCGCCGAGCTGCTGCCGGAGAAGAAAGAAGAAAAAGATCCCTCTCTCTCTCTCTTTTGCCCCTTTTTTTTTTTTTTTTTTTGTTGTTTTTTTTTTTTGTGTTTTTGTGTTTTTTTTTGTTTTTGTTTTGTTTTTGTTTTTTTTGTTTTTTTTTTGTGTCTCTGTGATCGGGGATGTCCTCCCCTAACTGCAATAAAATCAGTTTCTTTTTTTGCTTATCACTGGCATGACTGGCATATCACTTTGAGCTTGAAAATAATTTGTTTGATTGAATTTGAGAATGATTGAATTTTTGAAGTCTGAATTAGACATTGACTCTTTACTGATCTAAATCAACAAATGACCCAACGAACTGAAAAACGAAGCAAATTAATCCAAACACACTTATATACACTGATTGGTATAAATACACCGACTGGTATAAATATACTGACTGGTATGAAAGGAACACACTTATATACACTGACTGGTATGAATACCCTGATTGGTATGAATACACTGACTGGTATGAATACACACTTATATACACTGATTGGTATGAATACCCTGACTGGTATGGATACACTGACTGGTATAAATACACTGACTCGTATGAAGACACACTGATATACATTGACGAGTTGACTCGAGCGGGGGAGAAGACAGAATCACTAACTCAACTATGCCCCTAATTCATTGCCTTGATTTTTTTTTCTTGAATTTTTTTTAAAAAATGTTTTGATCAACATGAGAGTTAGATTAGCATACTTATTCCATTTTTCTGTTTCAAATCATGTAAGCTAAACTGTGAGTACTGAAAATTTTCCCTTTTCAAATCCAAAGAATGGTCCAAGTTTTGCAAAAATAGAACAATTTTCGAGAAAAATTAGTCAGCTTCATTCAAATTAATCAAAATCTATTTTTGCAACTGGTCACTACTCAACTAATATGGAATCGATCATTGAGGTGCATAGTCCCAAACCAGATAATCAAAGGGGATAACCGAACCGAGCCGATTTGAACCAAGCCAATCCGAACCAAGTGAAGCCAAGTAAAGCTGGACCGAACCGTCGAACCGGACCGAACCGAACCAGACCGAACCGAACCAAATTGACTCGAACCAACTGAACTGAACAGAATGAAAATACACCAATCAAACACGGGTAGGACAACCAAGTCGACTAGAGATACACCAATCAAACATGGACAAAATGAATGAGTTGAAAAATTATTAGGGCCGAACTTCGAGATGAAGCTACCTACGTATCCCAAAGATAGGAATCAGGCCATCGTAGTTCGGGCTGAGGGTCACTCGGGTATTGACATTCTCCTTTTGTGCTCTAACTTTTGCCAAAGCCGCCCTTTCGGGTTTTCAACCTTGCGAGCTTTTGATTTTTTCATTTTTTTATTTTCATCATTTTTTTTTATTTTCATTTTTTTCATCATCATTTTTTTTATTTTTCCTGCTCTAACTTTTGCCTGGGTCGTCCTTCCGGGTTTTCCGCCCAGCGAGCCTCTCAAGGGTTACTTTCATTTTAACTTGTCCATGTTGATTGGGGAATCTCTAAGCCAACTATAAGAACAACTGCTACACTTGACCGGTAGATATGATGATGTAGGGACTAGGTTGAATAGGGTATGAATTTGCCCCTAGTGTTGCCCCTAGTGTAGTGGATAGGAACTCGGCTGTCCTTCAATAATAAAATTCATTCTCTCAAATTCTGGGTTTTGCCTTTCTGGGCGGTCTTCATTGGGAAACGGTTCAGTTTTAACTCTTTGATCCCATCCAACCTTTTGCCCCTAGTTCAAGGGCTGCTTCAAATCTAAATCACATCCAACCTTCTTGCCCCTAGTTCAAGGGTTGCTTCCAATCTGAATCACTGGTCCTACATAGTTTTGGCTAAGGTTCACTCGGGTATTGATACTCTCCTTTTATGCTCTAACTTTTGCCAAAGCCGCCCTTTCGGGTTTTCAACCTTGCGAGCTTTTCATTTTCTTTTTATTTTTATTTTATTTTTTTTTGTGCTCTAACTTTTGCCTGGGTCGCCTTTCCGGGTTTTCGACCCAGCGAGCCTCTCAAGGGTGGTACCTTATTGCCCCTAGTTCAAGGGCTGCCTCCATTTCAACTATGCAAGCCTCACACTTTTGCCCCTAGTTCAAGGGCGGTTTCAAATTGAAATACATTCTCTGCCCTGAGTTCAAGGTCTGTTTCCAATCTGGATCACATCATTGCCCCTAGTTCAAGGGCTATTTCCAATCTAAATCATATTCGACCTTATTGCCCCTAGTTGAAGGGCTGCCTCCATTTGAATCACATCATGGCCCCTAGTTCAAGGGCTATTTCCAATTCGGCTATGCAAGCCTTACACTTTGGTTGATCATTGACTATTTTGAATCAAGGTTTGAAAGCTACGGAGCTAAGAAGGTCGGACCACGAGTCAAGAGGGATCCTATGCTGTATAACTGATTCCAGGCATGTCTTCGTAGGACCACACAAAAACAGTTTTTGAAATCTTTTCACAAAGTGACTAATCACTCGTACTTTCACGAAGATAAGATAGAACCAAATTAGACCAAGCCAGGATCCTTCTCAGTACTCACATTAACAAAAATGATTTTATTCATCAAAGGCTTAGCACACCTCTCTTCCTCTCAGTTGATCAAAATTTGCAAATCCCGAGGAAATTCTTCCTCTTTGTTTTTATCAGAATTTTGGAAAACATTTTGAAAAACTTTGGTCAATGCAATGATTTAAAGGCACAGAGAAGTAGGCAGACTCTATAGCATTTTGTTTTTTTTTTTTTTTCGTTTTTCGGTTTATTGAAAAGAGACTATGACTCAGCAATGACAACATACTGAAAAGAAAATGACAAAGATGACCTAGACAAGACAGAAATGTCTAGGTTAGCACTATCGAAATCAACAGACTCTGACTCATTAGGCTGACTCGAGCCTGACTCTAACTCTACAAACTTGGTGGAATCAAACTTAGACTCAATACTCAATTCAGAACTCAGAATAAAACCATTCTCAAATTGCCAGCCAAAGTGTGGGCCATCGACAACATTCAAAATAAAGCCCGTGCAATCAACAGGTGGTCACTCCCCAATCACAGAGATGGTCGACTTTGTGGGATATCGGCATTTTTTTTTTGATTTTATGTTTTTGATTTTATGTTTTTGTTGTTTTTTTTTTTTTTTTGAAGTAATGGTGCTAAACTACACAACCTGAACCACTCATTCGAATTTGAGAACCCTGTATAGATCCAATACATTGCACATAACACATAGCAGGAAAGAGAACAAACACCCCTATGGAGGGTAGGGTTATCCTGTCCTAGCTTGAAATGATCTAGGGTTTCACTATTCAGACAAGTGATATCACACATCCTAGAAATGGGAAAGCATCATGTCCTAATTTGAAAGGTACTATAGCTCACTATATGTACAAGGTTGGCTCTACTCTAAGGGTTGAAGTCAAGGTGACGTTACCAACGAGTCCTTTGGGTCATAACCAATAAAGATCCCAGGAAATCAGAAGAGTCAAATAGCCTCTCTTCGGAGTCTGAGAACCTTAGATAGCAAAGCCAAATAGCAGAGCTACGTAGCAGAGCTACCTTTTTGACAGATCTCAAAAGGTTATAACACAAGGCCTCTAAAGTACCGTAAAAATAGGTGTAGTGTTACAAAAAGCTTGCCTGTGCTCCCACCAGTATCTGGGCAACACAGGAACTTTAAGTGCACCAATGCATGCAATGCAATAAACATATAATTGAAAATAACAGTCATATCATGGAGTTCGAGTCAAGGTTTCATAAATCCCCAGCAGAGTCGCCAGAAACTGTAACATGCCCGGGGGGTACCCGCGCGCGTTAAACAGTTCGGACTCCCGAGATCTCTTTGATCTCAAGTTTCACGAGTGCAATGTGAAACGTAGATGAGAGTCCAGATTTAGCAACTTTTATTGAAAATCCATTTTATTGCAATTTTGTCAAAAATGGACTGCGTCATCAGATTTCAGAGTCGCCACCTAATATTTTGGGAAATTAGGAAACCCATGACTCGGTGCCAAAGGCCACTGTTCGTCGTAACCAAGGATGCTTGGCTCGGAACCTTAGGTATGAGAGGGGAAGGTCAATAATGAGCACCCCCACTCACCCGATCAAAAGATCGGCCTCTACTAAACCATGATATGACTTTTATTTTCTTTATATGTTCATGTTCTGATTATTGAATAAATCCTAAAATTTACTATGTGAAGCATACAAGTATAGACTAGTTTGCTCAAATTGGAACAATTCAACTTCATGTTTGTTTTCCGAAAAGGGTTTGATTTTGCCACCATCAAGTGGGCTTAACGCGTACATTCATTGAATCATTCCAATTCAGGCAACAAGCCTTCATCCACAGGCATTCAAACAGTTTATCACTTAAGCAAATAGCCACATGGTAGGATGCTAAACATAATAAGAAAATCACACACAAATGGGATGCTAAAGCATAAAAACTCACAGATTGACCGAGTCCCTCGAACAACTACAAAACAAAAGTTAGTAAAATATGCATGATCTTATATACAGAATCCTAATGCAATTCACTCATGAGATGCACTAAAGACTTGGCTTCTAGAATATGGCATGTGAATCATCTCAAAACGTCCGATAGCACACAGAATCATGGGATAATCAATTGAAGCATAAAGATGCAAATTTAGCCAAATCTTATGCATGGATCATGGATGTAAAGCAGGGATATGCATAGCATGTCAGATATATACATACACACAGTTAGGGAAAGCGATTAAAGAATGGGATAGAAAGAAGTGGGGTGGGAGAATTATTACAATATTTGAATTATTACAGATCCGAATGAGGGAGAGAGGAGAGAAACATAAAATAAAATAAAACCTCACAAACACTCAAAATAAAAATAAAAGTTTTAAACCCCGAACATCCATATATCTTCAATCCAATCCAGCCCATGTAAACACATCTTCCATGTAGACCCCACCAAAGTCACATTGATCCAATGCTTTTTGGGTTGAAAGTGGAAGCCAGTTCACAAAATATACACTGCATCAAAAGCTTGTGAACACATCACAATCAACATCATCATCAAATTCAAAACAACAAGCTTGATGGCAAAAACCCAAAAAAATTCTCAATCATCTGAGGCATAAAAATATCATCGTATTGCTCAAAAGCAAGATCGGAGCTTTTAGCCACATCACTAGTAGTTGGTTCCATCAATCTAGGGACTTCTTCCAGTGCATGATCATGATCATCATCATGATGATCACCACCATTGATTTTGATCTCATCAGAGACCCACCACCATTGATTTTGATCTCATCAGAGACCATTTGATTGCCTCCGACACAGCCAATCTCAGAATACTTGGCATCTTGGCCAGTGAGTTCTTGAACCAGAGCTCTGAACTCTGAAGCCGTGTGTCTGTGTTGGATCTCCTCGGTGTCTTGTGGTAGTGGTGAGTGTGCATCAGTGTGTGTTGTGCATGGGTGTGTGAGAGAGGTGGGTGTAAATGTGTATGCTGTGTGTGCATGGCTGTGTGCATGGTGCCGTGTGTGTTGTGTTGGGTGCGTGCATGGCTGCTGCCGTGTGTGGGTGAGTCTGTGTGTGTGTGAGTGGGTTGAGGGTGTGTGTGCAGTGGTCCGAGAGAGAGGACTGGTAGTGTGGCTGCTGGCTCTCTCTAACTGTGTATTTGTGTGAATGGGTATGGTGTCTTAGAGAGAGAACAGCCTAGGAATCTAGAGAGAGAAGAGAGCTTTGGTGTGTGTGTCTTTTGCAGCTTAGACCCGTGTGTCTCTCCTCTTCCTCCCTCTTTCTACTCGTGTGTGTATTGTATGATCTCCATGGGTCTGTGCTATGGTCTGCCGAGAGAGAGGGGGGGGAGCCGAGCTGGGTTGGTGGATGGTGTGTATCTGGGTTGTGCTGGGTTTCTTCCGTGTGTGAATGGTGTGTGAATGTGATGAGTGTATGTGTGCTGGGTTTTGGTGTCTCTCAATCCCGTGGGTGTGTTATGTGAAGTTTGTGGTCATCCCCGTGAGAGAGAGAGAAGAGAGAGAGAGCCCCCCCGTGGGTGTGTGCCGTGTGTATCAGTGAGAGGAATGCATGGCTGTGTGTGTTGGTGCTGCCGGGTTTCTCCCGTGTGTGAATGGAGAACCCACCCCCCTCTAAAATCAAGCCAGCTCTTCTCTTTTTTATTCTTCACCTGCTCCACCCTTTTCTCATTTTCTTCACCTGCTCCCCCTTATCTTTTTAAAAATGTTCTTCCCGACAGCTCATCTCCCATCCACTCACTTCTCTTTTTAAACATGCTCTCCCCCCAGCTGTCTGTGTGTCTTTTTCTTCTTTTTTTTGGCTGTAAAGCACCCCCCCTCTTCTTTTCAACACTCAAACCCGACACACCCAACTAACCCCCTCTCCCCTCTTTTAAAAATATATCCTCATATCCCCTCTCCACCATCTTTTTCACCCACTCATCTCCCTTTTGAAACCGCCCCATTTCATTTTTTATTTTTTTATTTTTTCTATTTTTTTTTGTGTTTTATTATTTTCTCCTTTTTTTTATTTTTTATGATCTATATATATATATATATATTTTTGTTTTTAATTTAGTTATCAATTAATATAAAACACACTTAAAAGATATGCACACACCTAATTTAAACACTACAAATTAACAAAAATACGACTGATGGCCAAAATGGGTGAGGTTTGAAATTAAAATGTCAATTTGATTTTTTTTGGTGAGGGTGGTCAAAATAAAATGCCCAAGTCTTAGGGCCGGTCAAAATGGGGTGTCTACACCTGGGAGAGAGATTCATTTACCAGACGCGGGGCGTTGTTGACCCTGATATTCCACATCCTCCTCCTACCGGCATGAGGGTGGTAAATGATTTATAGGATGGTCCTGAGCTTGACCTCTTGATGATAGGTGAGGACGGTGATCGTTACCATGAGCCTGACGACTTTACGACTTTCTTACACACTTGGGTGATGGCGCCTCTTTACTCCAGGCATGGCTCGAGCTGTGCCAGAGGTTGCTGCTGATGGGGCTGGCGATGTGCCCATTGAAGGTGCCCTTGCCATTGCTCCAATTCTTGGATTGCATGTGATTCCCACCAAGATCATATATATGCGTCCAGATGGAGTGATCGAGCAGATCCTACTTGAGCCCATCGAGGAGAGGGACTACAGACTTTTGTTTGCCCCTAGCGTTGAGTAGGTACACTTTCTTTTTATGCTAGTCCAAGCTGCACAGCTTATTCTCAGCCATTACTGTTCACTATTCAATTACTTCTATCTACTTTTCTCAGTTTCTATTCTTTTGTAGATTTCTCGGGTGTACGGTGATGAGCTCCTTCGAACGATCGACCGACTATTTATCATGGTATGGAGGAGGCAGATTGCCTTAGTCACCCACGAGATTGAGGTACATTTTGTGTAGCCTACTATCATTGCCATACTGTACACTTCTGATCACTCTATCTGATATCTGATATCTTTTTCAGCTTGAGTCGACGCCAGCAGTGCCTATAGGACCTTTTGCAGCCAGTAGGTGGAGACGAGGCCCAGTGAGAGGCCGAGGAGGCACTGATCGGGGGAGAGGTCGAGTGAGGCAGCGCTCTCCTTATGAGGAGTCTTTTGACGGGTCCATGACCCCTGAGGATGAGGGAGAGGAGATTGACCTGCAATCGAGCAGCCTCAGTGATGACAGCGGTGCACCACCTCTACAACTGAGGAGGAAGAGAGCGATGATGGGCTACTGATGACGATGATGATTTTGCTTTACTTCGCTTTTGTTTTCATTTTGTTATGTAGTTATAAAACTAGCTTCGGATAGACCTTTTGTTTTTCAAAAAATTTCTTTTGTTTTGGTTGTGTAAAACGATGATCGAGGTTGGGCTTGCCAGTTATGAAAGGCAAGTTTTGTTAAATGATTTCTTTGCACAATATGATGAATTGCATTACCCTTGCATTTGTAACCTTCGGAACTATGAATGCTTTGCTCCTGAATTGATTCATGAACCAGATAATGACTTACAATCAGCCAAAACATAAAATATAACTCGATAATGGACAAACGAAATGAAAACAACTCGATAAAGCTAACAAACACTTGGTACAAACAAAACAAAACTCAAAAGTACAATTGAAGTCCATTTGAACAAAAGGTTAGGTTTTGCTACAACAGAGCTACAGTGGGCAAGCATCAAGACCTGGCCGGGCTTCATTGATGCATGGTTTGCTATCACTGATGAACGGCCGGCCATCAGTGTGATGTCGGTCAGTGCTGTCCAGGTGTCATGCTCAACTCCTTCTCAGCCTCTATAAATAATGCTCCCATGCTGCTTTCCTAGAAAACTCACAAGTCCTTGATATTTTGCTCTCAAAATGGAGATATTATTTGTCAGTAGGCTTCGGACTGGGTAGCCACCTTGGATGGCTCAAAAAATGTGAATTTCTGTGGCTTTGGCCTAAATACCCTTTTCCTTTGAGCCGCACTTCTCTTTACTTTATATTCCTACATGCCGCGGCTAGATTTTGGAACCCAATCACACATGTCTTTAGCTTCGAGGGACAAGAAATATGCCCGACAATTGAAGAATTTCAGGCATTAATGGAATCCTGGCGCAATGAGGATATCATTCCTCAACCCCACTTTGGCCACGTCCAAGCTTTGGGACGGATGTGCGGGCTTACTCTACACGAGGTTTGATCTTTGGTCCACAACGGAGAGCTGGATATTCCCAATCTGATTCATTGATTTTTTGATGTTGGTGACCGAAGCAACCTTCTTTGGCGAGGTTTTAGGCAACACGTCCTTTGCTTGTGTATGTTGGCTCATTTCCTTTTTGCCGCCAATTTTGGTGGATATAGCATTCAGCTAATTGAAGTGTCCCAAGGTTTGAAAGAAGGCAACAGTTGTATTGGCTTGGTGCTGGCCGAGACTTTGATGGGCTTAGATGCCTTTCATCGGCGAGAGACTACCAAATTCGTAGGGAGTCCACTACTCCTTCAGGTAATGTTTCCCACCCTTTCTAATATGTGTTTCTCACATCTCTCAGCATTTATGCTCTGTTTTTCTCTCAAAGTCCTTTTCTCACTTTTTCTCTCAACGTACATCTCTTTATTCTTTAATTTCTCCTTTCTTTCATCCCTTCCCAAGTGTGGTTTATGGATAAGTTGAAAGTTGTGGATTCTTACCCTGAGTACTCAGCTCGAGGATACTTCTTCCGCCAACAGCTAGTGGATTTCCTAAACGAGGGATGGTGGTGCCACTGGATGTGCAACAGGTATGCTGCTGACATTGCTTGGCGTTGCCCCTGGCTTAATTTGACCGAAATAAGCTACAGCATGACTCGACAACTTGGCATTCAGCTGATCGATTTTACACACTATGTATTCTACTTTCCTTTCAGGTTTAGACGTCAATTTGGACATGACCAGACCTACCCAGAAGAGGGGGTAGAGTAGCCAATTTCGTTCCCCGTCCGAGGTTCACATTTGGTTAGGCACCTCACTACTTGGAGGATTAGAGAGCTTTTGGCCTTTGCCCTTAGTTTTAGTTGCACCCTTTCTGGTGAGTGTCTGTCTTGGCTCGAAGATGATGTATAATCCGGGCCCACTTTAGCATCAGAAGCTTCCACAAGAACAAGTGAGGGATGTAGGAACACATGACTCATCTATACCCGTAGTTTATTGCTTTGATCTTACTTTTCAAGTTTTATGAATGTAATAAAAGCAACTTTGATTTGTATCGAGAGTTAGAGAACTTTGTATTGAAATCTATGAAATTAAAGTTGTGAGAACTGAAAGTTTTCCTTTTGGTTCAAAAATGGTCTAAGTTGTAAAAGGTAAAATTTGAACAAAAAATCAACCTTTATTAAAACTTTTCAAAACCATTTTTGAAAAGGAACACCACTTGACACACACGGAATCAATCATTGAGATATACAACCCCGAATCCAAAGATCACAAATTGCCCCTTGACTGAATAACACTGCTCAGCATTGTAACCAGCTTTCCTTCAAATAAAGATCACAACCGAACTCTCAGATAAAGAATGGACAAAGATGACCTGATCAAGACATGGACAGGACAGTTGAGTTGGAGGTGTTTACAGCCGAACTTTAGGATGAAGTTACCTACATATCCCGAAGATGAGAATCAGGCCTTACGTACTTCGGTTCGGGTTCACTCGAGTATTAACGCTCTCATTTTGCACTCTAACTTTTGCCAAGGCCGCTTTTTAGGTTTTTCAACCTTGCGAGCTCATTTTTTCTTTATTTCTAATTTTTTCTATGCTCCAACTTTTGCCTAGGTCACCCTTCCAGGTTTTCGGCCTAGCGAGCCTCTCAGGGATAGTATTTCTTTAACTTGTCCATGTTGATAGGTTGGGAAAATTCTAGGCCATCAAGGTCTATGAGAATAACAGCTCCACCCGACCAGATAGTTTTGATGATATAAGGACCAATCCAATTGGATCTGAACTTGCCCCTAGGGTCATGAATGGGAGCTTGGTTGTCTTTTAGCACCAAATCCCCTTCTTTGAGATTCTGGGGCTTAACCTTCTTGTTGAAAGCCCGGGCAATCCTGCGTTGATAACCCTGAACATGGTACAGTGCTTTCAGCCTTCTCTCATGAAACAACATCAATTCTTTGAACTTGCTCTGTTGCTAGTCCGCCTCTACTATTTGACACTCAGTCATAACTCACAGCGACGGACGGGACTTCTATTTTGATTGGCAGAACAACATCCATCCCATAGACAAGAGAATAAGGAGTCGCCCTTGTCGACGTCCGGATTGAAGTTCTGTAGCCCCAGAGTGCGAATGGCGATTTGTCTGGCCAATCCCTATAGGTCTCTGTAGACGTCCCCGAACGCCCCGGGAGGGTTAAGTCCCGTTCTGTTCATATTGGGGTCACTACAGTTCAAGGACTCAAATGTCACGGTTCTTAATCTTGAACCAAAGAGTCCAAATCCGGCAAATCGTTTTGAAAACAGATTTTTTGAAAGAAGTGCCAAACATGGACTGCTTTGCCAGATACAGAGTCGCCACCTAAATGTTTTTTGATGGGAAATTTAGGAAACCCTGACTCGGTGCCAAAGGCCACGTGTCCGTCATCACCAAAGTTGCCTCGGCTCGGGAACTTGGGTACGATTGGGGAAGGTCACTTCGTGAGCACCCCCGCTCGCCCGGTCAAAGACCGGCCTCTACTAACCATGATATCTGTTTTTGAAAACATTGTGAGTTCTTATTCCGGTTATTAGCCTAGGTTACTATGTGATGCTCGCAGCAAACAAGTATAGACTGAGCCGCCTGAATTGGAACAAAACATTTCATGTTTGTTTGTTTGAAAATGGTTTGATGGTGCTACCCGCAGGTAGGCTAAGACGCGGATTTGCCACCCTCAGGTGGGCTTAGAAAACATGATTTTGCCACTATCTAGTGGGCTTAAAACAAACAGTCAACGCATTGTCCCAATTCAAGTAACTCAACCTCCACCCACAGGCATTCAAGGCAGTTATATCACATAAGCACATAGCCTCATGGCAAGCATGCTATCATGGCAACACTCACACGCATGCAAGGATGCTAAAGCATAAAACTCACCGAGTACTCCAAGCCAAAAACAGAAAACCGATTAGAAATCATGCATGATCCTAAATATACAGGGATGCCTAATGCAACACAAGCAAAAATGCAACTATAGCAGGCTCGGCTATTCTAGACATGGCATATGAGATGCAACAACTAACACGTATTCAATTTGGAATTGAAATACAAATGCAGTTTGTATGATGCGCCGAGCCCGGTGCGTGCAAAACAGATGAATGAATGCAAACATGCTATCATACTGTATGCTATTTAAAATATGCCCTATATCTAACCATCATAAGCGGATAAATAAAAGGGAAGAAAGACGTGGGGTTGGAAGACATACATCACACTCACCCACACTTATTACAGTTATGCCCTCGCTCAGAGGGTCCGAATAAATGATACAGTCCGAATGAAAGAATAATACAGTCCGAAATAGATAAAAATTCCTAATTAATTATCAAATTAACTAAGAAAGCTGTAAAATGGCATGCAAGCCGGGGGGTGCCTTGATTCTGATGAATGCTGCAAGTTTGGGCTGCCTTGCGTGGAAATCCACTGGGATGCCCCAATTAGCCTCTGTTTTACAATGTTTCTCGCAATGCGTGCCAGACTTCGAAAAGTTGCTAATTCCTCATTTTGCTGCAACAGAGAGCAGGAAAAGGGCATAGCAATGTATTTCACAGATATATGCATGCCTCGATTCTCGTGCCACCAATCACGCATAACGATGCATGATGGCCGAGGAATCGGATTGCACAACTCAATATAGGGTGCAATGCAGATGAATGCTACAACAAAACCTAACTCCATCATGGGTAATCCGGAGTGTCGGTGACTTGGGAATTGAGACCCGTTCCGTCACTCGGAGTACGAAACGTGCCTCGTTTCCCGTGCCCGGACTAACTCTTATCCCGAACACGAATGCAATATGCATGGTATGCATGAAATGCAGCTAATATACAATCCTAAGCATGCACAATGCTATGAAAATGAGATGCCTCGAAATGCGTGCCAGACGGGCACGCAAACCGAGGCGATGATCCTAAGCATAAAATGGCATACGCAATGCAATTGGACTTACACTAACATGAGTGGGCCTCAGCCACACTCACATAAGAGGCCGTCGGATAAAAATGAAGTGCCTCGAAATGCGTGCCCACGGGCGCGCAAACCGAGGCGATGCATAAGGAATGAAATGACATGGAAATGATATGTAATGAGGCTAAAATGAGATGTCTCGAAGTGCGTGCCCACGGGCACGCAAACCGAGAAAATGGCATACAGAATGCAAAATGGGCTTATACCAACATGAGAGGACCTCAGCCACTCTCATACGGGAGGCCATCGGATAAAAAAGAAGTGCCTCGAAATGCGTGCCCACGGGCGCGCAAACCGAGGCGGTGCATTAAAGCATGAAATGACATACGAAATGCAAAATGGACTTATACTGACGTGAGTGAGCCTCAACCACACTCACATGAGAGGCCGGCGGATGAAAATGAGGCGCCTCGAAATGCGTGCACACGGGCGCGCAAACCGAGGCGATGCATACGGAATGCAAAATGACATGGAAATGATATGCAAACATGCAAATGGAATTTCAGCACTTACAAATGATGCAAAACAGTCCCGAAAGGCGGGGAAATGACACCGAATGCACGAGACGGTCCCGAAATGCGATAACAAGCACCCGGAATGGCCTACAGCCATACTAAACATGCATAATTGGTACATGACATGCAAAACAGTAGCAAGGCAGCCCCAAAATAGCATTATTCACAGTACAAAACATAGCGAAATAATGAGCATGGAAGGACAACAATAGCATGCAAAAATACGAGCCAAGAGAGGGGTATTGAAGCAAGTGGTGTATGCGATGCTCAAACTGAAAAGTACCCTTCTACAAAAATGATGAGGGACCAAAAATATGCACATTTACAGTAGATGACATCCCCCAACTCAGTAAGAAACCATGGTAGAAATGCTATGCAAGAATGAGGATATATGAGGCTATAACATGAAGTACCCCAAGAATTCATTAAACCAGAAAAGACCCTCAATGAAATATGTCAAGAAGATCAAAATATGACTCTTTTCAGTACTGATGATGGCTGAAATCAGAAGCTAGATAAGCTTAAAAAAGCATGCAAAGTGGGGTCAAAGAGAGATATAAAGGCAAGTATAACATGGAGACCCAAAAAAAGTTGATCCCTTCTACAATATTGTAGAGGGACACAAAATAAGCTCACTCACAGTTCATGACATGTTCCAAAACAGACTGCATGTAGGTCAAATAAATCATGCAAGTTTACGGTAATTTGAAGGAATTATGAAGCAAGTGCATGATAGAGAGGCCAAACAGGGTTGAGCCCTTCTTCAATGTTGAAGAGGGGCTCAAAATAGGCCCACTCACAGTTTACCTCATGCTCGAAAACAGATCACTCATAGGCCAAATATTTCATGCAAAAATAGGGGTAAAACATGGATTCAAAGCAACTTGCATATGGAGCATGAAAACAAGGTTGAGCCCTTCTTCAATGTTGAAGAGGGGCTCAAAATAAGCACAATATCAGTTCATGAGATGCTCCAATTCAGATCACACATAGGCCAAATATTCAATGCAAAATAATGGCATATAAGAGGATATTGAAGGAAGTGCAAGATGGAGGGCTCAAACAGAGTTGAGCCCTTGAACAAACATCAAGAATAGCTCAAAAGAAGACCACTTTCAGTATTGGTCGGAGCTCAAAACAGTGAGCAAGTATGGTTAAGAAATGAGGCAAGAAAATGGTGTAAAAGAGGGGATTTGAGACTTACCCTTGAAGACAAGTCTTTCTTTGCTTCTTGGCTTGAGTTTGTTGCTTCTTAGCCACTGAAAAACCTTCCTTTGCTGCTGAAATGGAAGTGGTGAAGGTAGTGCTTGGTGTTTATGAACAAATGAGACCAAAACTTGAGAGTTTGAGAGAGATAGAGAGAGATATCCTTGAACCAAATTTTTCTAACCCTAAGGCCTGAGTTGGGAGGCCCCTTATATGGACAAAAGGAGGGGTGTAAAAGGGGAGGGAAATGCACCCAAGCTTTCCCTCCCAAAATATCCCCCGGATGCCAAAGATATTTTGGAGAAACAGCTATACAGCTGTAAAGTATGCACTGAGGGGAGTGTGGCCGGCCAAGTGCTTTTTCTGGAGGTGGCCGGCCGGCCACCCCCCATGGCCGGCCGGCTAGGGGGCAAAAATGAAGTGAAGAATTACTGGCCGGCCACCAGATGATGGTGTCCTCCCAGGTGTGTACAACAAGGCCCTGTGGTTCAAATTTGACAACTCTGAAACAGGAGAGAGAATAGGCCACTTCAAAGAGGGGTTCAAAAGGTCCAATGAAAATTACTGGCCGGCCATATGCTTTTAGGGTCCTCCCATGTGTGTACATCACAAATATGTGGTTTTGGCTCGAAGAAAATGGCCCTAGGGTGGTCAACATTGGCCCGGAAGTGAGAAAAACGGGCGCCGGGGGGCGCCGGAAGAGCATAACAGGTTGCTTGGACAATTGCTAGCCTCCCACCCTCCAGTGATCTTCCTGATGATAAAACAGAGGTACCTGCCAAGAATGAACAAAAATCGATGCAAAACGAATGCTCGGGGACCAAAACACGCGGTTCGAGGTCCCGAAAATAGGCTGTAAGCACCGAAAGTGGTGTTTGGCCACGAAGTGGGTATCTAAGACCCCAGTGTCCCTCGTTATGATGAAACAGAGGTACCTGCCAAGAATGAACAAAAACCGATGCAAAACGAATGCTCGGGGGCCAAACCGCGAGGTTCGGGGCCCGAAAACCGGCCGTTAAGCACCGAAAGTGGTGTTTGGCCACGAAGTGGGTATCTAAGACCCCAGTGTCCCTCGTAAGGGAGTAAATGAGATGCATGCCAAGAACCGGAGGAATCGGAGATGGTTGGGTGGTCCCGAACCGAGGCACACGGCCTGACGGCTCCGAAAACCGGGAACCGGGCTCCGAAATGGGCAAAATGGCCTACGGCCACGAAAAGTAGCCCACGGCCACTGAGAGATGGTCTACGGGACCTCTCCTCCCCTCAGGAAAGAAAACAGAGAAAACCGAGTCTGGTTCGCAAACCGAGACAAGGCACAAAAGAGAGTTCGGAAGTCCGGAGGCAGGGCGCACGGCCGCGACTCTGAGACTTCTGAACGAGCACGGTATGCAACATCACCGAGCGCTCAATCGGCGACGTCTGAGTCTTAAGGTCGGTCAAAAATGGGGTGTCTACAGTCTCAACCATTTTTTGCAAAATATGCTTGATGTTCTTGTTGGCGGTCTCAACAGCTCCGTTGGTTTGCGACCGGTATGTAGATGACTTATGGAAAGCCACATTATATTTCTCCAACAAGTCGATCACTTCTTTCTTGAAATGGGAATCATTATCTGAAATAATCTTGTTTGGGACTCCATAACGGCAAATGATATTGTTTCAGATGAACTTAGCCACATGCGTTGCTTTCAACACTACATAAGACTGAGCTTCCATCCACTTTGTAAAGTAAGCAATTGTCACCAGAATGTACTCATGCCCATTCGACCCCTTCGGTGTGACTGCGCCAATGACGTTGATTCCCCAGACTGAAAAAGGCCATGGTGAAGTCATGTTATACAGTTTTGACAACAGGATATTCATGCGATTCGCATGGATTTGGCATTTGTGGCATTGCCGAACAAAATCGATACAATCCTCCTTCATAATGGACCAATAATAACCTTGCCTGAGAATCTTTCGGGCTAACATTACTCCGTTCATGTGCGCTCCGCACTCTCCTCTATGGATGGCCTCCATTAGGTGCTTTGATTCCCCTGCGTCGACACATAACTTGTGTATTCCCAGATGACCCCTTTTGTACATTTTACCTCCGTAGATGATAAATTGAACGGCCATCCGCCGTATTGCCCTCTTATCTTTGGCATTTGCCCTTGGTAGATAAACCTCATTTTCCAAGAAGTTTCGGATATCATAGTACCTAGGGTTTTGATCTTGCACTTCATCTATTGTGGCGATAGTTTCGTAGGCCGGCGTATACCTTTGCTCAATGATGATTGGACACATCCAGACTCCAAGTGGGATGTCTATCATAGAAGATAGAGTTCATAAGGTGTCAGTGAACCTGTTGTTCTCTCTTAGTAGATGCGTGAAAGTCAGCCTCTCAAACCTAGGAATCAGAACGTCCAAGGTTTGGTAATAGATCTTCATATTTTCTTCTTTGACCTTCCAGTCTCCATTCGCTTGAGACATAACTAGGTTTGAGTCCCTGATGACGTCCAACCTTTTTGCCCCTAGTTCCAGGGAAGCTTCCAAACCAGCGATACATGCCTCGTATTCTGCTTCGTTATTGGATACCTTGAATCGGAGTTTAAAGGCTAAAGGTATATGGGAATTGTCGGATGCTATTAGCAATACACCAATCCCATAACCGTACTGATTAGACGCTCCCTCATAATACATTGTCCAAATCTCTTCCTCGACTTGCAGAATAGCTTCATCTGGGAATAGGTATTCTACCGTTTCATCCCCTTCTACTGGGTGATCTATTAGGAACTTTGCTACTGCTCTCCCCTTGACCGACTTGTAAGTGACATACTTCAGATCAAATTCGAAAAGGAGAAGCAACCAACGGGCTAGCCTACCCTTAAGTGCTAGTTTCTCAAAGAGATATTTGATGGGATCTAATCTCGAAACCAGAATTACGGAGTGTGCTAACAAGTAGTGCCTCAACTTCTTGGTAGAGCATACCAAGGCTAAGCAAGCTTTCTCCAGTGGAGTGTAACAGGTCTTGTAATCCCGCATTTTCCTGCTTAAGTAATAGATAGCTTTCTCAACCCTATCCTCAGATTCCTAAGCAAGCATGCATCCTATCGTTGTGTTCGTTACTGACAGATACAGAATCAAGAGCTTTCCCGGCTCTGGCAGTGACAACACAGGCGAATTCTGAAGGTATTGCTTAATCTAGTCGAGAGCGAATGAACATTGAAAATCCCATCAGAATTTCTTTCCTTTCTTCGGGAGACCATATAGTTGTTCACAAGTCAAGGTTAATTTAGAAATAAACCATCTTATGAATTGCACTTTACCCAGAAAGCCTCGTACCTCATTTTCAGTCCTTTTGTGGTGGCATTTCTAGGATGGCCTTGATTTGGAAGGATCTACCTCGATGCCCTTCTGTGTGATCAAAAAACCCAGTATTTTCCCTACTGTTATGCCAAAAATACACTTCTATGGATTCAACATCAGTCTGTATTCTCTGATCCGTTGGAAGAATTTCTTCAAGGCGGTGTAGTGGCACTCTCTTTCTTTGGACCTGACAATCATGTCGTCCACATAGACCTCGACCTCTTTGTGGATCATATCATGCAAAATAGTGGTTACAGCCCTTTGATAGGTAGCCTTTGCATTCTTCAGCCCAAACGGCATCACTCTGTAGCAGTAGGTTCCCCATGGCGTAGTGAAGACGCTTTTCTCTCTGTCCTCGAGCGCCATCAGAATCTGGTTATACCTGGAAAATCCATCCATGAAGGAGAGCAATGCATGATTCGTGGTAAAGTCCACTAATTCATCTATGTGAGATAGAGGAAAGTCGCCTTTCGAACTGTCTCTGTTTAGATCTCTAAAGTCCACACACACCAGAATTTTGCTGTCTTTGTTCGGCACTAGGATGATGTTGGCCAACCAAGTTGGATACTTAGATACTAGCAAAAACCATACGTTTATCTGCTTGGTAACCTCTTCCTTAATCTTCAAAGCCCAATTCGGGCGTATTCTCCGCAACTTCTATTTGACGGGGATGGGCCTCAAGGTCAAGAATGATCTAATGCTATACAATCTCAGGATCGATTCTAGGCATGTCTTCGTAGGACTACGCGAAAACATCTTTGAAATCTTTTAACAAAGCGACTAAGCGCTTGCGCTCCTCCGAAGACAATGTGGACCCGATCTGGACCAGACGCGGATCCTTCTCAGTACCTACATTAAAAGCAATGATTTAATCAGCAAGGGGTTTTGCAAACCTGTTATCTTCTCGATTAATCGAAAATTTCAAAACTAGAGGAATTCCTTCCTCTTCGTTTTCATCAAAATTTCGAAAATCATGATCAATGCAATAAATAAGTGGCACAAAGAAATACTTGGAATCTACGGTGGCATTCTCATTCACAAGGTCAAGCTCATCTAGTTCTTCGGTTACAACTGACCCAAAGGAAAAAGAAAAGGATGACCTGGACAAAACCTTGGCATCCGGGTTATCAACTCCAGGAATACTGAACCCAGACTCAGAGGAACCAGAATCTGATTCTGAATCCACAGACTTTGTGGAATCAGATTTTGGTTCATTACCCGACTCAGAACTGCTAGATAGGTAACCCTCATCCAGCTGCCAAACGAGGGATGGTGCGTCATATGCACTTAGGATGCTGCTAGAAGGGTTCACACCCGGCTGGTCCCCGATCATGGAAATGGTTCGCTTATCCCCCAAGCTCTCTGAGTCGATCGGAGGATCTAAAATGAGACATGCCAGTGCTGCTCCTACGTCAAGCTCATTGTTGTCGGAATCACTTTCTGTGCTCCGTTTAGCTTTAGCAGTAATTGGCTCAGCCTGTTCCTCTGTATCACTATCTTGCAGCTACAAGTCAAAAAAAATTTCAAAACCAGGAACCCGCTACCTCTTAGAGTTGAACCAGGGTTTGGGGAAACCATAAAATGAGAAGTCTTCTCCCTCCCGAACAAAATAACTATTCAAGGTCCCCCGGATTGGTCTATGCACAAGTTCATAGCACTTCTCGGTTTGCTTAGCTCTGGCTCTGCCGGCCATCTCTCTTGCTTTCCTAACCCAATCCTCTTTGGTGGGCGTATAGCCAAGACCAAAGGCATGCGGGTTATGTGGCACATCGGCCAATGCAGTAATGCCCTTCTGGCCATTTCTTCCCAAACCCATTCTCGGCACGTGTTGAAGCTTGTTCACGAAGTAGATTGATTGGGCACTGACATACAAGCCCTCATCAGCTGCCAAGATGGTTTGCACTGCCCGGGCCTCAACTAGGGTAAATCCAGAGAGAAAAACATCCTCCTCTCCATGAACAATTTCTAACACATGTGTAGTTACCTCTGGCGGAGGATGTATAGATGATTTCCCAAACACAACAGCCACCCTCTTCCTATGGAGGTATTTCAACATTTGGTAGAGGGTGGAGGAGACATCTTTTACTTGGTGCAGACACAGTCTTTCTAGTAGTAGACTGAAAATGGTCGGCACCTCTAGGACATGGAACTCAATATCCTGTTGAGCTGGGCCCCTTGAACTCGGATCTGTACTGTGCCCATAACTTCCCTGCTGGTGTTGTCATACACCCAGATCACCTGAGCTGTGGGCACAAAATCTGCTGGTTTCAGATTGATGGCATAGGATGTACGAGATGGGTAGACATTGATTGTTGACCCAGTATCGACCAATACCACTGGCACCCACTTTTCTCTGCACTCCACTGATATGCACAAAGGTTTGTTGTGTACTGAGCCTTCTGGTGGCAATTCTTTGTCTAAGAAGGTTAAAGTCGGCACAGCACCTCCGAGGAAGACTAACCCTACAAGCTGTTCAGGAGTTGTGTCAATGGACAATTTGGCTTTGTCCATCGCTGATAGCACAGCCTGTCGATGCACTAGAGAAGCCATAAGCAGACCCCAGATTGAAATATCGGCCTGAATTTTCTTTGACTATTTCAGCACTGCTTCTTCTTCTAACTGTTTTTCCCTCTGTTTCTCTATCTCTTTATCTTTCCTGGAGGCTTCAGCTTGGTCCAAATGTGGGGGCTTGAAATACTACCCACTTTTAGTCATATGGTCCACCTCTTTAGAGTACCAGGCGTTGTTTGGCAGGCCTTCACCCCAATCCTCGTCGGTGTGGGCAAGATGCAGATCATCATCTTTGCACCATATTCCTCCAGCAACCGACAAGCAGTTGTCTAGTTTCAATTTGATTATTCTCTTATCAGAAACATTCCCCGTAGGGTGTTGAGCTGTTCCAGCCTTCTATTTGTCTTGATTCTTTTCTTGCATAAACCACTTCAACGCGACTTCCTGCTCTGTATCAACAGTACTTACGACGCCTAATTCCTAAGTTAAATTCTTAATATCGGTGCTCTCCGGAAATTTCCCTTTGTCCTCGGCCATTCTGACCACCACAGTTATTCTTGTTTCATTTTCGTTAAGTTTTGGTTTAGTTCTCTCTTCTTAGTCAAGTTCATCACTATGCCACCCGAAGTTGTCTGTCGACCCATTCAGATCAAACCAGTCAATCTGCATGTCCCCCTGATCTTGTTTGTCATAAAATTGCAGATTGTCTAAGTCTTCTTCCAGCTCCGCTAGATCATCCAGACCTTGGCTTGGGCCATCTTTTTGAACCACATTAACCTCCACTGCCTTTGGCAATACCACTTCGGGTTTAGCTTGATCCACTGGCATAATATAATAGCACGGGTCATAAACCCCCTCAGATACATCCGCAGAGCTCTCAAGAAATCGACTGGTATTCTCTTCCAAGACCAACTTCCCTTCTTCTGCCATTGTCATCACCACAGGTTCAAGTTGTAGAGTGGAAATGTTCATCATGCACAAGTCCGTGCTTTCACGGATGAACACAGTCGGTTTGGGTAGGTGAGAAGGGGTAATGTATACGCTGGGGTCATATGGGATGGCCAGCGTATATATTAGATTTAAGTTCCAAGGTGGAGGAACTTGGTTGTGGGCTGGAAGAGGGTTGGTAGTCACATTTGGCTTTTGGGGCAGTGCTATCACCTTGTTGTCAATGAGATTCTGAATCTCATGACGCAGCCTTTAGCATTGGTCGGTGTCGTGACCGTGCTGCTGGTGAAAAGCGTAGTATTTGGCTGGGTTGTGTTTAGGCGGAGGATGATCAGGTAGTGGGCGTTGTTCTAACGGCTTAAGGTGTCCTTTTTTGATTAGCACCTATAGGGTTTTGAATAAAGGCATATATAGTGGGGTAAAGACCCTTTGAGATCGGCCCTGGCTATTTGAGGTTTGTAGATTTGTATTGGCGAATGGGTAAGCAGTCTTGGCTTTGGTGGTGACAACATTCACATTAGATGGCCTTGTAGTTGTGCTTCCACTCATGGTCGCATTGGAACTGCATGTGAAAGGCCTCTTAGGCTACTCATTTTCATCGGCTATTAACCTTTGTTTCATTGCATCTTCAATCTGAACCCCTATCTCATGGAGCTCAGCGAATGTAAACAATGGCAAGACTATCATCTTCTACAATAATCTCCCTTGCAGATTGCGGACAACCATTCTAATTTGATCCTTCTCGGACGACCTGATAGTCATCATCGAGGCCTTGGCCCTCCATCTCGTTACAAAGTCTGGGAAGCCCTCATTTGGCTCCTGACGAGTCGCTTTAAGATAATGGGTTGTGACCTCAATCTGGGTATTATAGGAGTACTGTGCGATGAAGGCCTCAGCCATTTCCTTCCAGCTTCATTTCACAGAGTCTTCCAGCTTTGCATACCAAATAGCCGCTATACCCGACAGGGTCTGACTGAAAAGCAATAGCTTTTGAGGTCTAGTAAGGCCCATCGGCCGCAGGATATCTGAGAATAACCATAGATGGACCATGGGATCCCTAGAGCCATCGAACCGGTCTATGTATGGCATTTTGAATCTGTCTGGCAAAGTTACTGCGGAGTCAGTGTATCCATCTTCGATGTCAGGGATTGAGTTCACGCCCTGTGCCCATTTGAAAAGCTTTTCTAGCTTATTGACCTTCAGTGCAGTGGGGTCAACCTCGAATTCAAATGGCGCCTCAGTTTGGTATATTGGTGCCTTCAAGGCTTGCGGTCTGATGGGGTCTACCGGGTTACCCAAATTCTCTTGGACATTGACAGTAACTCCGGGTGCTGGAATACCCACTAGAGGTGCATGGGAAGCAGAAGCCGCTGCTTGCTGTGGTTGCTGTTGTTGCAGCCTATTTATCACTTCTACTTGGTGGGCTGTAACTTCAGCTTGGCGGCAGCATCTTGCTGCATGGTTTCCACTATCTGTTGGAGATGACTGATCAAGTCCTCCATGTTGGCTACAGGGTACTAAGTCATTTGAATTAGGTGAGTAATCTATGGCTAGCCTGGATGTACTGGATGTAGAAAATTGGTCCTGACTAGATGTAGGTGATTGCTGGACTGGTGAATTATACCTAACCCTCTTCCGTCTTGTAACCGGTGGGAGTGAAGCAAACATGGTTGTCCCTTGACAAGATCCCTGGATCTGTAAAGTCTCCTTACACGGGTCCAGAGTGCTTGGGGGGTAATAGAACTGTCCGAAGCAATTGTGCTAAACTATCTTGCAAAAAGAAATAAAGCAAAAGAAAGCGACAATTAGAAATTGCACAGCACCTCAGCTTAAATACAAACAACACACAGTTGTAATCATAAGTTGTATAACTACACTCAACACTGATTTCTGCCCCTAAATTTGATCCCCAAATCTGATACCCAAACTTGCCACCGATACGTACAATCCTGTAGAGTTTCACTCTAAAAGCACATACCAGTTAAGTAAGAGCCAAAAACACCCCTATGATGGGGTAAGGTTACTCTATCCTAGTTTCGTCAGGAACTAGGGTTCGCTACTCAAGCAATGCAGTTTCACGCAATCCTGGATTCAGGTAAGCAACCTGTCCTAGTTTTGAACAGTCTCTAAGGCTTTCGATATGCAACTAGGCCAAATGGTCAAAAAGGGTACCTTAGCAAGACTACCTAATATACCTCTCACACTTAACACCAAGAAGTGAAAAGAGGATCAAATGGTACAGCGATAGTCCAGATCCAAGGGTTGTGTTCCCATCGTGGTAGAGCTTGTAACCGATCAGCCTTTTGGCAAGCTTTTCCAGGCAAGCCTCCGGCAAATTGTTCAGGAATAGCATATGGCAAACACAGTGACTTAGGCGCACCAATGCCAATGCAAATGCAAATGCAAAGAAACACATAAGTGTAGATAAAATTTCATATCATGAGTTCGAGTCAAGTTCTCTAAAAATCCCCAGCAGAGTCGCCAGAAACTGTAGCTCAACTTTTCCGTGCCCCTTTTAAGAAGTTTGAGTATAAGCCCTACAGTTTCAACTCCCGTAGTTCTGAATCTTATCTCACAAGTGCAATGTGAAATTGATAAACACCAAAGAGTCCAAATCCGGCAAATCTTTTGGAAAATTGATTTTAGGATCAAAAATGACAAATTTGGACTACTTTGACAGATACAGAGTCAACACCTAAATATTTTATTTTGCGGAAATTTAGGAAACCCATGACTGTGCCAAAGGCCACGTGTCCATCATCACCAAAGTTGCCTCGGCTCGGGAACTTAGGTACGAGAGGGGAAGGTCATGAATTGAGCAACCCCACTCGCCCGATCAAAGATCGGCCTCTACTTATCATGATATGATTCTTATTTACATTATGTGCTATTGTTCCGGTTATTAAGCTAGCATTATTATGTGATGCGCACAAGCAAGTATAGATTAGTTTGTCTGAATTGAAACAATTCAATTTCATGTTTGTTTTGTGAAAAGGGTTTGATTTTGCCATCTCAAGTGGGCTTAAAGTTTGCGAATTTGCCACTCAACAAAGTGGGCTTAAAGTTGTGAATTTGCCACTAGACATAGTGGGCTTAAAACGTATATTCGTTGAATCATTCCAATTCAAACAACAAGCCTTCAACCACAGGCGTTCAAGCAATTTATCAAGTAAGCATTTAGCCTCATGGTAAGCATGCTAGTCATGGCAATCACTTACACTCATGCAAGTATGCTAAAGCATTAAAAACTCACCTAGTACTCCAAACCAAAAAAGAAACTAGTTAGAAAAATGCATGTTCCTAACTATGCCAAATGACTAATGCAACACACACGAAAATGCAACTAATAGGCTCGGCTACTAATATGGCATATGATTCGATTTTGATAACATGCAGTCAAACACGTATTCAATGAAGTATTGAGATGACAATGCAGTTAGAATGATGTGCCGAGCCTCGGTGCATACAAGACAAAATGAATGGATACAAGCATGAGGTATGCTAATTGAAACGTGTCCCTAAACTAACCATCAAAAGCAATTAAGTAAAAGGGAGAAAGACGTGGGGTTGGAAGACATACACATTATTACATTACGCTCTCATGACGGAGAGTCCGAATGAATAAACTAGCTAACCGAGCTAAGCTAAGCTAATTAAGCTAATTATTACAACACAAATGAAATTAGCTATCTACTTAACTAATTATTACAACACTTGAAATAAATAATTAACTAACTAGCTAAACTAATTAATTAATAAAACTAGGCTAAGCTGATCAAATATTACAACATCAACTAATTAGCTACAACTAATTAGGCTAATTAAATATTACAACACAATTTATTCACAACTAATAATACTAATGAAATAATTAATTGCATTTGATAAGACATAATGGAAGATGGATGAAGGTTGCATGCGCTTCGCTTGACAGCTACTCTGTTTGCTCAAGCCATCTCTGTTTCACCTTCAGCCACTGCCTCTGTTTCTGCAAAATTGCAAAGCAGGCCACACACAAAGGGCCGGCCGTGCATCACTGATGGCCGACCAAGACAGATGACTGGCCATGCGTCCATTTTATACAAAGCTCTGTTTCTGTGCTCCGAGGTGAAATCAATGCAGATAGAGCATTTTCAAGCTCTATTTGTCCTTTCTTCCTTCTCTGTCATGGGAAATCCTCGAGACTGGGTTGGAATTGATTCCAAAACCATCAATGAGCAATATGATTGCTTGATGATCTCGGATGCAATTTTGGACAAAAGTTGATAAAAATGCAAAGACTAGGACCACCCCTCCCTCTTGTCATAGTATGATCTCAAAAAAAGAGGTTGTAACGCTTCAAGAATCATCAAAATGCTATGAATTAACATGTGACGACTCTTGACACAAGTAACTTGGCATAACGTCCGGCCAAGTTGAACCAATTTTAAGCCTTTTCTTTAAGTGTGTTGATTCAAGTTTTAAACCAATTTTATTAGGCCTTGCCATTCTTTAGTCCATTTGTCCATGGTGATGTTTAAAGTCCTCTAAACAAGAAGTAATGTCAAAAAAGAGGTTCTCCTAAAGCATGAGAGAAATGCCACACCGTTGGCAATGAATCTTTGGAAAGATTAAGCCATTAAGTGGGAACCTTTCTTACATGATTCGAACAACCTCAATTGGTTGAAATCATTCTAAAGTATAAAAGAGATGAATGAAGGATTGATTATTAAACTTAGACTCCAAACTTGGAACTTCGACTCCAAACATGGAAATGAACAAAGAAAGCATAACAAGTTACAAATATGCCAACTTATGACATCACAAATATACAAAACAAGGCATTACCCAATTGAAAAGGCTTAGACAACCTCAAAACAACCCTTAATACATGGAAAACAGAGGTAGAACATTTGTGAAAAGAGCTTGAAAAACTAAACAATAAAGAAGAGAATTAAGGCTAGTAGGCAAGAATAAGGAGGGATGGCTAGCCCCTCCACTTTTGAAGCTTTAAAACAAGGTTTTTAACCTTTCTAAACCTCTGAAAATCAGTGTAAATATTAAAGGAAAAGAGTGGAAAATGGGAGGTTTGAGTTATAAGTAAAGGTATAAAAAGAACGAACTCTCTCTACCCTTTTGGTAACTCTTCAAACCCAACCCCAAACACTTCAACTAAGCTCAAAACAATTCAAAACAGCAAGAACTATGAAGTAAGTGAAAGAAAAGAAAACAAGAGAGAAAAATACAAGCTTATACCTTTTCAAAGGGTAAGCTTGTTGTTAATGATTCAAACTTGGCTTCAACTCACTCTCAAGCTTGAATTGTGCTTCTCCAATATCAACCAAGGCTCTAGGGTGATGATACAAGATTGTATATGAAGTATATAGATAGTATACACAAGCTAGGTTAGCTCAAAGCTTGCTTGCAATGGAAGAAGGAGGAGACAAGAGCTCTCACGGTGTATATATCACTTTGTAAATTTTTTTTCAACCCTCAAAACAATCCCAGAGCTTCGTTTTTATAGAATTCGAGCTCAAAAAGTGATAAATATCTTCAAAAATGGACAGCTGGCGGCCTCCTGTCCAGAACAATGTTTAATGCCATCGAGGGCTGGCCGGCCATTCATAGCCATGGCTGGCCATCACTGATACACGGACGGGCCTTGATGGTCTCCCTTGTTTTTTTAGTTCAAACTCAGCTTATGGTGGGAAAAGGTCCAAAAATAAAACTCATAGGTTCAAACAAGGTAAATGTTGAAGATTTGAGGTTATTTCAGGAGCCTGATTGAATTCGAATCACTGCAAATTCACAATTCAACTTTCATCATTGAGTGTATTGAACCAAGCGTCTAAGTCTTACGGGCGGTCAAAAATGGGGTGTCTACACAAGCACACCCTCAAGAGCTTAAACAAGGCTCAAAGATACCTCAGCTCAAAGGTACAGAGGTTTGGTTAAGAGTGTACAGGCAAAGGTGAAAAGTGTATAGGCAAAAGTTTAGAAATTTGCAAGAAAGAGAGAGAGAGAAAAAATTTTGCTCCAAAATTTTTCTAACCTCTAAAGCAAGAGGGGAGGTCCTCTATATATAGAGAAACATGAACCTCCCTAAAGAACATCCAGTCATACACATGGGAGCAGATGGAAGATAACGAGATAACAACATATAAATGAGTAACGTTGACCTTAAAACCAAAACAGGTTCCTTAAAACACAACTTGACCACACCAAAACACGAGATGAGGAAAGAAAACATAGCTTAGGTTTGTGCCTCGCGCGTCCTAAGAAACTAAGAGACGAAAACCAATTGGGGTCGTGTTTCACACGTCCCGAGATAAAATCGCTCAAGGTCGCGCTCCACATACCCTGAGATATAAAGGAAAGAAAGCTGCTCGGGGTCGCATTTCACACATCCTGAGATACAAAAGAACGAAAACCACTCAGGGTCGCGTTTCAGTGTCCCGAGATAAAAGCCACTCAAGGTTGCATTTCACGCGTCCTGAGAAACAAGAAAAATCACTTGGGCTCGTGCTTCACACATCCCGAGATAAAACACACCAAGGCCGCGCTTTACACATCCTGAGAAACCAGAAAAATTGCTTGGGCTCGCGCTTCATGTGTCTCGAGATAAGACACACCTAGGGCCGCACTTCACGCGTCCTAAGATAAAAGAGAAAGCCGCTCGGCTCGCGCTTCACACGTCCCGAGATAAAACATGCCTAGGGCCACGCTTCATGCGTCCTGAGATAAAAGAGAAAGCCACTCAGGCTCACGCTTCACGCGTCTTGAGATAAAAGAGAAAGCTGCTCGAGCTCGGGCTTCACGTGTCCCGAGATAAAATAGAGAGGTGTACGATAGATGCACAAAGTGAATATGTGCGATAGATGCACAAAGCATATTCCATGCAAGATAGATAACCGATGTATGATGTTAATTTGAAGGCATGTTCTATGCAAGAAACAAAATCATATTCTACACAAAATTGTCAGCATGTTCTATGCATGAATCATAAATGATGCAAGACACGTGTGCAACATGCATATACGTGAAATGCACAACCTATGCAATGGAAGTGAACAAAGAAGTAATTTGACAAAATGAATAAAGCGATATTCAGTGGTAACTTCCGATTTACCTCTCGGAGGAATTGCAACATGTTCAAAAGGATAGACCTCGATCATAGTAGCAAGTGGGACACGTTCGCACCGGAACGTAGCTGTAAGCTTTCAAAACAGGTCCTTTCATACACCACTCGAGAAAAAGAAGCATAGAACAGCACCAGGATCCACTTGAGAGCCACTGCCACCTGTCGGCCACCAAGAGAAGCCACCGGCCTGCAGCCGGCCACCAAAAAGACTTACTAGCCACCAATGTGGCCTGCCGGCCACCGATGGTAGATTCGGGGCAATTTAGACTTTTTGCTTCAGGTCTTTAAGTATAGAGCTCAAGGCTTCATTTCCTCACTACTCCAAGGCTGAAAACCCTCCCTCTCTCTCTAGACACTTTCTCGCTCTAGATCCGTGCTTCATACGCATTTTCCAATGCCCCGCGCAAACTTTTTCCATAAAACCCTATTAGTTCTCTACATTTTGAACCGATCAGATTTTGTTTTCGTCGTTTTTTCTCTGATTTTCACCACTTTAGGCTTGTTTCCCTCAAGTTTCTCTCAGGTTTCGTGAACTTTCCCAGGTTTTGACTTTTTTCTCCTATTTTCTCTCTCCTAGGGTTGACTTTTTCCAAGTTTACAATCTTTTCTACATTTTTCTTCACTTTTTACCAATTTTCCAAATGGCAGACGATATTCCTCATGACGGAGCCCCTTCAAAGGCTCCACATGTGTTTCCGCCCATTGTCGAAATTAAGGAGCCAGCCATTGCTAAGGCCAGCGAGGCGGCAGAGGGCACTAAGGTGGACCTTGAGGCGGAGTTTGTGCCCGAGTTTGAGCCAGAGCCATTACCATTGAGAGTGTGGCCTTTTGATCTGGCGAGATATCATCCCTGCACGTACATATTGCCGCTTGAAGGCATTAGGTGCTTCAGCGACTTTGCTCGTGGCGTACCAGAGGACCTTTTGCTGAGGGAACCGGCCTCTCACCTCTCTTCCAACGCTATTAAGGTATGAATTATGTTTTCATGCATTCCTACCTTTCTTTTAACTGTATTTCTTGCACTGCCTTTTATCTGATTACACCTGTTCTTTGCCTCAGGGAGACTTTCGTGCCTATAAGGGGTACGGAGCGACGATGGCGAGGGATTGGTATGACGAGCTCCCTATCGGGGTCTGTGACATCATTGATGAGGCTGGCTTCGGTCTCTTTTGCTCTGGACTGAAGCTCATCATAGCGAGCCATCCCCTTCTAGGAGCACTAGTGGAGAGGTGGTGGACACCACCAGCTCCTTATATCTCTCTACTGCTAGAGAGATGACAATAACTCCCTACGACTTTGCCATGATCACAGGCTTAGGAGTAGGGAGTGATTCGATCCCTTTTCACATAGACATGGGGGAGTGGGAGGCTACTTGGATTGATCTGTTGAAAGCGCGCCCACCTCTATACCGACCATCCATGGTAAGATACAGTTGGTTCGTTGAGCAATTTTACGGAGGCGAGCCTGAGATGCTAGAGGAGATGGAGCATTATGCCCGGGGCTTCTTGATGTTTGTCCTCAGTACCATCTTGTTTTCGAACAGGTGGAACACCGTGGGTTTACATCTATTGAGCGCCTTGGTGACCCTTCCTCAGGTACGCTTCTACGACTAGGGCGGAGCTAGCCTTGCCACCCTTTACGGCTATGTGAGCCCCACCTCCCGCCTGAGGGGTGAGCGGATCAAAGGCTACTAGCGAACCTAGGAGGTATGCATTTCAGTTCCCTCTTTGCACTTTACACTTTCTACTTCACATTTTCTGCTTTATATCTATTTGACACCTGTGCTTTCTGCTTTGTACTTTCTGCTTTGCACTTTCTGCTTTGCACTTTCTGCATCTGTTCATGCCCTGTGCTTTCTGCTTTGCACTTTCTATATCCATTCATACATTGTGCTTTCTGCTTTGTACTTTCTGCATCTGTTCATGCATTGTTGATCACATATCACTACACTTTCCTTGTAGCTATGGGTTTATGCATATTTTCCAGCCCTTATTCCAGAGCCCATGGAGGAGCTCCCCCTTATGGTCCCTACTCGAGACGGTGCGATGGTAGGTGTCAGCGCCAGAGTCACGAGACCTTTTCCTTCTTCCGCCCTTACTTTGATACTGTGACCGCCTACAAGGTAACCCGAAACACAATCATTTTTGCTTTACAATTGCACTAATTCATGTTTTGGCAACTGACGGCAACTAACAATCTGTACGTCCCTGTTTACAGATCACGTGGCAGCCCTAGGCCATGATGCCGGCCAGGGTGTGGGACCAGTACATGGGAGCGTGGGGCACATCGCGCTTTCAGATTCTGTTGGAGGGCCCAGTCTGCCGAGCTTGGTTCTTGGGCGAGAGATTCGTTCACCAGACTGTAGGCTTGCCGGATTTGGTCGTTTCAATGCCACCTCCAGAGTCTATATGGATAGCAGATAGCTTATCTGTTGACGTAGTCACATAGTTCATGGTAGGCTTGGATGCTAATTTCTTCAAAGAAGAGAGCGATTACACAACCTTTATTCAGACCCACCTTATGCTTCCTCTGACAGGCATTCACGGAGGCGAGGGGGCAAAGGCTCATGAGATAGACAAGGCGACTCAGGCGACTAGGGCCCATGCTAGAGGGGCTCCTCCTATTCAACAGACTATTTGTTGGCCAGAGCTTCCCACTACGCTCACATGCTGAAGGCCTACCGAGACTGCTTATCAGATTCCGATTGAGCCAGCAGAGGCTGGGCACGAGCTTGTCGGAGTTCGAGGCTTGTCTCAGGTATAGACAATACTTTAACATTTGCACTCTATATTTCCATTTCAAATATGTTTATTCCAGACATTGATCATCCAAATATATTTACAGGCATATATAGAGTATATGCGGAGCCTCCTCGAGCTGGGGGCTTCCCTGATGGGCATGGTGCAGAAGAGGGAGACTTTGCTTGGTCTCCATGGTATCTAGGTAATTTCCTTCAATTCAGCACTTTATACTATCATCTTTCCACTGATATACTGGCATTTCAACTGTAATCATTCCTAAACTGCACTGATATACTGTATTCGCACACTGTACTCACACACAGTACTTATACTGTATCTGATTTTTGCATGCTATACCTGTATCTGATACACACACTATAGCTAATATGTTGACAACTGTTTTTTTTTTTTTTTTCAGGTTCCATCTGCACCGATGGCACCAGCGGCGGCAGCAACAGCACCGGCAACACCTCCTCCATCAGTAGGGAGGAGAGAGAGACAGGCCCCAGCTCATGGCCGAGATGTTAGCCACAATCGAGGCAGAGATAGGGGCACACGAGGCCAGAGCAGCCCTTCAAAGCCTATTTTGAGCGATGGTGATGCTGAGACCAGTGACTCTGAGAAGGCAGTGAGTCGGCATTCTAAGTCGTCCAAGAGCAGAGACGATGGTGCTAGCTCGGGGTCCAAGAGCAGAGGTGATGCCGAGGAGGACTCTGAGACAGGGAACGGAGATGATACTAGTTCTGGTTCAGAGTCTGATTCAAATAGTGGTGCTGATAGAGATAGTGCCCCCGAGTCCTCCCTTCCAAGGAAGAGGACGAAGAGGGTATCTCGAGCCTGAGGTGACCGACACTGATTTGTTTGTACTTTTTGCTTAGTTTCTTTTTGTTTGGTAGCATTAGCACATGTATAGCTTCAGATAGGTTTATTTTCTTTTGAAACTTGTACTCTTCTTTTGTAAAAACCATGATCGAAATAAAACCTCACAGTATTTTGAAAAGCGTTGTTATTTTTACATCATGAGCACTACATTTGCATGAAATGGACATGGAATCGAATTTGCAAATGAAAACTGAACACTTGTATTGGCACGATGTTCTTAATCGGGGTAATGAGCCGACCAATAACCAAATACAAAATACAACTCGATAAACAAAGCAAAAACAACTCAAATACAAATAAACAAACTTGCTAAAACTAAAAAGACTCAAGACAAGACCTTGAAAGACTCAAAGATCAAGACAAAAACACATGCCGCCAACACTACCCAGCACACAAGTGGACATCAGGCCAGAAAGGAGAGCTGTCGGCCAGAGATGGAGATTGTCGACCAAAAAGGTGCCTACCAGCCATAAGAGATGGCCTGTCAGCCACCATAGTAGCCTACCAGCCACCAGTGTGAGCAACCTCCAGATTGTTGATAGTTGGCTTCCACTCACAAGCCTTATCTTTTACAAAAGGTTCAGCCTCATGATTTCTCCTCTAGAACCTTATTTCAGCTACAATTTCTTCCATAAATGGAGCTATTTTTTATCAAAAAACTCATGGATTGGATAGTGGCTTTAGACGGCACAAAAAAGGTAAATTTTTGGGGTTTTAGCATAAATGCACTTTTTTCGTTTGAGCCGCACTTCACTTTGTTTTCAATTC